>PDIP01000146.1:6573-25329 GCA_002811645.1 Corallochytrium limacisporum
CCCCCACTCTCCTCCCCTCTCTTCTGCAGACCGGCGTTGCTTTCCTCCATCTCCCCCTCGTTCGGGAGGCCACCACCATTCTCAGCCAATTCTTTTTTTTTTGCGGGTATGCGCCCCTGATTGTACGTGGCCAAAAGAAGTTATTCCTCTGGCACGGTTTCTTGTTCTAGGTGCTAGTCACGAAGAAAAATGCCGCAACACAGGGGACGAGCATAATTTATTAAAGAGCGCACCAAAGCAAACATACATAGCCACCACTACGACATTCATCGGCTCTGTGGATTTCGGGTTGGTTCAACCATCACTACCATACCAAAGGGTTGCTCGAAAAAACCGCAAACTCTCGTTCTTTGGTGATTTGGGTACGTTAGGAAAAGTCTGTCTTTAACGTTGTGGAAAGCAAGCACGCCACCCTCAAGTGGCTTGCTCGCTAGTCTCATGTATCTGTCCCGCTTGTCCACAACACAAGTTGTAGGTGTGGTTATGTCCCATGGGATTAGTATGTCCATCACAATGTGTGCCACGGAAAGATAAAGTGTGATACATCAGAAGCGCTGAGTGGCGTGAACAACAATAGTGTACGTGCTCGGGCTGAGTGAATGGTAGCAGCTGGGAAGGCACAAAAGAAACTATTGCAGGTCACGGAAGAAGCACACAGTCACCGACGGCTTCGTTGTACGTTCTCCATCACTCTCTCTGTGTGTTCAAGTTCTTATTCCTTGGGTTCCCTCTGCATCTAGCAGGAGGAAGGTACCATGAGTGTGAGATCGTTTACGAGACAGTATCTTGGTGATGGTGACGGATGTTAACTGATTTTGTGGTATATGGGCAAGATTCTCTTTGGATCCACCACCATGTTTGTGATCTGGTTTGCCAGAATGTGTTCGATCGCACTGTCGGAGAGCAACCATATCATGCCGGATGCGCTTTGTTTACAACACTGGCCGCCGTTTTGCAAACATCCTTCCCGATAGGCGGATTGGATACAATTCTCATCTGTGAATGCATTTGTTTTTGTTCCTCCTGCCAAGCCTTTATAAGACGCATCTATTGCACAACATTCGAACTGACCGTATTGTCGAGCGAATTTTGTGATTTCAGTGTCTTCACCCTGGTAGGGTACCATCTCTGAGTATCAAACCTTCTCAACCCTCCCGTTCCGGCAGCGAATTCTCCAGCCTTCCTTCTTTGAGGTAATTTTTTTTTGTATCGGCCATAGAAGTAAATTCGACAGGGGCAAAAATTGACTGCAGGTATCGGTAGTCAGGCCATTAGGTCTCCAACCAATTGAGGAAAAGGTTTGGGACAGAAGGGAAGGTAAAGTGGGCGCCGATGGTATGAATGTATGACTCTCGTTGGAGACTATGGGATTTATTGGGCCAAGGTATTTTTTTAAAAAAAAAAAAGATTTCTCTCGGCGTGTGTACCCCTTCCCGTTTTTGTCTCAAGATTTACCTTTAGATGCGGATGTACCGTCTCCCGCCCATGCCTCGTGGACATAGTACAAACAAACTGAACATCGGTCACAGATCTATTTTCACAGTAATTGGAATTACTCTTCAAATGATCTTGGCACGCTTTTGGGCAATCGGTCAGCTGTCAGCCAGGCAACATGGTTAGAAACACAAAAAATGAATGGATGTATCCTGGACAGAGTGAGGCAGGGTACTTCCTTGTGCATGTGAAGTAGTGAAGCTGCATGTTCTATGTATTGTACAGTCTCCAGGCGTGTATCTGCGGGCATTGGGCTCTCTCGATTTCATCATTTCATTCTTCATTTGTTGTTCAAAGATGTGGTAAATTCCCCTTGAAGAATTTTCTTCATACATTCTGTCTCAACCTGTACTGGGGTTCTAATTGTAACCGGGTAGAATTAAGGATGAATTGTTGATGTCGTTGAGGAAGTAACAAAGAGTACCTTGATCTTATCTGCCACGGCAGAGGAAAATGTCGATGTGTTTGTACCTTGATGGCTTACTTGCGGTCCTGCAGCGTTACCCATACTTGCTCTCTACGATGCTGTCGCGACGGTGGAATCACCAGCAATGCTAGAACAAAGATGAAAATCTGCATGTCGAATCCATTATGGACCATGCCGTAGTCCCCCAATGAAGTACGTCGCCTACCAGTTCGAGAACCGAGTTGCGGGCACTCCAGCATACAAGGCCTCTCCACGCTACAGCCATTATACAGCAATTAATATGGCTTAGCAGGCGGCAGTCATCGATGTGCTTGTAGATTCAATATGTTGCTGCTGCTCTATTTGTTTCTGCAAAAGTAAACGACCATACGCGGTTCGTTCACGTACCAAAGCAGCATCGAATCCAAGAAACATCTCTTTCCGGAATCACTGAAAAAGAAGCTGATTGGATCTTTGTGTGTACTAGCAGATGTCAACAATAACCACAGAAACCTTATTTTTTATTGATAGTAAACATATTGTACCAATTGCCGCGGCAGTTGTTCATCCCCCCAACCACAACCTTCCCACTTGTGTCAAACGAATCATTCTGAACGTGATGGTGGTCTACGTGGCTGAGAGTTTTTTTAGTGAGTTGTGGTAAGGTGAGCTAATGATAAATACTAAGCACCGTCCTTCCTGTGATCACAAACCCGGGAGTTCGACCCGTGTCGAACAATGCAGAAAATTGCTGGGAACATTTTCAATTTCTTTATATGAAACTCACATTTTTTTCGCTTTCAATGGAACTCTCTCGCTACTGCAGTGTTTGTCAATTTCTTTGTACGGTGGGCTGCGGATAGATTTCAGAGCGTCGGATTGCGTCGTTTCATTGCGTACGCCCCAGTAAAGGGAAAATAGAGAAATAGTCTTAAGGTACACAGTGGGCGAGAAAAAAACCCCAATTTATACTCCCTCGACTGGGTTGCCCCTCTGCGTCGTTTCTCTGAGCACATCCCTCCTTGCGCCTGGGTGAGGCCCCTCAATTCGTCCAAACTCTCTCTGCTCCAAATATCAGAGAGTTTTTCCTTCCCATGATTTCTGTATTGACATTCTCCGTATATATTCGCGCCGGCACACAACACAGATGGTAACACAACATTTGTATAATTTTCTCTCTATTATTATTTCTTCCTAGCTTTTGCGGTCGGCAAGGTGGCGGATTCTCATAGTAACTGTTCCTAACACCAAGAAAAGTCTCACAGGCGGTAGAGGGACATACACACGCCACCCCCATTGATCAACATTCTTCAGTTGATTTTGTACCATAGTCACAATCGGGCCGGCACCATCATCGTCTAATGAGCAGGGTACCGTGATCGCAAATCTGCCCTAATTTCCCCTTGCTTTTTTTTCTCCTCTACTCATTGGGGTGTCTGATCCTTATGGCCCCATTTCCTGCAAATTGGCCGCTTTTGACAACCACATTAGCATCAGTCCTTTAAGTACTACATGAGACCATATCATTCATTTACTGTTGACCAGAAGGGACAACCTAACACCGACTGTGTAATAGCAGGGAAAGGAAAGATCCAAACAAAAGTTTTTGTGTTATTTTTCCAGTGAGTACGGACCTTCTTCTCCACGCTCACGAGGATACTGCACTGGAGGCATCCTTCCGGTTCATGAATTAACTATAGAACTCCTTGGAGGAGTTTCACCATTGAAGCGCCAGTATTGGGGCTTATGTTAGTTGGGCCACTCTGTCGTGAAATTCACGCAGGGAGACCAGCTACCGCTGGTAGACGAAATGTGCTTTGGCGCAGTGAAGGAAAACTAGCACATACCGCACGCAAAACTTGCAGACACCAATTCGCTAGCGCAACTGCAAAATCTCTCCGTCCAGTGTGGAGAACGTGATACTCACAGAATTTGTTGTCCCTTCCCAACTCCTGTGAACCCCTGTGTACCCCGTGTTGCCAGTGTACGGTATATTGTTGTGGCTGCGAAATTTCCCCACTCCGGACGGCCACCGGAGTGTATCATTGATCTGAAGGTTGGTATGGTGTGAGAGGTTCGAGCAAAAATTTGCAAGTAGACGTACAGCTTGAGGCTAAATGTGTCATCGCACTCAGCACGGCATACTGAAGGTCAAGCCTTAAATGACGATTCCCATCCCGCGCCCCTGAATCACTCATTTTTGCTCACACACTTACACCTGGAGATGATCCCATATGCTGTAAATAGAATACCACCATAAGGAAGTTTTTATTGCATTGGCGCAGCAGGAGGATGAACCCGCTTGCTGGCTCCAGCATGAGACGACAACGGAGCTCCCATCCCACACCCACATCGATCCATCCAGCGTATCGGCCAATACCTGCAACATATACCAAGGGACTTCTGCGCAATAATGCTGCAGTGAATTGGGAATCAGGCGGGCGCGCTCTGCAAAGACCCCCGCAGATTCTCACCTAATCGATATCCCAGCATCGTCAAAGCAACTACCACTCATCATCCCAAGTCCTTACGAGACGTGGATGAACAGTTTCTGCGATAGTACGTAATAGCTTTGGTAAAGTGTGCACCTGCACCGGTGCTCTTTACCCGATGGAGGATGATGCAGATGGACATGAATAAAGCCACCTGTAAAGGATAATTTCGTTAAGCCACGGTGCGATCGATTGCAGGTACATATTGCACCATGTACCTAATTGCACCCTGAGGGAACCTTTTGGATTCATCAAAATTTGTCAAGTGCTCAGGGACAAAGGTTTCTTCAATTCGTCAAAAGTGTGCCCAGTCATTTTGGTATACTACACGGGGCATTTCATCTGCGTGGAAACACACCACCCTGAAACTTGTTGTACAAGAGATTCGAGCGAGCTTCACACCGGTGGTGAGATTGAGATAGGAAGCGGCGGAAGCAGGCCTCGAAATCCCCCGTGCGTCGGCCTTTCTCCACCTTCCAGTCGTCGAGCTGACTCCGAGACCTCCTGAGTAGTACTTTGAGTGACGGCACCGAAAGGCCAGGCAATTGTCAATAGATGAAGATGGTGATGGCGATCAAGAAATCGTGTAGCGGAGGATGGATATCGATTCCTTGGTTGCATGCGTGTTCCACAGGTCCTTCACACTGAAGTTCAGGCCCTGATTCAAGAGCACATGCATCGACCTGAATCCCGTTGACAAAGATGCCGTATTTACAACATCGGTTGTTAACAGAGAAATCAGCACGCGGTAGAGACACATAGAAAGGATACAGGACCATCCGAGGGACATAACATTACGCGGCGTTTTCTTGCTTGTTCAGGCATAACAGTGCTCTTTCCTCGCTCGTTTTACACGGGAATTCAACTTTGATGCTGGGGCTGCTATGGATGGACATGTGTATGTGACGTGAGCGGTCATTATAGAAGTCGAGAGCGGGCTGATTGGCTGCCAACTGGATCCTCCGATGTGGGACGCATCTGCGGCTTTTGGTTTCGAAAGTGCAAAGACTGCAGTAGGACCTAGGTCTGCTTGCATAGCGAGAGAAGGGAAATTCTGCAAGCATGGACCGACCACACATCATTTTACACATCCACAGACAAACTCCCCGCATACGAGCAACTCACCTTTTTCAACCTTACAATCGTTCCGGCTCCATTTACAACTCATCCTCGTTCGGTTTTGGGTCCGGGCCACAAAACCCGCGGCGAAAACGCTGCAGTCCGGAGAACTGCTTTAGGGTAGCAAAGTCTTAGTTTTCTGGAAACAGTGCCCTGACTATGAATATTGTCCAGGAAAAAAATAAGGTCTGTGGTCGCTGATGAAGTGGATTCTAATGCTCCAGGGACGTTGCAGTGGCATCACGGCATTTTGACCCCGGTGTCGGCTACTAGCAACTTAAACGAAGGCGAAAAAGCAGCACCTCAGCCAAGGGCAACGGGCACCCAACGAGTGCCCGTTTTGCGTCAGCAATAGGGTCAGCTGGTGCCCCAAAACACTTGCTATGGAGCCGAAGGGGAGCGGCAAAAAAGCCCCTCAGTCTTTAAGCCTGCTTTCCCCCCCCTCCCCTTCTCCTGCTCTCCTCGTTCCTTTCTCTCTTGCGCTCTTCGTGACTCTCTCCATTGTGGTGGAAAGGGAAGGGGAGGGGTTGGGATTGAGGGGGTGTGCCGCGCGGGGGAAAGGAGAGAAGGGAAAGGGATGTGAGAGAGCGAGGGGGGAAAAGAAAAGCGGGTTTTCCGTAGGGCACGCTAAAACGAAAAAAAAAGCCTGATGTTATTGTGTGTAGCAGCGGTGGACCCTTGTATATTTATATACACACCCAGTGTATACCACAACATCAGGGAGGACCGCCCCCCCCCTTCCTTCTTCCCTCCTAAACCGCTGTGCGGTGGCCCCTTTCCCCCCCCCCCCCTCTCCCCGTTCCCTTCAATCCATACCCTTCTATGGAGTCCCTGTGCAGTAGGCAAAGGAAAGAGAAACAGGCTCTTCGTTCTGCCCCAAACGGCAACAAAGGGAAAAGGAAGAGGGAAAAGGGGAGAAAGGCGAGAAGGGGGAGGGGGTGGGGAGAGGTGGAGCGGTTTGGGGAGGGGGGTAGAGGGGAGTGCTGGGATGACCGGTCTCGACTAGACAGATTGGGTACAGGTAATGGTATGAGAAGCATGATAGCATGAAGGTAAATCAGGAAGCGTAGAAGCAGACCAATAAGAAAAATTACAGACATTGACCAAATGGTGAACACGGACAGACTCAAAATGGTGTCAACGCAGCACGCACAGGTTGATCTAGCTGAAGCGATCCTCAAAGACTTCGACGTGACCGTCGGCGAGGCCGTCATTGACGACGCTGAGGATTACTTTTGCGACTTTTGCCACTACAACACACTTCTGAAGCGACGCGTGCAGAAGAACAACGCTCAGCGGAGATCTTCCAACAGTGACACATCATCAGAAACCTCTACACATTGACTGGCGGTGGCTGGTCCATCTCTGCTAACTATTCGTGACAATGACGGTTCACTCCCGTCAACCTGTCGCCCCCAAGTCTGGCGAAACTCGAGTGCCAGTAGGAGTCGCGGCCTTCATCACTAAGCAAGATGATGACGGCTCTGAGCTCTTGCTTGTCGGCGTTCGTCGAGGATCCCATGGCAAAGGAACATACGCCCTTCCTGGAGGATGGTTGGAGGTCGGCGAATCCTTTGAGGATGCTGCCGTCCGCGAGACACTGGAGGAGACTGGCTTGAAGGTCTCTGCCGAGACCATGCTGGCTGTCGCCAACAATGCAATGCCAGAGCTGCACAGTGTCACTGTGTTTATGCGCTGTCACCGTGATGATCCCAGCGCAGAACCAGCCAACCTGGAACCTCACAAGTGTGAAGGTTGGGAATGGATCAGCTTGACCACCATGAAAGCGATCGCCAATGAACCTGAGACGCACAAGGTTGGAATCTTTCCGCCCTTGGCGTCCTTGCTCAGTGGCTCTGCTAACCTTAGTGTTGGCACCGGGCTCTAGTCATCTCAGCTCGCAATCCTTTTCGCATACTTTTTCCATACTTTTAGCATACCCCTTTTTTCCTCCATACATACACATTTCCATAATTGTTCCATAAAACTATAGAAATACACCGGAACTTTTTCCTGTCCCTCTACTTAATACACACTTTGGCAGTTTTTCGATAATTCCCCCCCCCCTCCTTCTTTTCAACTTTTGACATTTTAACCACTCGCGTCCCCTTGTCAAAAGCCTCTTTGGCCACTTCCGTATCTTTGCGTCGACACAGGCTGTGTAGACAAAATCAAACAATACCTCAGAACGGTCAGAGGTCACAAACTGACCGACCGATACCAATGCACTCTCACTGCCCTTCCCCCCTCCCCCTCCCCCCCCCTCCCTCCTCCCCCTTCTCTTTTCGGGTTGGGAAGAGGGGAGGTCGGGTGTCGTCCCCTCGCCCCTTCCCCCGCAGTGCTGGTGGTAAACTAGCCCGCCGGGGAGAGAGAGAGAGAAAAGGAGACGGGGGAGGGGAGGGGGGGGAAGGAAGGTTTCCCCCCACTTGCCCCCTCTCTCTTTTTTCTCTTGGGTTGCGGGTTTTCGGGATTCCCTCACCGGGTCTCAACTCCCTCTTTGGTGCGCCCCTTCGTGACCCACGGACCATTCCTCCCCGACCCACCTAACGGCAAGGGGAACTGCAGGGCGGGAGGGGAAGACCTGCAAGGGAGTTAGGGTCTAATTGGGGCCGAGATCCCACAGAACCACAATGAAGCACACAATACACTCAGCAACTATTCCACGGCACTGCCTATACCACCGCATGCATTGCCCATGTTTGCCCAGATCTTTTGGTGGGTTCTCATACGGGTTGAGCATGCTTGGTTGGTGAGTTGGTTGCTTCCTGCTGCGATGTGCCGGTGCGCTTGGTGGCTCTGTGAGAGATCGAGGTCATCATCCATTAAACCTGTAAACGATTGGGTTGGTCCATTTTGTGGTGACTGTTGGTGGATAGAAAGGCCGTTTCGCTTCGGTTCGTTCCATTTTATGCATTTCGCAGTTATTGTTTTGATGGTATGCGATGTACGGTGATGTCAGTCGTTTGCGAGCTCCGTACTGCAGAGCACTCGCCTCTTGCCGCCCACCTAAGATAGACTGGACCGGAGGTGGGTTTTGTATTCATATCAGTGCGAGCCACTCCACGTATTGTTATCACACCCACACACAACCGCAAATGTATCGAACATGCAAGAGCAACATGCTCTGCTGTGCAGGCATTGTACTTTAACTGCCGATTGGGACCAGCTCGCGAGTTTGGTCCGAAGGATGAATGATGATGCAATGGTTTATAGAGTGTATTTGCGTACGCTTGCTGCAACCAGATCGGTGGCCAGTCATAGCCGGCAAGTACGCGATAGGTGGTTCAGTATGGGTGGCAATAGGGAAACCCACACCAATACTGACTGATCCCTTCGCCCTCCCCTCCCCCTCTCCTCTCCCCCATTCTGAACTCCCTATC
This sequence comes from Corallochytrium limacisporum, assembly GCA_002811645.1. NCBI lineage: Eukaryota > Corallochytrium > Corallochytrium limacisporum. Next base: position 15,465 of record PDIP01000146.1, read on the forward strand.
CCAAAGAGGCAGAGCTCGAGCTCGATAAAGCAAGTTGCCTGTTGCCGAGAGCGTTTGCGGCGCCTTGTTCTCCATCGTGCCGTGCTGCACGCTTGCAAGTTGGTACACTGGTCCATTCATCTTCATAAATACTGTAGTCAGCAACTTGCCATCGCCAACAGCAAGGCATGCATCCTCGTCCTCACCATCGTCACCATCATCGTAGTGCGTATAGCGTCCTTGTATCCAATCGCATCCATACGAACACCCCATCAAACTGTTGAACTGGTGGTGTACCTCGCCAACAACATGACCAGAACATCCATCGCACATCCATCGTCATATGATGTGCACCTGATGACACACACTCTGTACAGACCCTGGATGATGATGATGAATGAATGAATGAATTTAAACGTATGTATATCAGTGATGCAAAGGACAAAACAGAGAACTCCGCCACATGGTCCAATTGTTGGACGGTTGAGAACATCAATACGCCATGTCTCATACTGCTTCTAAGGGTAGCTATAATTATCATCAGCCGGCAACTTCCCCTACCTCATCATGAACGCCCGATCGGGGGGGGAGACATCCCTTGAGTGTGTCTCTCCCCCCCTGAGTATGATTTTGTAGCAAACGTACTGTTTCTCACAGTGGCGACGTAAATGCAGTACTTGGTAAATGGAAGCGATTGTAAAGGAGGTCCCAACCAAAACCGAAGCCCGACGAGAACATGGGCTGAGGGCATGGTCATGCGGAGGTTTCGGGAACTAGAGACTGGCTCGTGGAGCAGAATACCACACAATTATACACGCACACCCACTGTAGAACGAACACCGACAATTTACTAAGCCAAAGAAAAATCGACGTTAAAATTCTTCGCTCGGGCGCGCAGGCTTGCCTGATCAATTTTGCAATCCCCTTGCGCGCCTCTTGCATGTCACACCCCACGCGGTTTTTCTTGTTTGCACGCATTTCATTCCTCGGTGCTTCTTCAGTTTACGGTGTGTTACTATTGCTACAACTACCAACATTGCCCCGTGCGTTTGTGGTTAGTACTACCTATTCGCTGTATTTTCTATTTGGCTCATCACACAGCTATTGTCACGGTTCTCCACGATCTCCAACAACCGCAACGAAAACGAATCCAAATTTATGTCCCCCCCCTTGCCTGCGGCATCTCCCGGCGTCTCTAACACGCCCCACAGCAAAAATGACGGTACCGAAGAATGATACACCAACTGCAGAGATGACGGGGCAGTGTCAGTCCATCGACTCTCTTCCCCCCCCCTTCCCTCCCTCTCCTTCTTCTGGTGGTTTTGTGTAGGAAGCTCGTCGTTCCAAAATTCGACTCCTACAAAACCAAACCTCTGACACTTCTCTACTTTGCAGCAAGAGTTTAAGCCGAAAACCGCACGACGTGAACGAAAACTGCACACCAAATATGTTAGCGATGTCATTCAACTGCAACATGGATCCATACCGGGCACATGTGCGCATCGAACCGAGGGTATGTATGGTCGATCGGCTCCCTTTTAAAGTTGAGGAGTGTCTGTGTGCGGCTTTTGTTGTGCGCTCGGTGTTTTTGTTTTGTTCTTTTGTTTGTGTCTTTTAATTTGCCGCGCTGATATTTTCTCGGAGACCGTTTGCATACATCGCGGGCCTTTTTTCTTGCGAGTGCGCTCTTCTGTTTCTGAGTAGACACGTGCATTCATGGCCATGCATGGAAAGGTAATGCTTATATTGGGCCGCGATCCATCGAGTCCCCCTCCCTGACGGTCATTCCTTGACGAAGTATTGAGTTAGTTCGAAGAAACAAAAAATTCGGTGGCCCACTGACCGAATTTTCTATGAGTAGGAATGGAAGATGTCTAGTGAAGGGCTTGGGCCGATGGCAGAATACTTTTTGGCCCTCTGTGACTTTGAGGCGGCGAGTTTGGCCACCACCAGCCTGGGTTCTTTGTCGCTCTTCTTCTCCCGCCGAGTGTCATCGTTCCGTCTTTGTATGACCTTTAAGCATGTATGCATCGTAAGGTAGGGTCGTGACGACTGCATGTACCGTAGGGCAATAGCTATGAAAAAGGAAGCAGGGCATTAAAATTTAGGATTCGTCTGCTAGCGGATCTGGTCCTGCACTGCTCTTTTCCTGACTGCTGTACTGTTTTGATGACCAGGCCGATCTGCTAATTACATGGGCCCTGAAGCGGAGAGCCTTACCGCGACTTACCGGTGATTGAATAGGGCCCGTTACTTACTGCCTACGATGGAAGAAAGGCGAAACCAAAACAACTTTCGATTGTCAAGAATGGTAGCAGTAAGAAACGCGGGGGTGTTGGGCAAGTCTCCTATTGGAACTCCGTCCTCCTCATTTGTTTTTATCAGCACGCAGTAGTCTTGTAGTAAAAGTTCATTCTTGGTGCGTGTGCGGTTCGGAACCTTTGCGGGTTTCTGAAATCACATACAATGGCATGAAGCTTACCCTACGACAACAGATGGATCGCTCGCCCGCTGCCCCCCCCCTCCCTCCCGAAACATGGTTTGGTTGGTGGGGGGACACGAAGGAATGTTCGACTGTTGTTTGCTGTCACAGAGTCGTAGTATGGGAACGCATCGAGGACTTGTTTGGTTGGCCCAGATGTTTAGAAGGGAGAGGTTGGATAGAACTATTTGAGGCAAGGGGACGAAGGAGTGGACAGATGATTTATCGAGTATCCCCACACCTTCAGTATTTCTGGACTTGAAGAAAATTTTCTCTACTGTATATGTATGGAACCTAGACACACCCGATCCAACGACAATACTCTTTACGTCTTTAAAACGCTCCCGACGTCTGCATAATTAGCAACTGGTGCAGTCCCATGTTCTCTTATCAACACCTCTGTGTTGGTGTTTGATTTCGCCAGGATCAGATTGTATACTAAATGTATTCAAAAGTACGAAAAACATCGTACCGCCCCAGCGAAAACCCGAAAGTCAAACACCCACAATTCGTCATTATGATGTTCTTGTTGGGCCTGCCCGTCTGACCCTCCTCGCCTTTCCACTGGTGTCCTCGTTTACCGCGAACCCATGGTCACATTGGTCAGCCTACAAGGTATGGAAACAATCATGCACACTACCAGCAGGTGTTACCACCAAACAACATCGGCGTAGAACGAGGCTCCACCCATGCGGTGCTGCCCAGCCCGTCGTCGTCTACCCACAGAATTTTATCATTTATTCACTATAGAGCTCAAGGCATTGGCGACAGGCCGGCAAGACACGCCACACGTAGCCCTGCCCGATGTCAAGACTAAGTGGAGGAGCTCACAAGACACTCACATACTTAGCGAGGAAATTGGTGGGTTTTCCATCGCAATACTAGGAGAGGCCCGTGTGCGCCCGTTGTGCCCTTCGTGGACTTTTAACCAAGGGTGAAAGGTTTGTACAAACCTTGCGCCTGGGTAGCTAAACACCCCTCCCCAAGGAGGTGAATTTGACTTTAGTCATATTGAAAAGTCATTGTTTTTGTATACAAGACACGAGTAGACGATCTCTATGTCAGTTGTGTGTTTGTGTTTCCGCTACTTGTTTTTTTTCAGCATTCATATTATCTTCTTGGTATTGCGCCTTACCTTCCCATGTGCAGGAGCGCTGTTTCAGTTTTTCTCTCCAAGGAAATGATCGTGTTCCCAAGTCAATATCATCACTCTTTCATTATTAAATGGTATTCGTTCATGAAGAGTAACGTCCTAGACATGAATGTGGTGTGGCGCTCCTTTGGCATGGTTGCTCACAAGAAAAAAAAGTAAAAGAGAAAATTGAAGAAGTTGAAAAAAAAAGGAAAAAGGAGGAGTTCCTTCGTAACCCGCAAGGAAGTAGGTTCTATGCGCTGATTGCCACAGTTTTTTTGCGGCTTTCAGCAGGCGGTTGTGGTCTGAAACATTGGTTATGGGTGACCGTGCCTTTGTATTATCTCCGCCCCCTACCTCACATTGTTTCCTCGCTCGCTCTGAGAGACTTGTTTTTATCTACTTACATTCGCCCCCAAATGGCGCCATCTACAATTTTTTCCGTTTCATCGGCCCGCGTACCAAACCCACACTCAAGTTTGTTGCGGTAGACTGCGGGCCACATTGCGCATGAGACCAATTCGAAGATTGGACAGGAAGTGCAAAGTTGCGTTAGCAAAATGAGAAAGAAGGAAAGCTCTCCTCTTTTTTTTTTTGCGTGGCACGGGGCGACGGGTTGACCGACCAAGTTCACAAATGACCAAAAGGGTTTATCCAACGGAAGGGCCTGAGTATTTTGTTGGTAGATGTTAAGTGTCCCTCCCCGCTTTCCCTAAACAAGGTCTTTACTTGCGGTAGTATCTAAAGTCCTTGCCTGACCTTTGCCAAAATAATCAGTTCCCTGAGTATTGGAAGCTGAAAACAGGACCCAGGACAAAATCCAAACGACAATACGGCGAACCCAAAAGAAATCGAAGTTGTTGTGGGTTCGCGTTGGCCAATGTTTCTTATGTTTCTCATAGTTACATGCCCACACAGAGAGAATAGTTTTTATGAATGATGATAAAAACCCAAACGAAAATCATGTGCTATTTTACGAGTGTGGGACTAGCATACTCGGACTATAGTAACGGAATTTCCTTGGAAGTGCGAGGAAAGAAGAAAGGGGAGGACGAGGAGTGCCAGTGGGTTGGTGTCTGTGTGCGCCCGGTGCCCTAACTTGACCCGTTTGGACGAGGAAGGCGAGGCTGTGTTCCCGTTCCGTACTGATTTTCTATGAACGGCCTCCTCCAGCGAGGACCGACTCCGCCCGCTTTTGGAGAAACACCCAACGCCCCTCACTGGTTTCGAGGGCGGTATGTCCGTTGAACAGGGAGATGGAAAGAAGAGATTGCCCCAGGCTACGTATGATAAGTAGCACACTCTCCCAGTTTTTGCTTTCGTTTGGTGTCCAAAACAAAAGATTGAAAGAGAATGCGAGTCTTAGTGTTGAAGACGAAGGAGAGGAGGGTACGCATTCGCACTCGCGAAAAGGGGAAGGTTGAGTGTATGTGCATGTGTATGTGTGCGGACGGCGGGACAGCGAGCAACCCGTCACACTTTTTTTGCTGGAACGGCCGCTGTGTGGTGTATGTGTGGTGTGTGTGTAGGTGTGTGTGTGTGTGTTTTGTGTGTGTTTGTGTGTGTTTTGTGTGTGTTTGTGTGTGTTTGTGTGTGTTTTGTGTGCGAGTTTCGTTTTTTGGACCCAGGGAAGAGGCGCGCGCGCGCTCGGCGAGGAGATCTGAAAGTACAAATGTCGAAGTATCAATATATTTAGTATTAACATTCTTGAGAACAAGCTTTAATTTTCTAAGGTCTATGATAAATTGATTGTCTCTGGGTTATGACACCATAACCCGCTGTCTGGTCTTTTGGTCTCCTTTTGCGGTTTTTCTCACACTTTGCAACGTATCAGGAGATGACTCCATAGTAAATGTATGTAAATCATTGGAAGCAGAGCAAAAAACGTTATACCCCATCACGTACCACACACAAACACACACATACACGCACGCAGATCCGTACGTAAACAGGGACATGCATGGCCCCTCCATATATTTTCTTCGGTTTTCACTGACTTCGTACCCATAATTTCGTAAGGGGTGTTTGAGATCATCACCAACATGGACATTTTGCTTTCATAATTTCAGTATTAAAGTGTCCCATCTCTTACTGGGTGTTTTTGTACACCAATGGATAGGTAAGTTTGGACTAGACGGGCTGGTGAAGAATTTTTTGGCCCATTCATTGATTGCTGCAATCTTTGGTCTACGTCTCTCCCACCAAATGGGTTTGAGGTCGAAGCTTATAAGGTCAGTTTTTCTGCAGTAGTTGCAATCGGTAGACAAGTCGGTTCACTTCCTGTGTGTTGCGGTTTTCTGGTGTTGAAACATACAAGTATGCTCATTTACCGCGTTGCCGGTCAGGGAGAGAAATGGAAAAACCTCAAGCACGTTGAGGGATCTAAAGGCAGGTGTCTCAATATTGTACATTACCCCAACTTACATGGCACCAGAGCGACCCGCAAAACACACACGTCCGTTCTGTATTTGTCTCGGTAATCGAAGTCTAGAACTCTTATCTCATTACTGTCCCCCTCTTGTGGTTGTCCTTTGATATGTTTCCAGGAACGTTTTATACGGAAATCAAACTGTAGAAAGATGTGGTGGCAGTGCGTTAGGCCATCTAGTCCGCAAAATCCCATCACCTCATCATCCGTTCCCGTACCGGCCTCCGTGGCTGCTGTCGGTGCCAAGAGGTATACGTCTGTGTGCTCTCGTGCTTGGTCAAGACAAATTTTTCGCAAAACATTCAGTACGGTTTCACCGAACTCTTCCTTTCGTTTGCCGCGTCCCCTGAGCGCGGTTTAGGCGGTGAAGCACTGCTTGCTGGTAACTCCTAAACCATTTATTCGGACCTCAGGAACTTCCTGCTTCTGCGCGAGGCAAAAAAGCAATTATGAGACTCCCATACCGGAAGTGTGTTTATTTTGTGCCAACAAGGAAAGTTGATAGCTTAACTGAGCCGTTTTGTGGTTGCCGCTTGTCTTTGTATGGCGTCTCCCACTAAGCCTTTCGATGATGGATGGACTCGTTTGTTATAACCCGCAAAAACCTCAAAGCAATCCGATGCATTCAAGACGGGTTTTCTACGGGATTTGGTGTGTTTAAGACTATTTCATGTTACACCCAATGCTTGCTGCTGCTTGCTCGCTCCGCAAAAAACCCACGGCGTCCATCCCACATCCCCCCTTTTTTTGAACACCCCCCCAACCATACATCCCCACCCACTCGCGGGCTCCTCCAGCCCAAGAAAAAATCACAAATTTTAGATTCTACGGTTTTCTCTCTCGGGGACTGTGTGCGGGTCTTAGGGTTCGTTCCTTCTCCATACAGAAAACAAAAAAATAAAACCCAGACTGGCCACGGCCGGGGATCAGGAAGGAGAGTTTCCCGCCGGCCCCCCTCCCCTCTCTCGGGGGGGGGAGTGGTAGGGTGGGGGTGGCAGCAATCGTGGGTCCCTGGCGCGACCCCTCCCGCCAACCTTCCCTTGCTGCCGAGAGGGGCGGTTTTGGCTTTGAAAATTACCAAGCACTGCCTCCCCCGGACCCTTCGGTGGAGGGGAGGAGGGGAGAGGAGAGAAGCCCCGCGGGGGGGGAACGAAATTGTGAAAACCGCGACGCAAGTTGGGAAAAGAGGAGCCGCCAACCGGTCAGGTGTCGGGGGCAGTATAGAAACCATTGCCACGTCCACCCAGTTTTATAGAAGCGTTAATGATGAGTTGATGGTGGTGGCGCTGTCTTGGTCCGCGTACCCAATATGTTTATGTTCATGACATGATCCATCAGCAGATGGACATAACTATGTTGCGGTGGGTTTCCGCCACTATGGCTATCCGTATCATCGCCGCGCGCGCCATCGAGGATGCTGTGGCTCTCATGTATCATTGGACAGTATGCTATACCGCGGTACCCCTTGAACGTAAATACATTCTCTGGCGTTAAGAGAACACAGTGATTAAGAATACGCTAAGGATAGAAGCCGCACAATACCGCAGATGGCTATCCACCACACACAGATACACAGAGCGCGCACATCTCTACTCAAACGGGTAGGTCGCCGCAGCGGTTTGTTGTGTGTAGCGAAGACAACGAGGAATGATGATTGGGGTTGAGATGATCCGGAAAGCGACGTTTACACAGCGAAAGATGGCGAATAGAATTAGCGCAAACAAGGATGAGCGGTAATATACCCCCGGCAAATACTGTTGAAACCATCATCAGTGACCATTACATCCAATAAACCCCACACAGGCGCACCGGCCTTCCCGACGGAGATCCCACATGCATATCCATTCCCAACGATCATCGTTTGACATGCACACACACCCACACACACACACACACACACACACACACACACACACACACACACACACACACACACACACAGGACTTTGTCCTTACGGAGGGCGGTTCTTCTTGTCCTTGGAGATGATGAGCAAATTTATGGACGATGCCAGGTAGTTAGCCAGAAAAGCATGGTCTCTTGCGGGAGAGTCAGTCGGTATTGCAATTCTGAGGTCCAATCTGTGCGCAGTCCAATCCGTGACGGAAGCCGTCGAACGTAACCGGCCTCGGCATTCCAACGGGCCCAACCCAGCGCTACAACACAGACTCCGATGTATCCCTCCGGACTTTCGGTCCCTTTGGCCGGGCACAGTTTCGTTCGTTTTTGTGGCTGGTTTTCTCAGACGTTGCGGACTTCATTACAGTGTAACGCACCGCACAATAACCGCAGTATGGGGAACTGAATGTGCCGCCTTCCGACTCCGGCGTCTTCCACGATGTTTTTTTAACGTAGTTGTGGTCGTCTCCGTGCGGGTGTTGACACACGCCGGCGCGGATCCTCAAGCGTTTGCGGTTGCTGGTCTCTGTCCCCGTGTGTGTCTCCGTTTGTCCGTATTGTGTACTAGAAAAGGACCTGTGTGTGGTTCTCTGGTGGTTTCTCTTAGCAGGGCCTGTCGCCGAGGGAAAATGAATTCGTTTGTGGGTCAGACACCGCACTTTTTTTTAGACCAATGAATTGATCCCTCGAATGTAATTGGTGACACAGTCGCTCCCGCGCGTGTTTTGTGGTGGACCTTAAATGTGCGCAGACGCGCATATCACGGACGTGAGCAACGGACAGACACAGCCACACCCGGATCATCTGAGTCTGGGTGAGTTGAGTTTGTAAGCCCCATTCGGCATCGGAAGAACATGTCCTTAGGGAACCGAACAAGCACCCAAATCATCCTTCTCACTAGCTCGCCTGTGGCATGCCGACCGACATTCCTCGGGACTGTGCATGGCACTATACTCATATACTCCAGGTGACCGGTCGGTCGCACTAGCCTCCACATGCATTCCTTCGCGGCTGTCTCCTGCCCATCCGCATTCTGCTATTGTTTCTGTATGTCTTAGGTATTGCGAGAAGCAATTTCAGTCGAATCGGTCGAATGTGAACATTTAGGTGTGGGTGGTTGCGTGTTCGACAGGTACTCGAGTGATTCGAAAGTGCGGCGCATTCTAGTCCGGAAGCAGCAGACATAAAAAGCCACACTTGCGTGCACGCACGGGTACCGGTATCCAGGAAGAAGTCCAAGGTTAGCATATCACCACCAATACGTTGGGCACCACACGAGGCATGGTAGTAATTGTCACGCACGATGCTTCGCGGATCTACTAGCGTCGTGGCATGCAAGGGAGCGTAGGCGGGTTTTGGTGTATGCCGAGTACCATCACCTGCCCAAACAGAGAGGCCAGACTCTCCTGACCGGTATCTAGAAATCTGCCCACAACCACAGATCAAAAGAGAAAAACTTCAGCCAAACCGCATGGAAACGTCCCGGATCCCCGAAACCGTTCATTACTTCACTCTCTCATTATTTCCCGATTGTGCGGAGGTCAGAATGCAAGGGTTGGTTTGGTAGTGAGTGAACGATCGCATGGTCCCCACGTACGAGGTCCGAAGCTGAGCTAGCTGGATGTCTGAACACTTCGAAAATGCTCTCCTGCTTGCGAGGCATTGGTGCACACCGGGTCTGCGTGTCTATGATTTAGGCCAACACAAGCAGCGGCACATGATCTACCATGCCTAATGACCCATACAACATGTCTATTTATCCTGCAGACGTACCAACTTGTAAAGGTGGCATGCAGGAAACTCGGGATCCGCATGACAATAACTGCTTGGCGGTACATTCCGAAACGCTGTCCATAAATCGCGAACCCAAACATCACAAAAAATATGGAAATAGAAACCAAAGCCGGTTCGGTTCGGTCAGCTGTCCACCCGTCGTCAGCACCGGAC
>PDIP01000146.1:27382-50219 GCA_002811645.1 Corallochytrium limacisporum
ACACCACCCTCCCCCCCCGGAGGAAGAGAGGGAAGGAGGGGGGGGGGTAGTTTTTGGTTACAGCGGTGGGCAACATCGCGGGCGTATCAGGCGGGAGCCCCGGGCCGAATTTTGGCCAAGTTAAAGGAAAAGGGACAAAAAAAAAAGAACCGGTCGACTCCGATCCGCGCGGTTGCGGCCAGAGACGAGAAAAGCTTCCGCAGCACAGATTTCTCCGCCTTTGCGATGAAGGAACAGAAAGTGAGCTGGCAGCGGGAGCCGGTAGGCAACCCCCCGGCCTGCGACCGATTTCACCGCAGCAGGCTTCCAATAGATTTTTCGACACTTTCTGCCTGCTCAGGACATGGCAAGACCGGTGGCATCAATCGTGTGGGTGAAATCTGCCAGATGGAGTCGGTCGGACAGGAAGAGTACTTCCGCCTTCAGTGCAGCATTGACTGCCTGCAGATCCTGCAGTGTTGGCGCGGGCTCAACCGAGTTGCGGAGCTGTTGGCATTCGTTCCGCAGGTCGCGAATGTGCTCAACAATCTGCTCCCCAACCGTGTCCTGTGGTGACCGCTCCAGAGCCGTGTAGAGGTCATCAGCCATGCAGCACAAGGACCGACCACAGGCTTCTACATTACTGGCATCCAGACCAAATGCCTGTGCAATGTCCGTGATTACAGCAACGAGACGGGAACGCTCGGCATCAAAGTTTGATGCACGAGAGGAGTGTGTCGCCTGTAGCTGAGCCACTGCGTCCTTTAACGAGTCAGCAAGCCGCTGCTTTTGCGCGGTGTGAAGATTCTGCACCTCCTCCTTTTGATTCTCGAGCGCGGTTTCTAGATCCATACAGTACGTCTCGAGTGAAGACATCGCCTCCTGCATTTCGGTGATGTCATTCGTATGGTCCTCATTCAATTGCAACGCAGCCGATTCATGGACGGCCGCTGCAGACTGATCACTATCCTTGGATGCTTCTAGCGTGACTAGATCATTTCTCAATTGGTCAAGCTTTTGTCCCAATTCTTCATTCATAGCCACGGCAGTCTCTAGGCTCTCCTCCTTCCTGCGCACTTGTGACCTCAGCTCGGATGCTTCCGCCTCAACAATCTGCAGACGCTTCAGGGTTTCAGTGGTGTCCTTCTCGACCGTTGTGGGTGGTGCTGATGTCTCCGACGCAGAGTTCTTCAGCGCATCCTTGAGCAGCTGGTTCTCCTGCTGCATGAGGTCAACACGAGTGCGTATACCTTGGAGCTCTAGATCCTTGCTCTGCAGGTCCCCGTGGGCTGACTCCAGCTCCCGAGAGAGGTTCTCTAAGGCTTCCTCATTGTCCCGCTTGGTTGCCATAAGCTCAGCCAGATCCTTGCTCGACTTGTCCTGCGCTTCCTGTATCTCCACCGTGAGATCATGCCCGCGGGTCTGCACGTCCACAAGCTGTGCTTGAAGCTCATCAGCATGGGCAGTCTTGGCATCCAGTTTCTTAGACAACTTTTGGCACAATTCTTCCTTGGCCGCAAGCTCTCCCCCTAGTTTCTTTACTTCTGCAGCCGTGGACGCCTCTGCAACTCCTGATTGGGTTTCCGCCACCTGAGCAGCAAGTGCCGCCCTGGCCTGATTGGCTTGCAACTCTGCTTGCCTCAGCGCCGCCTCCAAATTCGCAGCCTTGGTATCGCTCTCTTGGACAAGTTCCTCGAGGTCACGCATCGCCTGGTTGGCCAGTTGAGCTTCGGATCGCGCTCTCTCCAATTCTGCCCGGGAGTCTGAAGCGATAGTTGCTGAATCACCCAAGGTCCGCAAGCTTTCCTCCTTGGTTGCCAGTTCAGTCCGTAGACGGCTGATTTCCTGAGACAATTCCTTCTCTCGGGACTCATTACCAGCCTTAGTCTTCTCCATCTGCTCCATCATTCCGGACAGATGGTTGATCTTTTCTGAAATATCCTTCTCACGAGCCTCGCTGTGCGTCTTGATATCCTCCAGCTCCTGAACCTTGCTCTGAAGGCGGTCAATTTCCTCAGAGAGTTCCTTCTCTCGGAATTGGCTTTGGACTTGTGCCTCCTCTGCCTGCTTCCGCCAGTTGCTGTCCACGTCACCCTGGACCTCGAGGGCCTTAGTGTGCATCTCCTTTAGGGACACATGCTCCTCCTGCAACTGGATCAGAGTCATCTTGGTGGTGTTGGTCTCCGCGAGGGCTTCCTGCAGCTGCTGGCCCATTGTCTGATTCGTTGCCCGCGCTTCCCTAAGTTCCCCTTCCAACTTCGAGAGATGGCCATCCGATTCGCGAAATCGTGTGAGCTCGTGTCCCAGGGCTTCCTTCTCCTGAGTTACCTCGGTCAATCGTTCTTGGACATCCAAGATATCCTGCCGGAGCTTTTCTGTTGTCTCTGCGCTTTGCTCCCGTGTCTCCTGCCGATCATTCAGGGCATCCTCGAGGTTCCACACCTTGGTCTCCAGCTCATCCAACTTGCTGTAGGCGTCCTTGACTTCGTCCTGGGCTGTATCACGCGCTTTCTCGGCCACAGCCAAGTATTGTCTTGTCTCCACAAGATCGGCTTTCTCCCTTTCGTAGTCACCAGCAAGATTCTCCACGCGGCTCGCCAGTTCTTGCACTTGGACGCTGAACTGGTGCCTCTCCTCCAGGGCGCTTGTCAGTGCCTGCTCCGCGTTAGCCTTGTCGGTTTGCAAACTGGCGAGCTGGAGCTGGAGTTGCTCAGCTGCGTCAGAGGAAGAAGACATCTCCACCAGTCTGGACTGCAACTCATTGAGTTGAACTTCCTTTTCGTGAGAGCTTGTTTTCTCACTTTTCAGCATTTCAACCACGTGCTCCAACTCACGTACTACTTCCTTTTCTCGTGCTTCCGTTTCGTTGAGCTTGCCTCGCGTTCTCAGCAGCAGCTCTTTCAGTTCTTCACAGGCATTCTTTGTACTCTGAATGTCCTCCTCCATCTGTGTCTTGTCCTCCTGGGCAGCAGTCTCTACACGATCCAGCTTGGCCGCCCACACCTGTTCTTGTTGCTTGAGGACACTCTGTGTGGCCTCAATCTCGCTTTCCAGTTCATTGATGCGGACCGTCAGAGCAGTTCTGGTCCTTTCGTGGTCAACTTTAGCCTGGTCTACGTCCAGTGACACCTTGCTCACTTGTTCTTCGTAAGCAGCCGAAGACTGGATGAGGGACTGGTTGCTTTCCTTCGCCAACAAAAGCTCATTGCGTGTATTGCTCAGCTCGGATTCCGCAGTGGCCAATTGCTGACGAAGGTGTCCTAGCTCCTTCTCTGAAGTACCGTACTGCTGCTGGCTGTCGCTGAGAGCCCTCTGCAGCTGTTCCAGGTCGTGACCACTACTGGACAGCCGAGCTTCAATCTCCTGTTGCTGCGCCCTGACCTGCTCATTCAAGCTCTGAATTTCCGAATCGTCCTTAGCGAGACGCTCGTGCAGGGCTGCGTTCTCATCTTCTAACTGAGAGACCCGGCTCTGCAGTGCAGACAACTGTTCCACATGTCCTTGAACCAGAGTTGTACTCTGGGTATGGAGACTACTCAGTTCTGAGATCTGTGCTTCCTTGGCAGCGTGATCTTGCTGAAGGCGTGTTACCTCAGTCTGCAATTCTTCGATGCGTGTTTGCGAATTAGTTGTTCCCACACCCACGGCGGCTGCCCTCGAGCTAAGCCGCTCCAAATCTTCCGCAATCTCATCGAGCAGGTCGTGGTTCATCTCAATCATGCCATGACTACTGCTCGTGGGATAAGAATGGGATTGCGCCATGCCATTTCGGAGTTCAACTTCTTGGTTCTGCATCAGAGCACTCAAGAGTTTGAGACTCTCCTGGACGACACCCTTGCTGGATTTCAGATCCGTTAAGGCTTTCAGAGACTGCTGGATTTGATTGTAGTTCTGGGCCAACATCGTCAACAGCCGCGCATTCTTTGCCTGAGCTTCCGAAAGTGCGCTTTCGCATTCGATGAGTTTGGTTTGCAGGTGTTCTTCGCTGCTTCGAAGGGAATTCTGAACACCTTCTTGTTCTGATTGCACAGTCTGCACAACAGTTTCTATCCTGCCCTTGAATTCATGATATACAGATTGAAGGCCCCTCTGTTCCTGGCGCAGGTTATCCATTTCTGTCTTGAAACTCTGAAGCTCCTCAATAGCACGGGTTCTTTCCGTCTTGGCCAGGTCCAGGTCTAGTAGCATGCGGTCCAACTGGTTCTTGGTATCTTCGGATTTGGATAGGGTCGTCTCAATGACATCAATATACGCCTGCGTAGTCTCTGGCAGCTCTGTTCCGGTGGCAACCTTTTTCGCCCATGATTCCAACGTCTTATCCAGAACAATCTTCTGGCGTTCCAATTTGGTATACTCCCTGCGAATCTGGTCGACGTCCTGCTCTTTCCCATCGACCGCAATCTTCACTCCATCCAGTTGCCTGGACAGGACCCTCGAGTACTTCATGACCCGTTCCGCGAGTTCATCCGTGGTCTCAAGGCTTGCGTAATCGTCGGGGATAGCACCCTGCACTTCCGGACTAGCTTCTTCAACACCTGCACTGGCGATTTGGACGCTCATGTCCCGCAGCTGATCCAGTCCAAAGATTAATTGCTTCCGTACTGCCCATGAGGACGAAGCAGGATCAGTGCCCTGGGCTCTGGAACGCCAAATCTGCTTCTCTGTTTCATATTCTTGGCAACGACGTTGGAGCAGCTCAATGTCGTTCTTGTACGAGGATTCCTGTTCCTCGTACTCCGCGCACAGTTTCTGCAACTCCTGCAATTTATGGATCGTTTCGTCTAAGTTGCCGAATGCTTCATTGTAAGCCACAGGCTCGGAACCATTCGAGACCCTTCCCACAGCGGACTGGGTAGGCATTCTCACAGGTGAGGATCCAGGCATGTGATCAGACTCCATTGACATATCCATTTTCACTTTCACTTCTTCCTGGATACTCTGCACTCGCCTTGCCATCTTCATACTAAGCTCATCGCTGCGATGTAAGTCGTACGCAACGTCCTTCACAACCCGGAGAGTATTGTACGGTACAAAGAGTCCGTGCTTGGGCTGACAGGTAAAGTATCGAACGTGATCGATGCTTCCATCGTTCCGCCCCTGTGCAGTTGCAAGTTCGATTCCAGCCCAGACTACCCCTGGATGGAACTTTGTTTGTCCAACATACCTCAAAATTCCGCGCAAATCACGATCTGTAACCACCATATCACCGACGGTTGGATGTTCACTTCTGGTCTTACGTGCCAGAGCCTCTGGGTCCAGGGTTGCAGGAACACTCTGCGTGCTTTGTGAACTAGTCCGTCTTTCTAATGGATACGAATTACGGCCCTGCATAGTGTCAGTTAGTTGCGCCAATGAAGAAGCTCCCTTTTGGATCACGTCCCTCAGCGCATCGATAGACCTCGCTTGTCGGACTTCCTCGATGGATGTTCGCGGTTGTGCCATGGACCGAGTGCTCAGCATCCCACGGTAGTCTGGAGATCCACTACGACTCCGGTGAGTGATCTCCTTCTCTACCCGAAGCCGCTGACTGGACTGAGAATGTGCCTGTCGACTTCCTTCAAACCTGCCCTGACGGCTCCGCTGCGTGGTTTCTATGGGTTCCTGCCTTTCGGCTGGCGTCGGTCCCTCTTGGAGGTGCAAGGGCTGTTCTGCTAGAGGCAGTATGTGCACATTACCCAACATAGTCATTGCTCCATGGTTTGGTGCGCATGAGAAGTACTGGTTACCGCCAATCGTTCCATTGTTCTTGCCTACAGGCTGATCATACTCAACGCCGACAAATGTCCCCGGCTTGAGGTGAAAAGCACCCACATACCTCACTGTTCCGAGTTTGGAAGACGCCCGATTGGGGCCCACGTAGACTCTGTGGCCTACTTGAACTTTCTTATTCATTGTTTGTGCCATAATGAACAAGTCCCCCCTATTGACTTTGTCTATGATCTTCCGGTCCACTCCCTACGATACCATCATAGTGTTCACCAGTATCGTGTAGCGAAATTTGCACACTAGTACGTCTATCGACCAGATGATATGGTCCGAGTACTCATTCAAATAGCCCTGATAGAGCCCAATGTCCATCGTCCTCAAAACAACATCGAAAACGTGAAAGTTCACCAACTGAAACGGTCGTCCCTGAGAGCCTAAATAAAGAGCCGAAAAAGCCAGCCCCTTTGGTCCCTACGCAGGCTTTCGCTTGGCTGCAACCTCTCCCCTATCCTATGGGTCTGGCAGGATAAAGGGCCGAAGGAGTGACACATAAGACTACACTCAAGCGAGAGGGGAGCCACCCAAGGCAAAACAAAATCGCAGCTGGAGAAAACGCCCGGAGGGTGGGGGGGGAGGGGATCGAGGAAATCCCGAAAAAATGCACTAATTAGATTCCCGTATATTGAAAAGAAGGGGTCTGTGGCAGGTGATAATGAATGGCCCTTGTAAGCCAAGAGTGGAGTGGCCTAGCGAGAAAGGCCCCAGCTGTCCCCTCGGGTCTCATGGGGATCGCGGTGACGGTGTGGGACGTGCACGGCAGTTCGACGGAAACAAGGTGGACAACGCCGAACAAGCTATATCAAAGATCTTGGCGTGTTGATTCGGGTTGTAAGGAGTGACTTTTTCATGTACCTATCACGATTAGAAGCACACAAGTACATCAGTTGCTTCTGAATCAGCATGAATCCGTTCAGGTCTGCGAAGGCCGTGTCACGGGTCGTAGCCGGTGGACAGCGGATAATCCGCCCATACAGCAACAATGTTGCTGCTGCTACAGTCGGCAAGGCTGAAGATCCTGTCCGCATTGCGGACCATCGGGAGGCTCTGAAGTTATATAAAGAGGGTGACAATGTGGGTGCGTACACAATTACTGGTGTCCAAGAGGTTCCGGAACTGCAACTGACTGCGATCACGGCGAAGCATAATACCACAGGCACGGAGCATCTGCACGTGGCACGTAAGGACTCAAACAATGTATTTGCA
The DNA here is from genome assembly GCA_002811645.1 of Corallochytrium limacisporum. Lineage (NCBI taxonomy): Eukaryota > Corallochytrium > Corallochytrium limacisporum. The sequence continues at coordinate 34,331 of PDIP01000146.1, forward strand.
GTGCGTTTTCGCACCACACCAACCGATAGCACCGGTGTTGCACACATCCTGGAACATGTGGCCCTGTGCGGATCCAAACAGTTCCCGATCCGTGACCCCTTCTTTAAGATGCTCAGTCGCAGTGTTAGTACGTTCATGAACGCAATGACCGCGAGTGACTGGACCATGTATCCGTTTGCAACCCAGAATGCCAAAGACTTCGACAACCTGCTCAGTGTGTACCTGGATGCCGCGTTCTTTCCACTGATCAACGAACAGGACTTCCGGCAGGAAGGATGGCGCTTAGAGAACAAGGATCCCAAGGACATCAATAGTCCTTGGATCTTCAACGGTGTGGTTTACAATGAAATGAAGGGCGTGTACTCCGATGTCGAGAGTTTGTACAGCCAGCAGGCACGCAATGCATTATATCCCACATCAACTTATGGATGGGTCAGCGGTGGTGACCCCAAGTTCATTACGGACCTGAGCTGGGACAATCTACGTAAGTTCCATGCAGACCACTACCATCCCAGCAACTCACAGTTCTTTACGTACGGTGACTTGCCTCTGGAAAGGCATCTAGAAGCCATTGAGCAAAAGGCCCTGCGGCATTTCCAGTTCAATCCTGTTGATACTACTGTGGGACCGGAGCAACGGTGGACCGCTCCGCAGAGGAAGTCCGGTACTTGTCCTGTTGATGACATGAGCGGGGCGCCTCAGGATCAGCAGTCCAAATTCAGCGTAAGCATTCTGCTGAATCCGTTGACGGACACGTATGGCACGCTTAAGAACCAAATCACTTCGAAATTGCTCTTGGATGGGCCGAACAGTCCTTTCTACAAGTCCCTCCTTGCAAGCAACACTCTTGGACAGAGCTACAGTCCAAACACAGGATACGATACTTATGCCTTCGAAACAAACTTTAGTGTAGGTCTACAGGGTATGCAGAATACAAGAGTGGACGAAGTCGAGTCGGTTATCATGGACACCTTCAATGATACAGTCGATAAGGGATTCAATCGCCGAAGGATTGATGCCATCTTGCATCAAGTTGAGTTGAGCCAGAAGCACCAAAGCAGCAGTTTTGGTATTTCACTCGCTCTTGGTGTTGCTTGTCCTTGGAACCACGGTGCAGACCCCTTCGAGCTGCTGCAGGTCAACCGGTCAATTCAGCGCTTCAAGGATGACCTGGACAAGAACCCAAGGCTTTTGAGCGACCATCTTCAAGAGAATTTTGTCGACAATCAGCACAGACTAAGTTTTGAGATGCATCCTGACACTGAATTCAGTGCGAAGCTAAAGGCTGAAGAAGATGCCCGGCTACAGAATATCGTAGGTGCACAGGACAAGGAAACTCTGTTCAAGATTCATCATGAAAATCTGGACCTCTTGGAGGCTCAAAAATCGAAACCAGACTTGAGCTTGTTGCCCGAGTTGTCTCTAGCAGACATTGAACGGGGTATCGTTCGCAACAAGATCACTCAACAAGAGTTCAGCGATCCGCTTGTGAAGGTCAACTTTGTCGAGGCGCCCACAAACGCCGTCGGTTACTTCCGTGCTGTCCTGGATGCGAGTCGAGTTCCCGAAGATCTCCAGGTGTATTTGCCCCTGTTTAGTGGCATGCTGACAGCCATGGGTACCAAGGAAACCGACTACGAAAAGCTGAGTTTGATTGCTGAAGAGAATACCGGTGGCCTAAGCTGTGGCACACACATCACTGGTGCCATTGATGATATGGACAGGTTCGAGCATGGCATTACCATTGGCGCACACTGCCTTCAGGAAAAGATTCCAAAGATGCTGTCAATCTGGTCTGAGATTATTCGCGACTTCAGTATCGACGATGCCGATCGTCTACAGACTCTGTTGGGAATGATGGCCAATGATGCCACGAACAGCATCGCTGGAAGTGGCCATGCTTATGCGATGCGCAACTCTCGTGTTTCATTGGGCCCTATGTACCGTCTCGCCGAGCAGTACGAAGGCATTGAGCAGGTCTATTTCCTGCAGAAGCTTGCCTCCGAAATGGACCTGCCTATGATTCAGTCCAAGATTGGTGAAGTGAGCCGCATCCTGCTCAATGGTCACGATATGGGTGGCCACATTCGCTGTGCTGTCAATGGCGACGAGGTCACACTCTCCAAGGCTAAGAGTGAGCTGAAGAAATTCCTATCTTCCATTGCAAAAGACGCTGGAGCCGCTGCCAGCAGTGGCGCACCGCAGCCCATGAGCTCTCTGGGCATGATCCCCAATAACTACCACGTCATGCCCTTCGATGTGAAGTATTGTGCCAAGAGTATCGTGGGTGTGCCGTACGCAAGTGAGGACTACGCTCCTTTGCAAGTCCTGGCCAAGGTCATGACCGACAAATTCCTGCACCGTGAGATCCGCGAGACGGGTGGCGCCTATGGTGGTGGTTGTGTTATGCGTAGCGGTGTCTTCTCATTCTACTCCTATCGCGACCCGAACACGGTACAGACTCTGCAACGCTTCGATGCTAGTATCGACTGGGCCACTGACAGCTCCAGCTACGGCTCTGCTGAAGTAGATGAAGCCAAACTGAGCGTGCTCGGCGACCTTGACAAGCCCGTATCGCCCGGCAGCCAAGGGCTCAGCTTCTTCCTCAGCGGCATCAACGATGAAATGCGCCAGAACCATCGCGACCGCATCTTTGCGGTTTCTGCTGAGGATTTGCGTCGGGTTGCCGGCCGGTACCTGGCATCCGCGATTGCTGAGGATAGCAGTGCCGCTGAAGGCAAGGTTGGAATGAGCATCATCGGTCCTGAGGATGCTGCTGAGGAGTTCCGTGGCCAGCGGGGATGGAATATTGTCACTGGGGGCAAGGATACCAGTGCTTGAACATGCATCACTAAAGAAATCGAGCGGAACACAAACCCGTTCTCTGGAAATGTTATAGACATACATCAGCATTTTAATGATACATTTTACAGTTCTTCGTCATCGTCGTTTGAGGCAGCATTGGCCGCCTCCATCTGCAGCAGTCTAAGGGTAACCTCGTCCGTGGCCGTAGCAACTCTCTTCGCACTTTGTGGCTGACCAAAACTCGTCGCTCGCTTGGAGCGAACGGTGGCCATTGTAGCAGTCCGCGGTGGTGTTGCCACCCTCCGCTGTGAAGGTTGGTGAACGGCTGCTAGCGGCGGTCGTTGAGCCGTTCGCTGTGTAGACGGTTCAGCAGGAGGAGCTGGTGGCAGAGCGGGCGATGGGCGAAGGTTTTCTCTCTCCGAGTCTGTGGTTTTCGCCCGGGACGAGGGAGGCGCGGCCGTAGGCCTCGTCAATGCATATGGTCGTTGTTTCTCACTTTGCTTTGTCGTTGTCCTGATCGCATTCGGTGTGGTCGACAGTGCATTGGAAACTGTGGCTCTTGGAGTGACCACTGGTGATAAAGATGTTTCCCCGCACATGTCCGGGGCATCAGGAGCAGATCCTACCACAACTCTTTTCGTCGGTACCGAGGAAGTTGGAGGTCTACTGGAAGAGTTGCCAACGAGAGAACCAAAACTGCCAGCAGCCCGCCTGCGGGTCGCTGCATCTGTGGTGAGGCGTTCTTCAAGCTCTGTCGTGTTGATCTCTGCATCTGGTCCGAGAGGGCTTCCTTCTCCAGGGCTGGCTTCGTCCCATCCACCATCGTCATCGTCAGAGACCAGATTCATATTTAGGAGGTTGCCAATGATCTCCGCAATACTATCGTAGTCTCTCTGGGCGTCCATCGGGAATCCTAGCTTCAGAGTGTCTGCTGAGTTGGTACCCTGACTGCTGGCCATGCTGATCTCCATCAGGAAGAGAGTGACCACGGCATCTTCCTGGGTGACAACATCTCGGAACATGAGCCTGGCGTGAGCCTGTGCGATACGAACCATGGACTCTAAGAGACGGATGGTGGTGCGTGCTGCGCTCCTGGCGCGATTTTGGCGCTGTACAGAGTAATACCGCCGCAGAATCTCATCGGCCTCATCTGATAGTTGCGGGTTGAATGCTTCTCGCACGACACTAATGTAGGCCTGCAGTTTCTCCATGTCCCAGGAGAGGTTTTCAAAGCGTTCCTGACTAGCGAGACTACTCTTGTCACCGGTCTCTGCCTGAGGCAGCCGTGCACGTGTGTTTGCAGTGGTGCCGTCTTTGGTGTTGTTTCTTGCTGCGTCGAGAATGTGTTGCGCCACATTGGAGTCCCATTCTTCGTCGTGATTGTCAAGCAAGAGGAAGATTAGATCAAACCGACTGAGCAAGGGCGATGCAATGCCAATGTTAATATCCAAAGGCTCGGTGGGATCGTAGCTTCCTTTCGGATTGCTCGCAGCGATGATGGCACAACGGGTATTGAGCTTGCATACTAATCCTGCCTTAGCCACACTAATGGTCTGTTGCTCCATAGCCTCATGGATTATACTACGATCATGTTCCCGAATAGTACCAAACTCGTCTATGCAGCATAGACCACAGTCTGCCAAAACTAGAGCACCAGCTTCAAGGATCCAATCGGGTCCCTCCTTGGTGGCCGATACCGTAAGTCCTGCGCTAGTGGTACCAACGCCGCTTGTGAATACGCTTCGGGGGACAAGTTTGGATGCATACTTCAGAACCTGCGATTTACCACATCCAGGATCCCCAACTAGTAAGATATGAGACTCCCCTCTGACACCCTCTGACCGATCTTTCGCTCTAGCAACGCCCCCGATGATGGCCAACAGGACGGCCAGCTTGACGTTGTACATTCCATGAAGTTGAGGAGCGAACTGTTTTAGGATTTCATTTCTACAATGGAATTGGTTACCTGCGTGGTGCTTCCAAAGGGCCTCAAACTCACGACGAGCCCCATCTGTGACATTGTGAGTTACTCGTCGATCACTGCTCACGGTAATCGCATTGGCAACGATGAAGACCTCTATGTCGCACCTTTCATGGTGGCGCACTGCTCGCCAACGGCGACGGACTATACCAGTGAGTCGAATGTCATCACCTGCCGTACATTTATCTGTGAGATCATCTGTGAGCACCACTGGCATTGCTCGTGGCAGGGTGCCGACTGCGACCTTTGTGATCTGTTCTTGCATGCGGATCTCCTGATAATCATGCATTACTTTTGTCCCAGGCACCTCACTAAATTTCTTCCCTGGACACGGCTGTGCTGCACCGGGATCTTCAGCCTCGCATCTTGTTGGTCGTGGAAACTCATTGTATCTATCCATATCTGCGTACACATGAAACCTTTCGTGACAAGTGGAACATGAGTATGTTGTGCGAACAGCTAACATCTTCGGTTGGCTTGCCCGTACAACTGTGCCACTGAGTTGAATGATTGAACTCACATCTCCAGAAGTGGGCAACAGATGTCTCTGGATATCGGGTACCTGTGGTAAATGACTCAGTCGGGCGTGGATCCTGCTCTTTATATACAGACGTTCGTTGCCGTGCCTTACAAGATCTTCTGCAATTCTCGTTTGAACTTCCGTGAGGGCGTCATCAAAGATTTGCAGCGCCAGCGTTGGAGATTCAAGAATTACGTTACCTGCCATATTACTGAAGTCCAGAAGTTCTGCAAAATCAATGACGACACCCCAATGGTCCTCATTGTTGCCTGATTTCAATATATTATCCAAGTCTGCTCGATGCTTTGCGACTGCGTACTCAGTAAAGATCCTCTTCAACTCAGACTGCTGAAGAGCGTCCATGATGGAGGTTTGAAATCAATCTATTTCCTAATTTGTCCTACATTATTCTATCAGACTATCTACACATCCTACAGTACATACCTGGAGGTCTGTCATATGCCCGGTCGTGGCCTGGGATCCATTGTCACTGCGGGTCTCAAAGTACCTGAGCTCGGACCCTTCATGTTGAACCCTTCGCGCCAGAACCAAAAGGGGGGGGGGAGGGGAAAGGGTAGCCCTCAACAAATCAATACCACCAAATCCCAGTCGTTTATAAGGTCTACTCATCATCGTCGCTGTCGTCGTCCTCATCAGACGACGACTCCTCACTGCCGGTTTCGTAGGCGTCCATGCTCTGCAAGAGCTTCCAGGATTGGAAGTTTTCCATGTCGATGGACCAGAGATCAGAGTAGGTGACGCTTCGGTCGGCCTTCTCATAGTATCCGCTGTAAAGGTATAGAGTTTTCCCGATTGTAGTTAGACCGGCGTTGGCCCGCGGGCTTGGCCATTCCTCGGGCTTGACTTCTTTCGTCAGCTCCTTGACTTCTTCCTTCATAGCCGCGTCCGCATTGGCAGCTTTGCGTTCCTCTGCTTCCAACTTTTGTGGTGGGACGGCTCCCTTCTTGCTCTTGCCCTTTCCCTTACTGGCCTTCAGTAGATTCCTCCTATCTAGCGCCGCTTTTTGCTTTCTACTGTGGATTTCTTCAATTTTCTCCATGATCTCCTTGGTCTCGACACCTTCCTTGACAGTTATGTCATATACCAATGATCGGCCAAAGTTCACACCCTGAAAACCACACTGAAAGTGTCCGCGGAGACTTTCTTCATTTTCCATGTCCACGACCCCACCGAAGAGCAGAAGATGTCCTCGGTGACTGATGGACGAGGCAAATCCACTGCCTTTGGGAAATGCACCATGAAGCCGCACTGTCTCCCACTTGAATTGATTCTTTAGCTCGTCGCCCAGACTTTGATCAAAGACTAGTCGCCAAACATCAGCATGAACCTCACCCTTTTCAATCTCACCCTTGACGCGCTTGCGACTGTACCCACCGAGTAGATACGCACTATTCATAGGTTTCTCCGACCTGGCATCGCGTTCTGTGACAAAGTGCATGGCGCTACGAGGGCTAGGTACAAATATAGTGGTGCCAAAATCGATCTTTGTCCAAGAATAAGTTTCCAGATTCAAAGCATACAAGTCATTGAAATATTTGGGTGTCCCCTTGCCATCGTCATGAAAGCCTCCGAACAGTACAATCGATACAGGGGGGCCAGGGATGAGGATCATTCGATGACCACTCCGGGGTGAGGGGATATCCCCCTGTTGTTTGATTTGTTCCCATTTGCGATCTTCCACATGGAAAAGCCAAAGATCGTTGTAATGTCGGAATTGTGATCCCGTTGGTGATGTGAATTCTCCGCCGAAGACAAAGATCTGACCGCCGAAGACGGGTCTCACTGCTCCATGGTGGCCGCACCGTGGCTTTGGTGCATACGATGACATGTGGATGCTCCACTCATTCGTGGAAGGCTTGTAGGTTAACAGTTCATTGTTTACATGGTGCTTGTGATTTTCCATTCTTTCACCCCCAAATACGAACAACTGCTCCACAGATTGGCTCGGCCAGCTGTTCATAAGGAAATTGATCCTGTGTTTCGGATGCTCCGAAAGCGTGCGCGTTATACACGCCGGGCCTCTACCCAATTCATCGAGTTCTACTCCTTCAGTCTCTAAGGCATCTAACTCCGCAATTATTGCGTCTAAGTCCTCCTCCTCGAAGTTTTCCGCCCTGGCCGCTTCCTTTCTTGCTTCCTTCAATTCTTTGATCAGCTTCTTTTCTTTGCGCTGCACGCGCTTCTTTCGCCGATCCTGTGCGTTCTCCCGACCCATAATATATGTCTAATCGATTTCAGCGACAAAGTCTTTTCCTGTTCATACATCCTGGCTTGCATGTCAAGCAAATCAGAGGGTCTCGAGTACCCTCCGGAACGCCTCTGCGGTTCGCTTGCGCAGTACCCCTTCGCTTTTGTCACGCGGGTCTTTGACTCCCTCACTCCCTGGGGGAGGGGGTACCCTCCTCTGGGGGAGGGGGTACCCTCCTCTCGTTGTGGGGAGGAGTTGAACCCGGCAGTTCGGGGCGCGCACTTCTCAGACAGGGTCGGTCATTGCCAGTGCTGGTATTTCCGGCATTGTGGGCATAACAGTGTGAAACGAAATGATACTTCGATCTGGAAAAGGTAAATGCTGTAAAGGAAGCACATTGATAGATATGATTAATGCATATTTGAGTGGGTCGTAGCAGAAAGCCATGTCCGACGAGTTGGCTCAATTGGCGGCAGATCTTGACGACCTAGAGGATCTGACAGCCGACACTGAACAAAGAGGAGGAGACCATGATATGGACATAGATCATGACGGAGTGGATAGTAAGTACATACGTGTTTTTGACACCGCAGAGCTGGCAAGTCTGCAAAGACAGATGGACGCCGTGGAGGAGGGCAAGGCAGATATTCCAAATGGCACCGAAGGGTCTACCGTTGTTACGCAACTTAGTCAGCAGACGAAGTCTCTAAGGGATTTTCTTGAGTACACATATGAAAATTTGAAGTCAATTATTCGGAAACAGCTTCCTGATCTCGAAGTTTTAGTTCGGGATCCGGTCCAATACGCAACCGTCGTACATAGTCTTGGTTACAGAAGCTCAAAGAGTGTTTCCCAGCGGACCCTTGAGTCTGTGCTCTCGACGCAACAGGCTATGGCAGTTAATCTGGCTGTAAGCGCAAGAGCAGATTGGAGCTTTTCTAGGGATGAGGTGGCTCGGTGTGAGTCCATGGTAGATGATATGCTTCGGGCAGATTATTTGATCCAGAACATGGTTGGATTCCTGTCTAAATGTGTTGAAGGGCTCTGTCCGAATCTAGTGGCCTGTGTGGGCACATCACTCGCCGCTGAGCTGCTCTCGCAAGTTGATGGAGGAGTTGAGGCATTGGCTACTATGCCTGCTGATAACATGCAACTTCTTGGTTCCAAGTCAGCTAGTGGTACCCTAACACGTTCTGGCGAGAGTCCTGGCAGCAACGTCAAGCTACCACCCAACGCTGGTTTCCTGTTCCGATCACGAGTTGTCCAAGGCGTTGCTCCAGAGCACCAACGCAAGGCTCTCCGAATTCTTTCATCAAAAGCTTCTCTGGCAGTGCGATGCGACGCTACTGGCGGCAGCCCGGATGGCACCCTTGGTCGTAAATTTCTGGACGATGCGCAGCAAAAGATTAGGAAAGCGACAGAGGATCGGAAACTGAACAACACTGTCAAAGCATTACCTAGACCAGAAGATGCGCCCAAGAAACGCAGAGGTGGAAAGAAGGCTCGCAAAATGAAAGAACGTATGCAGCTGACCAACCTACAGACGGCTGCAAATCGGATTGCCATGGCTGGGGAACATGATTATGACCTGGAGGATGACAGCAACGTACCGGGAACGGCCGGGAACATCGTCTCACTCGCGCGAGGTATGGATAGATCAGGGGTCAATAGCCGTTCTCATGTGTCGAGGACAATGCAGAGGCGTCTTGCCCAAGATCACATTGTGTCAGGGCTGAATAGTATAGCACGGCCTCATGCTGACAGTCTTCATACGGCGCTTCTCAATCCTGGTTCGCAGCCTCAACAAACAAGTGGGACACAGAGTGTCATCTACAACGCTCAAGGAGGCATTGAGGTTGCAGCCAGCAGCGCAAGAGATGACACACAACCAAAGAAGAAGTCAAGATACTTTTAGCGCCTCGAAGATAGCTATAAACAAATCCATGTAGGCTTATGTACAAAGCTAAGATTCTATAAGATAGATAGTATTTCACTCTACATAATTTGACGGAAACATTCCAACTCGACCATTGACCTCGCCCTTCCACCATCCATTATCAGCACGCTCAAGGACGATTACAACATCACCTTCATTGAAGCTGACCTCATCCTCCTGCTGAGCAACCCAGTCGTACACTGCAGTAAAAGATTCACCCTTGGAGGATGGTTCACTGAGAGGTACAGATGCGGGTGTCATGTCCTCACCAGTGTTCGCACGACTCCGGTTGTCCTTCTTTGGCAGGAACTTGATGCAGCGGGTTGGGAAGCGTCCACTTACCCTCTGCTTACCGCGCACCTGCAGAGTACCTTCACACCATTCGTCGCCCTTGCTAGTGATCTGAATGATTTGTCCCTTCTTGATAGACAGCTCGCCATCTCCCTGGGCCTTGTAAGCCTCAATCACCTTACCAGTCTCGTCCACTGGAACCAAACCAGCTCCCTCTGGGCTGGTGTCCCGGGGAAACGCTCCAGCATCACCACCACTGGGTGCTTGGCCTGTGTACTCCTCAACGTAGTTCTCCGGGAACCACCCTGTACGACCATTGAGCTCACCAGCCCACCAGCCGTCATCACTGCGCTCGGTTACGACAATCACGTCACCTTCCTGGAATTTCAAATCATCCTCGCGGTCCCCAGCGAAGTCGAACACAGCAATGACCTTTTTCTCGTCGCTGGAAGGTGCGGGGGTTGTGTCGACCGGAGGCGGCGGTCTAAGAGGCGGCGGTTCCTCCACTGGTTCTGGCTCAGGCTCTGGCACTGGCACTGGTTCTGGCTCAGGCTCAGCGGTAACTGGTGTGGCAGGGGCTGCAGGTTCTGCTGCAACTGGTGCGCCAGTATCTCCTGCAGACTTATCCGTCTTCGTCACATATGACGCAGGGAACCAACCAGTCTTCGTTCCCACCTGTCCTTCCCACCAACCACCCTCTGGCGCCTGCAAGACGGTGATGAGATCTCCTTCGTTGAACTCCAATTCGTCTTCCTGTTGTGCTTGGTATGGGAAAATGGCTTCATAGGCCACCGACGTATCGACAGCTCCAGTATCGTCCGCGGCAGCCATGGAGACAGTGCTGGGCCGTGCTGCCTCAGCTGTTGCACTATCTTCGGCGTCCCCAAAGGGATTAAATTCCGCAGGAGCAGCCTCAGTCTCGTCAGCTACAGCAGCCTGCTGAACAGTCATGTTCTCAAGCTTCTCCTTGCGCTCCACAAAGTTGGCAGGGAACCATCCTTCCTTGCCATTGATTTGGCCGAACCACCATTCATCAGCATCGTTCCTGACTTCAATGATGTCACCGTCCTGGAAGGTCAGTTCGTCACCCTCTGTGCCCTTGTATTCGTACAGAGCGACAGCCTCGAATAGGACCTCTCCGACCCCGCCCATGTCCATCGCAGCAGTGGCCCCAAGAGCAGCAGTTCGTGCTTTGTCCTCTTCCAGGCGGCGCTTGTGGGCCTCCTCTTCGCGCTGACGCTCTGCCGCCTCTTGAGCTGCCCGATTTTTTCGAATCTCTTCCTCACGCTTGCGCAAATCCTCTTCCTCGCGCTTCCTGCGTGCTGCCTCTTCTTTTTCAACCTGCTCTTTCCGCGCACGATCTGTCTTCTCCCGGCGTGTCTTGTCGAGACGTTCTTGAAGAAGCTTTTTGTAGTTACGAGTGTGGTTAAGATTTAGATTTGTCTTGTGGTAGCGCTCTTCCATCCGCTCCAGTTGCTTCTTAGCTTGTTGCAGCTTCGAACGCATATCTGCAACCTCCCGAGAAGCATGGGCGAGGGCGCGCACCATGTGATCCTCCGCCTCTTTTGCGGCACTGCCGTCCTCGTTCTGCATGAACATGTTCCGGCGGTCGATCTGGAGTTTCCGAATCTTGTCATCTGCACTATTGACATCTTTTTGCTTGTCATGCACCTTGGCTTTGGCTGCCTGCAGCTTCTTCTGTTCCTTTTCCAGAACGTCGATGTAGTTCTTGCGCTCTCGGCGGGTTTTCAAATACTCCGCGTAGTTGTCACCATTCTTCTTGATCTTCCCCTTGAGACCATTGATGTCAGTATTCAGAGTATCAAAACGAGACTTGTAGATATCACGGATCTCCAGCAACTGCTTAGCAAGGGCCTTCTTGCGCATGCGCATTTCCTGCTCGCGACGCTCTTCCATGAGACGCTGTTGCCTCTCTGCTTCTTCACGCTGGCGGCGTTCCATTTCAGCATACGCGAACTGTTGCCGTTCCATCTGTCGCTGGTACTCTAATTCCTGTCGCTGTCTCATCTCCAGCTCCTGCCTCATGCGCATCTTTTCCTGCGCTTCACGCTTCTTGCGCTCCATTTCCTGACGCTCCATTTCCCGCTTCATGTGCGTCTCCTTCTCCTGTTCCTGCATACGCCGCATTTCCTCTTGCTTCTGCCGAAGGAATTCGTTTCCAGCATTCGCATCAGGAGCCAGATTGGTCAGGGACGAGGATTTTTGGGGAGTGTCATCACGCGGAGACAGTCCCGTCATCTGCTGCTTCATTGCCCGAGACATTAGGACAGGAGGCAGGTAAGAAGGAGGGGGCCTGCCCTGCTGCACCTGTTCACATAAGTGCATAACAGTCACGAATTCGTCCTGAGACATACCGTACTCTGATGGAGGTCTGACAAGTCGCCACAGGTGCAATAAAACGTCTTGATGCAAACCTGTGGTGAGCATATTTCGCTTAATCTCTTGCATATCCATGCGATCCCTACGACGGGCACGGGAGTACTCGGAGAAAATTTGATTGTACTTCAAACGCGTGCTAGATGGGATGGACCAATCCCCGGAAGGCTGAACAGGCGCTGCCATCACACCTGCACCGTTGCTGTGAGCAGCCTGCAGGTTGAAGTTAGGATCGTTCTCCTGATTCCGGATTGTGCGGGAGTTTAATTGCATCGGCAACGTCGAGGGCAGCGGTTTACCTTGCTTCGCCACAGCAGCTAATTTACAAGACGCAGCAAAAGCGTAAAAATCGATAGCAGCATCACCACCACCTACCAAAGTCCAAACCTTGTCAAATTGCACCTTGGTCAAACGCTCCCGGGACATCAAAAATCGACGCACCTTTTCCTTGTCAAGCTTTGCGCGCAAGGGAAGGCATTCTTGAAAACTCTTCCTGTAGGCCTCACGTTCCTCTGTGGAAATATTGTACTCCCTAGAGTCAATAGTTGCAGGTGCATGGAAAGCAGGAGGTCTCGGTACAGGACCGTTGCTCGTGTTGCTCCCCATGCTATGCAGACTCGTCATACTGCTCATGCTGCCTATGCCACCATAGCCACCAGCTTGTTGAGCATTGAGCATTCCTGGTTGAGGACCAGGGCCCATACTCATCATATTGTTGCTCATCATACCCGGTCCCCCCATGCTCTGAGGACCCATCATTCCGGGTCCACTCATACTTTGGGGTCCCATCATGCCACCAGGGCGCATTCCTCCGTACATTGGCTGACTCATCATGTTGGGTTGACCCATCATGTTGGGCTGACCCATCATGTTGGGCTGACCCATCATATTCGGCTGTCCACCCATCATGCCCATACTCTGTGGCGCACCCATCTGCCCATACACTTGGGGTCGTGTGGGTTGCCCGTACATACCGGTAAGACCCGGAGTAATTGGTCGTTGGTTGCTCATGATTCACTGCTTCCACGGTCTAAACAGTGAGTCTTTCAATTCCCTTCGAAACCAGATCTAAGTCCACAACATTCTGCGACATTTCCCAGTTATCTATTGAACTCGAGCCGGGTCTATTTCGACGAATTCTGATCACGTTCTTCTCCAGTTTTCAAATAGCCACTGCAAATGCGACTGCCCTAGCATATGACTTGAGGGACTAACGCATAGAAGAACAAGAATAATGGCTAATGAGACATACAAGTTCTTGAATCCAGTGTGACAACATCAGTTCATGATTCTTGAGTGTTAAAAGCCTCACAAGGCATTCGCACAACATCAGCGGTGGATTACGATCACCCCATACGTGACTCTCTCCCCCGCTACCGACCGTCGATCCTCGGCCCGCCGGGAGAGTCATAACAGAACCAGCCTCACGTAGTGAATGTACCAGAACCCTGCCCCAAGGTGGGACAGGTGATGATTTGTAGTGCCTTTTGGTCCCCCCCCCCTTTTTTTTCTATTTGCCCCTTGCTTACTGGGGGGTCCATAACAGTGTGATTATTTCCCAAATGTTCGGACGTGTGCTGCGAAAACCATTATTACTTGCTCGGAGTTGGATGCTTTGTGTGCCATATCGGCCGCTGTCGTTCAGGTTGCTCCGTGAACCGCGATGCGATCGTTAGCCCCCAAGCGGAGCCGTGCAAATTGAACAAGGGCTGCAGTTAAAAAACGCCAATTCCCTTCAAGATCTGGGACACGCCTAAACAGTGAGTTGTGTCCACAATGCAGGAGCTCGTGAAACCGGAATCACCAGCAATGAAAACATTACGACGCGCCTCGTATTGTACCTGCTTGTTGTATACGTTTATCCTCAACCCTTTCCCGCTCTTCGTCCGCTACCTCTCCCCCCACCAACTCTATCCGCCTCCCTGTCTATTTGGACGACCTCCGGTTGCCTCTGTTGTGATACTGAAAGTGCCTGTGTATTGGCAAGACACACAGGGAATAATCGATGTCCCTCTAATACTGAGAAAATGTGGGATGGACCACCACAGGGTATACGTGTTATATCAGCATGTTCATGCTGTACAAGGGTGTGGGGTTGCGCATTAGTACTATGCACAGACCCAGTAGGCCAATCTTATGTAGTTTGATCAATCACACACCAAGTTTGGGAGCCCATTGACCAAACTCGCACTTTCTGCTGCAGGTGAGTTCTGGTCGTTCGGTTGTACAATTCGCCTTGGTATCGAATTCTCCTCCCATAGGTCGGCTTCTCAAACGGGCCGGCCAACCAAGCAAAAGGCAAAACAAAACAGCACCTCCGGTAGCCAATGTACGACAGAGCAGGAACCATAGACATTCGCAGTGAAACCGGCAATCGGAATCACCCTTGCTCGCACTTGAGGCTGGTGCCTTAATGCGTTCCGTTGGCTGCTTCGGGGACTGTGTCAAAAGTGGCCACCGTTCTGGAGAAGCACCGGGACCACTACTCCTTCGTGGTCCGTGTGTCGGCCAGTTTCTCAAGTCGAAGTCAAAAATGGGACCTGTATATTTGTCACCTGCCACGCGCGGTCATCTCACAAAAGCTTGCGGGGAAAACATTGAAGGGTCCCGGAATGTTGCACCGATAGTCCTTGTGCATCTGTCTCGTGCACATACGCACTATCCGGATGTTTAAATAGAGGTGCGTATCTGAATCCGTCGCGTGAACATGCCAGCGTCATGTTCACCTTTGCAATAACCCGCTCCGGCAAGGAGTTAAAGAACAAAGTGATTGTGGAGACGACGTCTCCAATCCCCCGGCCCTCCCCTACGGGCGGCCGAGCGTGGGGGATACTGAATTCCTCCTCCCCCTTGGCGATGTGTTCTAATTTCGCGGGGCCCGCAGTCATTCATTCACCCACTGGCGCAGGCCTTTCCCTGATCAGAGAGAGTGTAATGGGTGTCCCGCCTCAGCTGGGCCTCCACTTTCCCAATTGACCCGCCCCAGCCCCCCGGGGGGGGGGCCTCGGCCCTGGGGGGCTCCCTTCCCGGAGTGAGGGGATCTCCCGCTTTGCCGGTGGTCGCAGTGCATCCCACTTTGCTTCGCAGACGGGCCAGTACTGTGTTTTTTTTCACGCTTTCAATATTTTGACCCTTCTTTTCCCCTTAGGCGAGAACTCTGGTTGGTTGTCCACTCGCCAGGGAGGAGAGGGGGTTAAGGAGGGTGTGCTGGCTGTGTTGATGTGCCTCTTTCGACACACACACGGCAACCAGGCACAGAGCGAGTAGGGACTGAGGAGCTCCTTCTACCAAAACACCCCGGTTCCCAAATTAATGAACGTTCAGTACTTGGTCATCTCTCGTCTCCCCCAGCAGTTTTTCAGTCTTCAACGGTTTCTTTCTAGTCCACCACCACCGCTCGCTTGGTGGGGGACACACGGGACTACCAACTATCTCTTCCGTCTGGGTCTGCCCCGTGCCTTTGTGATTCGTGGCCTGTTTTGAAACGGGGTCCCGGGGACCCCCGCTCTGAAACGAGAGGTAGGCCCACGGTGGCGCTGAATGGGAGCGGCCTGGAATCGCGAGCAAAAAAAGAAAAAAAACGCCGGACCCGGGGAGAACGGCGGGGTTGGAGGCCTTCAGCAGCAACATAGATTCAATTTCCTGGTCAATATAATTTGTACCACCCTCTGTCTGGGAATATTGTATCAAATCTACTCTTTTTGATTTAGCTCTGCCGTCGCTTGGGAGAGCGGGAAAATTTTGACAGAT
>PDIP01000146.1:51939-64670 GCA_002811645.1 Corallochytrium limacisporum
CGATGTGTTCAATGTCAAGCCAAAGTCAAAATAGTCCTTTTTTGAGAGTAGCAGGGACTCTTCGTTTGAATCAGCTATTGAAATATTTGTGCATGATTGTTAAAAAGAGCAAAATATAATGAAATAGAATACAATCAATATAAATTATTATACAATCAAGATTGAAAAAGATCCTCGGGAGTCAAGTTTTTCGGAGTTTTGACCCTGACATGCCAGACAGAGGGTGGTATAGAGTTCCGATCTTGGTTTGGTGGTTCCCATACAGGGCGGGGTTTCCAAGGAAAACTTCGTGGGGCTCTGTTGGCCACTGTGAAGGACCAGCGGTATGGACACATAGGGACCAGGACAACAGCGAGTACCTGTGCGAGAAGAATCACTTGCGAACGATCTGGCTCTTAGTATTTCAAGCACAACAAATTGGCATTTACTGATCCCAACCGGTGTTGTCTCTAAATGTTCGCCGAGAGCGAAGCGTACATGCTGTATTCGGATACACAAACTAAAGAAAGAAGGAATGTCAAAAGTTATGGTGTGAACGGATCAGCAACAGCAACCGACAGTTAGAACAATGTCAGTGTGGGTGTCTGGCTTCGCGGACTTTCTGGTCCCTGCCAAGGATGTTGGCATGGATGGTGGGTACCGTAAGGTAGAGATGTGGGATGACGGCCGTGTGGAGTTTGTTGACCCTGAGCGAGTGTCTAGCATGGACCCTGAATGTGCGCGGGGTGTCCCTGACATGATTCGTCTACCTCAGCTTCATGAAGGTGCACTCTTACATAATGTCAATGTAAGATATATGCGGGACGAAATCTACACGTACACTGGTAGCATCTTGGTGGCGATGAACCCGTATAAGCGCCTGCCAATTTATGATCAAGACTATGTTAGAAAGTACAAGGGTCAACGACTAGGCTTCAGACCGCCTCACTTGTTCGCAATTGCTAATGAGGCCTTTACTTTGCTGGAGCGTACACAAGATAGTCAATGCGTCGTTATCAGTGGTGAATCTGGTGCAGGAAAGACAGAATCCACAAAGTTGATCCTTAAGTATTTAGCAGCTACGAATCGGTCAAGAAGCAATGTTATTGAGCAGATCATTGAGTCAAATCCTATCTTGGAGGCGTTTGGAAATGCCAAAACGTTACGCAACAATAACTCTTCGCGGTTCGGAAAGTACATGGAGCTGTGGTATGATGAGTCGGGAACCATGCGGGGCGCAAGGATTACGGAGTATCTTCTTGAGTTGTCTCGGGTTTCCAGTGCACAAGAAGGTGAGCGGTCCTATCATGTCTTCTACCAGGTACTGCAGGGCCCTCCTGCGTTATTGGAGGACCTCGGACTGGCAGACGTAAAGGGATTTAATTACCTTCATAACAAGACAGAAGATCAAACGCCAGGTATTGACGACAGAGAAGATTTAGTTGGGTTGGATCGAGCTTTTCAAGTCATGGGTCTTGCAAGTGAGACCAAGAGGCGTCTTTTCCGGCTTGTTGCAGCAGTTTTACACATTGGTAACGTGCACTACGAATCCAAATTTGTGTCCGGTGCGGACTCTGCAGTCGTCATGGATATGATGCCGATTAAGCGTGCGGCGCGACTCTTAGAAGTAAGTGACAATGATGTGCTTGAGGTCTTGACGGTCAAACGGTCGGCAATTAGGGGTGAGGTGATCAAGACCCCCCTCAATAAGCAAAGTGCAATTGACACCCGTGATGCCTTAGCAAAGGCTATCTACAATAACCTCTTCTCGTGGATTGTCAAATGGATCAACACGGTCATTGACACGGAAGGAGTTCGCAGCATTGGTGTCCTTGATATTTTCGGCTTTGAGCACTTTAAACACAACTCATTTGAGCAATTGTGCATCAATTTCGCCAATGAAAACCTTCAATTCTTCTTCAATCTGTACATTTTCAAACTTGAGCAGGAAGAGTACAAGTTGGAGAACATTCCGGTAGAGTTCATTGCTTTTCAAGACAATCAGCACGTTTTAGATGCGATATCCAAGAAGCCGTCGGGAATATTGCGGCTCTTGGACGAGCAAACCAATCTTCCAAGCGGAAATGATGCAAACTTTTTGAGCAAGATTCAGACTACACACGCAAACACCGAAGCAATCGTGAAACAGCGCATAAGATCGGAGAAGTTCGGCATTCACCACTATGCTGGAGATGTCATGTACGACGTCGCGGGTTTTGTGGACAAGAACCAAAATCCTACCCGAGAAACCATGGTTGACCTTCTATGTAGTTCGAAATGTGAGCTTATGACCCAGCTGTTCAGGGAAAACCCGGAGGTTCAGGCTATGCTAGCAACCAACAAAGCCCCGGCCAAACGATCCACTGTGGGAAACACCTTCAGAGTAAGCTTAGAGAAACTTATTAAGAAGATGTCGGAGTGCACGCCGCATTTTGTTCGGTGCATCAAACCAAACGAACAGAAGGCCGCACATATGATCGAGCCTGAAATAGTCATGAATCAGCTGAAATACTCTGGCATGTTGGAAACCATCAAGATTCGGCGAATGGGATATCCCACGCGTGTGGATTTAGCGACCTTTGCAGAGCGTTACCAGATTCTTGCCGGTGTTGCAGCAAGCGATGTGAGCGAACGATGCTGGAACATTATCACATCTGTTACACAGCGATCCCGCAAGGACAGCATGGACGAGTTTATCGTTGGCAAGTACCGTGTTTTCATGAAGGAATATGCTGGTCGAATGATTAACGACTTTTTGAGCAAGAAGCTGTACCATGATGTGGTACTGATTCAAAAGATTTGGCGTGGGTATAGTGTGCGCAAGCGTTTCTATGCCCGCATGAATTGTGTCAGGATCGTTCAACGAACATTTGTGTGCTGGTTCTATCGCCGGCAACTCGTGCAACGGCGTGACGCAGCTCGCGCCATTCAGGGATGGTGGAGGGGACTGGCATATCGCCGTGCGTTCTTGAAGTGGAAACACGAGCAAGTGTTGCGAAAGGCTCTTGCTGCTGAACGGCTCAACACCCTGCGGACAATGCTCGCTGCAGAAAGGGATAGGATCGAAAGGCTCAATGAGATTGATGAGCAATGGCGCCTGGGAGAGAGTTATCCCACAGAGAAAGACATTGTGCCTCCGGAGGTCCAACTACCAAAGGGACTTGCGCTGACACTTGCAGGAAGTGGAGGTAGTGACAATGAAGTACCCGATGTTCGATCCATTTACATCGAGGATTATTCTGAGTTTGTGGAATCTAATGCATACGCTCCCTTCCGCGAGCGCTTCAAAGTACCTGTCGACTTTGATCCTGTCCGATACCACTTTGTACGCTACTCGTTTGCCTTTTGGAACACACCAGATCTTCCAGGCTTTATCAACGGAATGCTCAAACAACCGCTGACGATTCTTCCTGAAAAATTGTCGCAGCTGGCCCTCGATTGCTTCTCTGCCATTCAGGTATACACTCGTGATTTCAGTCTCACTCCAGCTCAGAGAAGGTTGTTAGCGAATTGGACCATTCAGCAGGCGCTTGACTACAAGAATCTCCGGGACGAAATCTACTCACAGCTTGTCAATCAACTGTGGAAGAATGACGACATCATGATTGTTCGAAACCTTTGGCAAATGATGTTGCTTTGTCTCCGATCTTTCCCTCCAAGTGACACACTCTTCTGGTATTTGCTGACATTCATCGATGATCAGGCATTGACTAATTTCGGCAAGTCATGTCATGACCTCATGATGCGCATTGCACAGATTGGACCGCGTAAGAACCCTCCAGCCATGGTGGAACATCATTTGTCAATGGATGGAAAGGCGGCTGCCGTGTTCGAATTGCACTTCCCTGACCAGAAGAAGGTCTCGATGAAAATTGATGGATGTGTGACTGGTCGCAATCTTACAGAGACTGGCTGTACTGTTCGGGATGTCCAAAATACTGATGGCTGGGGAATCTGTGCAATTCTCGGGTCTGAAGTGGCATATTATCTGGATGACGGCGATCGAATTCTTGACGTCGTATATGAGTTCGAGAACCTAGACATTGACAAGCACGCCCTGTACTTGTACAAGGACGTGGACGAAATTCTTGGGGTATTCCCGCCCCCCAACACAGATATGTCCAAGATCGAGATGAGAAAGAAGGTGACATCGGAAATCGCCAAGCCTGAGGAGGCGGCTCTTGAGTTCATTCAGCAGGCTGTCGGGGCTATGGAACAAGATACTGCTGCATCTATCGAATTCAACCGAGGCCTAGCGCCACCAATACCCCACGTCGTGCCACCCACCCCAGACGCTGCCTTGCTGGAAGGCAATCCTATGGATATTCATGACGCACCCACCTCCGCTCCCCCGGTGCCGCCACCAAGAACTCAAGTTGCCGCCGCTGAGCAACCTGTGGATGGCAATGATAATCCCATACCTCCCCCGAGACCGCCCAAACGGAACCCTTTTATGGGCATGGACATTGATGGCCCGAAAACGCAGACCAGTAAGGAGAATCTGGAAGATCGAATCCGAGGTGGTATTGATGACGAGCATGGAACGGAAGACAAGAAAGAAGAGACCAAGGCGAGAGAAGCGTCGGAGAAGACGGAAACTGCAGAGAAGTTCGCCACGGGACCACGCGGTCCCCAGATTCGGCGAGGCAAGGGTCGTGGTCTCATGGCGGAGCTGAAGAGCAGCAGGAGAAAGAGACCCGAGACAAGCGTCGATGTGTCCAAGGAAGTAGCTCTTGAAACCGCACGGCGTGAGCAGCGATACCGCCAGAGACCAAAGGAAGGTGAGACAGTCTATCAGGATCTTGGGGCTCTTTTGACGCAAAAGCAGGAATCTTCAACAGCAAAGTTGAATATTCCCGTTCGGAAGAAGGCGGATACCCCTTTGGACAGCGAATTGTCCACCTCAGGCCAGAAAGCGGGTATGAAGCGAGTGTCATCCCGCACCAGCATGATGGATCTCATGTTCGAATCGTCGGAGCCAGTGAAGGTTGATGTTGAACCTGTCGCAGGAGCTGAACCCACGCGCAAAGATTCGGAGTCCACAGTGGAGGGTCTGGATTCCAAGACACGGATTGTTGAAGAGAATCAGGTTCCGGTGGCGCGTGCGCAGACAGCATATCCCTCTGCCAAGCCGACACATAAAGCCAGAAAGTTGGCACCGGGAGAGGTCCGTGTGATTCCTGACGAATACGCAGATCTCCATGAACTAACCGAGGAGCAGCTTGAGAAGCGCATCGCAGAGTACAACGAGCAGCAACGCCGCATGCATCAGATGAAGGAGCATGGCGTTGAGTTGTCTACCGCTGGAGATGCAAAGATCGAATTCAATCAAATGGCCTTCCTGGATGGGGACGGTTCGAAGGGAACTCTTCGTCGGGAGCCTCCTCCGGCGATGGTTAACAGTGTCTATGATCTGCCAGACAACAAGCCAGCGAGGCGGAGGAGCAAGCATCAGTCTGAGATGCTCCGTGTGCGCAGCCAGATTGCAATTGCCAAGGGGTTGAGCCGCAGTCCATCGCAAGCAACCATGCGCGGAGTCCCTCAGCTGAGCCCGAATATGTCCAGTGCTGCTTCAACAGTAGAGTTTGGCGAGAACCACATGCTCAGGCCTGACTACCGACCCGGCTGGACTGCAGACCCTGACGCTCTTGACGAGGTTCTTGAAGGCCTTGACATGTGGGTGTATACTGATAGGGCGTTCCTGGCAGCCCCTGGCTTGGCATATCCTGTTCCAAGACCGTGGCAATTTTTCCTTCGGAAACAGTACTTCTTGCCAGGCGAAGATCAACAAGAAATGAGTGTGAGTACTCTCCGGCTGATCTATGCCCAAATTCACTTAGATTTATACCAGAACAAGGCATCTCTACTGTTTGACCAGGAAAGAGACCTCTTGAATGAACACCTGAACAAGTACCCTGGTGTTGACATGACACCACTGTCATGTCCAAAGGAAGTCATCATCGAGATTATCGGACTGTGTAGATCTTTCTCTTTGTACTTCAGCAGCTTCAATCGGATCACAGTGCTGCCAAGCGGCGAAGTCTACTACTTGGCAATTGGTGAGGTTGGTCTCAAAATGTGTGCAATTCGAAAAGGTACCAAGCGCGTCATTGGCACGCACGACTGGATTGATGTCGGCGAGATCACGGTAGAGAAGAATGTGATGGAGCTTCATGTCGCAGAAGCTGTTTTGCGCTTCAAGGGCAATGTAGCGCACATCCACGAATTGTTGCTCAAGTACCATCAGCGCTTCCGTACATCTGCGAGACACTATGTTTGCCACACTGACTTTGATATGGATGACCAGATGCTGCTGAATCTGAAGAGGGGCGATCTCATCGAAGCTAATCGCATGGCATCGGCGCAGGGCTGGATGTACGGCAAGCCCTTGAAACAGGAAAGAAGTGGTTGGTTCGACCTTAAGTATGTGGTGCCCCTCGCCGGCGACCCGACACCGGTGCGGGTTGCGAAAGCTCTACAAAATGCGGAGAGAGAGCAAAAGCGCATGCACACTATTCTGGCAGGGAGCAGAGAGGGTGGCAAGCTCACGCAGGCTTCAGTGGACAGGGCAACGAGACGAAGTGAAGGCATTGCACTTCCGCGATCCAATGCCGGCCGGCATTCTGTCGATCCCATGGCCAGTGGCCGCAAATCTCGTAGGAAGCGTGCACCTATACCCAACGAGTCGTCCTTCATAGCGGGTCGATTGAATGCGAAGAAGAAGAGGCGAGAGCGTCACAAAAGACAGGCTTTCTCCTTTGTTGAATTTGGTATTCGGCACTTCCGAAGCATGCATGTCTGCGATAAACGCATGAAGCCTATTGGTAAGGAAATCTCTCTGGACGGGCTGAGTAATGAGCGCCTGGCAACCATTGTGCAGTTTACTGAATACCCGATTAAGGACTCCCTTCTGAAATTCATGGACAAGGACAAAACGATTCGAACTTCAGCAGTCATCACTTTCACGGAGATCATGAAGTTTATGGGTGACTACCCTACGAAGCGCAGTGATTATGAGACGTTCCTGACGGTCCTCAAGATTGGCCACCAAAATAAGGCTTTGCCAGATGAGGTTTACTGTCAGCTCATGAAGCAATTGACGAACAATCGGAGCTCTGCCCCCTCAGCGCCAGCAAAGGGATGGAGCATGCTGGCCATGATGACCATGTATCTTGTCCCCACGGTGGCTCTGGAGCCATACCTCGTCGCTTTTCTCCGTAGGTACTCGGAGGAAGATATTGGAGAATTCTACCAAACTGCCCGTGCAGCGGAGAGAAATCTGCTTGCAATTCTCAGACTAGGTGGAAGGCGCATTCTAGTGAATCTTCCTGAGTTCACGGCAAACATGCGAGGCAAGTTTGCGAAGGTAGTGAAGGTGCACAACAACGTCGGCGAGTCGGCTGTGGTAGACGTCAACGGTGTCTCAACTGTTGAGCAGATTCTTGTCCAATGCGGTAAGTATTTCGGTGTACCCGCGGAGTACTTGAACAATTTCGGCCTATTTGTCGCCACAGGAAAGGATATCACAACTCCCCTGGACCCTGAGGAATACCTGATGGACATTAACACAGCTCTCGAGTTCCAGGGCCTCAGCTATGAGTTACAGTTCCGGAGATGCTACTACTACCAGCCGTGGAGAAGCATTTCAGCTGCGTTCGATAACATCGAGTTCCCTGACAACAGAGAGGCCTTCCTGGACGGACGTTTGGTGCTACTTGATGGTGCACCGCAGGACTTCAGGAGACAGATGCAAAGACTGGCTGCACTGCTGTACGCGGTCCAACCCTTCGGGGACCCATTCAAGTTCACACCTTCTGACTTAAAGCAGGTCTTTCCACTGCGTTGGATGAATATTTCCATCCAGCATATGGAAACAGAGGAAAAGAAGAAGTGGACAGTGAAACTTCTGCGCGGCTTCCTCAAACACTGGAACGAACTAGTGGAAAAGGGTATAGACAAACGCGCATGCAAGCGTGAATTCTTACAGATTTTGAGCCGCTGGCCCCTCTTTGGATCCAACTTGTTCCATTGCTTCTCCACGAACGTTGCAGATTTTGACGGTACTGCAACCTTGGCGCTGAATCCCAAGGGCGCCGTTCTAATAGCCAATTCCACAAAGCACGTCCTGCAGACGTACAAGATGGCACAGATCCTGTCTGTGCGACGTGTGGTGATCAAAAAGCAGGTCAAGGTCTATGTGGACATTAGGGTTGGGGATCTGTACAGTAAGAGCATTTTAAGGGTTGAGACTTCTAGGTCCAACGAATTGATGAATGCTGTGAAGAACTACGTGCTTGAATATATGGATGCACAAGATGAGAGTGGAGAAAACTCCCCCCGAGACGTGTCGTTCCCATCTGCTGGCGACCAAGATCATCACTACGAAACAGTTAGGCCAACGAAGCCCCTTGGCCGAACGGCAAAGAAGTTCCGTGCTTCCAACGCCTCGCTTGCGTCCGTTGAGTCGTTCACGGGCGAGACAAAGGGGAAAGGTGGCCGGGATCAGGAGTTTAACGCATCTGATATGGCGCTGTATCACACGCGAGAGGGTCTTTCCGTGATGGAAGACCGTGGTTCTAAATCCATGGACCTCCTCACTACCGACTATGGTCGAAGCCAAGAGTCCGATTTGGCTATATCGCCACGCACCAAGAAGAAGTTCTTTAAGCAAAGGAGCGATCCTGATGCTTCTTCGTTCGACGGGTTGTTTGACAACAGAAAGCTGGTCAGCCCCGTAGATACGGTTGCAGCAGTCGAGGATGCCGCGAGGAAGTCCTCGAAGGCGATACGCAAAGCTGAGAAGGCCGCCCGAACACAGCATGGGAAACTCTCCAAAGAGGAGGCAATGGTCCGACTAGAAGCCGACGATGCGTTTGGCAAGCAAGAAGACGTGTCTCAAGATCCCCTGCTTCTTGCCCTGCGTTCCGAGGACTCTAGGAAAGAAAAGGAAAGCAGGGCCAAGCGTGACACCCTGAGTCCCAGCAAACAGAAGGCGGGGGCACCAACCGAGGGTTTGGCTGCTGATCTGTCGAAATCCAACACCGCGGTCGCACCCGCTCGCAGAAAGAAGAAGGAAGTGACAGGCCTGGCTGCTGACTTGATGACATCTGACACTGCTGTCGCACCGACGCGTAGAAAGAAGAAGACCTGAAATATGACTTGAAGGGGAACGATATTAGGAGGAGAATAAACTTTAGTTACAGAAGTAGAATCTACCTGACGTTGCGATGGGATACAAATTTATTGGTCTCTAGTTGGTCTTTGCTTCAATCTTGCCCTTGGTGGAGTAGCTCAAGAAGCTCTCCTTGGGGATGGGACCATCGGCGTAGGTCTTGAAGAGGTACGCTACAATGTCAGAGCTTTCAAACATCTCAACACCAGTGTTAGGGTCCTTAAGGAAAGGCACCTGGACTTTACCATGTTGCCTGATAAAATCCTTACGCTTGGCCGAACCTTTAGCAATGTTGTGGAGAATGTAAGGCAACTCTAGGGAGCACAGGGCCTCACGTGCCAGACGGCAGTACGGCGAGGCCTCGAAAGACCACAGCTCGAGAGGCTTCTTCGGAACCTTCGATGGGATGCGGAGCAGGCCATGCTCTGGAGCCGGCCGGGTCATAGTGCTCAGGCCCAGGGTCAGCATCTGCACAGCCTTGTTCTGGTTTACAGCGTTCACATTCCAACGACGCTCGGCTCCGTTGCCGTACTCCTCCCAAAGATACTTGATGATGTCGTCGCTCTCGTACATTGCAGTACCGGTATTATCGTCAATCAGGTAAGGGAATGCCAGGCGTCCGCCTTTCTTCTTCACTACTGGACGGAAGCGGCTGTCTTTGCAATAGCCGTACTGTGTCAGAGTTTCCCGCGGGCAGGGATATATCTCGGCGTCGAGGTCAAGCTCAGACATGGTCTCCCGGACCTTCTTGCAGAACGGACAGCCCTCGAATTCGTACAGTTTTAGAGGAATCTTAGGGTGCTTACTGTTGCGAATGCCCTTAGCCACAGCCAGACCGGCGCCGAACCGCAAAATCGAGCCCCAGCAGAGGAGGAGGATATCAAACACACGACGAGAGTACGGGATCGGTACCGCAGCCAGGGTCAGATAGACCCACTGCCAGGTGGCCATAACAATTGCGACTCCGTTTGCCATTTTGAGCTTCTGCGTTGAACAGACACCAGCAATGAAGAAAGCCTATACTTCTCTCTTTAAGTACGATCATCTAGAAGCATGTCCACACCAGAGATCGCTCCGTATTTCTTGTAGCTTGACCAATACCAAGTTTCAGATATTCTTCAACTACGCCCCTGGTGTGTTCGTGTTTTGTGGTCCGGGCAGTCGACTCGCCGTTGGGCCAATAGCGCCATTTTTAGCAGCGTTCAACAGAAGGGGGAATCAATGCCAACAATCCCTCGTTATGTACGATGCTCCAATTCTAAGACTTAATATTGATTCACTATCACTGATCCGGCACCGAACGGACCGGACCGGTCACAAGACCCAACCGACCCTCTCCCCACCAGTTGGTAGTGTGTCTTAGTGCGCGTACAACCGAGGACGACTAAGCACGGATAGTGCAGTTTGTCTTTCCTCTACCATCACAAACCCCCCCTCCAAACCACTCGCGTCCCTGTGACCCATCCGGGCCCTTTCTCAACTGTAGCACACCATGGTACGCCTTCTGGCCGGGCACAGGTGATGCCCTGTTCCACTATCAACCAGAGACGAGCGCCGAGGACCATCATGCAACACTACAGAGATTCGTATGATGGTGAGTGAACTGCGCAGTTTGCAACGATGTGTCAAGGGACTTCGACCCCGAGAGAGTGTGTCCCCAAGAAAAATGATTTCAGGCGCCCCTTGTCGTTTCCCAGCACGTTCCCCTATATCACTATGATGAGCATCTGCATTTCCATCAGCAATGTAAGGTCGCATCTGCAGCAACATGTTGTCCTTGGAGAGGTTTGCGACGTATGTGATCGTGCACACTACCCATTGTCATGAACAATCATCGTGACATCTCATCCAAGGAGAGCTGTAGAGGAGCCCGCACGAGCGCCGTACTCAAACACTTTTGCTGTCGATACACGGTGCGCAATCGGACTGTCAGAATTGCCGGCCCGCCCGCCCCGGGAAGGGCGGGGGCCCGTGGAGAACCCCCCCCCCGGGGGGGGGTCGAGGTGTCCCAAACTCTCGCTCTCTCTCTCTCTGTGTTTTTTTCCCGGCAGTGATAAATTCCTGTTTCTTGGTTCTCATTTTGGTCAAACCTTTGTCTTTGTCGCTCCGGTGTTCTGTGAGCGAAAGGGGGGGGGGAAATCACTCGCTTGGTCAAAGCACCCCGGAAAAAAGGGGGGGGTCCGGTGAGGATCACCCGAGCCCATGTGCCTGATCCAAAGTAATCAAGAAAATCAACAAATTACAAAGGTATTTTATTATGGCATACAAAATAGTAACAATGTGGCGCATACTTCTGATTGGGTCTTGGACCGCCCTTGGCTGCGCGAAATTGAGGACTGTCCCAGAAATACTTTGTCGGTCGCACCACGGTACATTTACTACTGATGCAGATCTGAATCGCCGTTAT
The DNA here is from genome assembly GCA_002811645.1 of Corallochytrium limacisporum. Lineage (NCBI taxonomy): Eukaryota > Corallochytrium > Corallochytrium limacisporum. The sequence continues at coordinate 63,498 of PDIP01000146.1, forward strand.
TGGTCTCTCCTTGGACTCTCCCCATCACTGGTGCCATACATTTTGCCCTGCGGAGCTCCGAACATTTTCTTTTTTGGTCCGAATCACCAAACCTCTTCCCTTCCCCCTCTCCCCCTCTCGTCTTTTCTCCGCCGAGTAAAAGAATTTCCTTGGGTGTTTTTATATAGGGAGCACACGCGCAAACAAATTTTCTTTTTTTTCTCTCTTACGCTCCTTCTTCTCTTTTCTGTTTTGTTTCCATTGGTACTAGCACACGCGCCCGGTGGGGAGGGGATGCAGGACATCCCTGGGGGGTTGGGAGGAGGAGAAGACGAAAAAGTCCGTTGCCGATGGACACACAGGAAGAACGTCCTAGGTCCGGGCACCCACGGAGAGAGAGAGAGAGACAGAGAGAAAGAAAGAAAGAAAGGAGGCTGGGGGGGAGAGGGGGTGTCAGAGGAACGGCAGCGCTTCAGTCTCGTTTTCGGGGGGTTTTTGCATTTCTTGGGGTCTGCGTGAAGGACAAAACGGCAGAGTGAGAGTGATCGATCGACAGTGCGTTACGACCTTAAACGACGGCGGGCGGCCTGTTGCTCCGTACTAAACCACGGAGGGACGCACTGCACTCTCTCGCTTTTCCTCCCTGCGGTGCGCGCGCCTGAGAGCTCTCAAGAGATCCAGAGACCGCCGCGGGGGGGGGGAGGGGTTGGCCACGAGAAAAAGTTTGATCCTCTTGCCCTGATTTGTGTACGGAAAAGAGAACTTTGGCCGCCGAGAAAAAAAACATTTTTTTCCAAAGCGAATGAAAAGGTGTCAAAAAAAGAAAGCTTTCGGCAAAGAACGTAAAAAAATCAAAAAAAAGGACGAAAGAAAGAAAAAAAAGTATCCTTTCTACCTTTGGTGAAAGTTCTTTTCTGCGGCTTTGATTTTCTTTCCCCTCTTTTCTTTTCGCCTGGTGCAAAGACCCTGCGGCGGACGCGGCGGGTTTGGGGGATCATCTTGCGTGTGTGTGTATTCGTGAGAACAAAATTCCATACTAAATGCATCCTACCACGGTTGCTGATCGTTGGTGGAATCCTTGTCCCTCCCCCTTCTCCTCCTTTGTCACCTGCTTGCGTTGGTGGTTGAGTGTGTGGAAGCGAAACAGAAAAGAGAAGAAGGAGCGTAAGAGAGAAAAAAAAGAAAATTTGTTTG
>PDIP01000146.1:64932-78148 GCA_002811645.1 Corallochytrium limacisporum
GGGGGGGGAAAAGGAGAGACTCGCCCAGCGGGGGCAATGGGGAATTGGTACACAGAGAAAGCGAAGAAACGAAAGGGATCTGAGTATAAAGTAAAGACGTTCGCTTCGCCGACTCTCGCTCTCGGTCAGCCACGATACCGCGGGCATGGCACGACTCCTGCGCAGCACACTGGATTTGGTGCGAAGAGATTCGTAAGTTCAGCTGATGTTGGTCGGTCCTGGGATGAAGTACCCGGGGTCCATGGTCGAGGGATCTGTCGGCATCATGCGCTCTTGCTTGCCCAGGTGATGGAGACATCCCTTTCCAACTCACAGTTGGATGTCTACCTCGCTGTGCCACACGTCGGTGCATGATCATCCCTTACCCCGAAAGCAGAGAGAACCGTAACCCTCGTCTTGTGGCTTTAGCAAATCAATAATTCCGCGCTCTCAAAGGTGGAGATCCCGTGCGGTCTCGATTCTTCTGGGGGGGGCGGGCCCCCGGGGGGGGGTGTGGTACCTACGCCACGTAACCCGGGCCTTCCCATCCCTGGTGGCATTGCTTTCGGTCTCACATAGTGATTGTATGGACCGCGATTCGGGCGCGAAAATCTCAGAATAGGTGGAGAGAGAAGGGGGAAGGGGTGATCCGGAGAGGGTACTTCTCAGACCGTGAGCTCAGGCCGCTGACCATGCAGTAAGCCTTGGCGCTTCAACAAGGGGCATCAGAGGAGGACTTCTGGGAAATATCGTTGTAGTTTCAGGTGACAGTGATGCAAATATGGATATATTATGACCACAGTAGCAAACATCAATGGCCTCGAAGTGGCCTTTCCATTCCAACCGTATCGATGTCAGTCCATTTACATGGAGAAGGTGATCACGGCACTTCAAAATGGTCAAAATGCCTTGCTTGAGTCGCCTACGGGTACCGGAAAAACGCTAAGTTTACTATGTGCAACCTTGGAATGGAGACGGCAGAGGAAAATTCTTGCTGAATTTGTGAAGACACAGCATTTGGACGCAGCAAATCTGTCACCGGAGCAGCTAATCGCCAGGGGTGTGCCTCAGTCCCTTCTGGATGTGTGCGGTCTTATCAAGCAATCGAGAGATGCTCATGGTTTTCTTATGGAGGTGCCACGCATCATTTATGCTTCCCGCACTCACTCGCAGTTGGCACAGGTCTGCAAGGAACTGCGGCGCACAGGACACGATGTAAATGTGATCACGCTGGCCAGTCGGGGAAATTATTGTGTCCACGAAACTATTTCCAAATCCCAGGGAGCAAGACTCAAAAATCAATGTCGGATGGCATGCAAGACACGCAGTTGTGAGAATTTCGTTAATGTCGAGAAATTCGCGGGAACGAAGCAGATTAAGAAGCCAGAGCGGATCATGGACATTGAAGAATTGCGGGTACATGGCTCGCAGAAGAAGATGTGCCCGTATTACTTGACCAAAGAATGGCAGGCTGAGGCGGATGTCATCTTGATGCCGTACAACTATCTCACGGATCCGAATGTATCTGAGTTCCAAAAGATAGATCTTCACAACGCGGTGGTCATCATTGATGAGGCCCACAACATTGAGAGTCAGGCCCAAGACGCCATCTCAACAACCTTCAATCGCCGTCTTCTGGATTCCATAATTCGTGCATTGCATGACTTGGACGCGTATCACGGTGCCTTCACCGTTGAAGATTTTCTTGTTCAGAACAGGACATACATTTTGCAGTTGATCGAAGATTTGGTTCACCTACGTGCCGATTTCATAAACATCGAATCAGGGCTTGACCTAGACAAACCGTCAATCAAGGCCGGCATGGATTTTCCAGACCTCCTTCAGAAACATCTCAAATTTGGAAACGCGGATCAGTTCAAGAACTTGTTGAACATCCTCACAAAGTGCGGGCTCAAGGCTGAAGCAATGCGCCGAAACGGGCATGTGATTGGGGTGGCCAAGGGTGATGGCTACGTTGGCGCAGCTGAGGCATTCGAGACATACCGAACACTCTTGCAGACTGTGTGTATTGTCGATGGTGTTGGTGAGACGAAGATCAGCACGACACGCCAGATGGAAATGCGCCAAAGCTTCTTCAGGTCAATCTACACAAGAGTGCAAGCTGGCAAGCCCAGCGATACGGATGCCAGTGACTTACAGATCAACTATTGGTGCTTCAGTGCCGCCCCGTCCATGAATCGTCTGGTTGACGGTGGTATCCATTCCCTCATTCTGACATCTGGAACGTTGTCTCCCATGGACGGCCTCATCAGCCAACTTGGAGTTGAGTTCCCCATCACATTGCAAGGGTCGCATGTCATCAGCTCTGACCAGTGTCCTGTGGCTGTGTTGACCAAGGGTCCAGGGCAACAGATGTTAAAGAGCACGTATGAGAATCGCAGCAATCGCAAGTACATCAGCGACCTGGGAATGAGTATCTATAATTTCATTCTCGGCATCCCCAATGGTGTATTGGTTTTCTTTGCCTCCAAGACAGCCATGGACGGGTGCATCGAGCAATGGAAGAGTTACACACCTGGAAGGCAGGACACGATATGGAATAGTATCGCGAGGAAGAAAACTGTCTTCGTTGAACCAAGGTCGGCCAATGAAAGCAAAGATGTTGTGGACGAATTCAAGAAATGCGCGGAGAACGACACAGGCAATGGAGCAATTCTCTTTTGTGTGTGCCGTGGGCGTTTGAGCGAGGGAGTCGATTTCGCGGACAAGCATGCCCGGGCAGTGATCATTACCGGCATCCCGTACCCGCCGCTTTATGATCTCCGCACGAAGATGAAAAGGGAGTGCCTCGACCTGTGGAGAAGGGAGGGTTATAAATGTCTCTCTGGCACAGAATGGTATTCTCAGGAGGCGTTTCGCGCCACAAACCAGGCCATCGGGCGCGTGATTCGGCATCGATATGATTTTGGTGCTGTGCTTTTGCTCGACGAGCGCTTTTCTGGCCGTGCTCGCCTGGAATTGCCTGCGTGGATCGCTGGCAAGGAGGTGATCTATGAAAATTTTGGCCCTGCCGTGGCAAGGCTCCGTCATTTCTTCAGGGACATGAATGAAAAGTCACAAGAGCTTGAGATTCCATCTCTGCCCGCTCAAAAGACTGACCAGGAAACGGCTATGCGAGAAAAAGTGATGAAGGTGAAGGCAGCAAATTTCTGGACTATGATCAAAGAGTCGATGGGACCGGAGGCTAAAGTGGCCATTAAGAAGGGCTTGGCAGAGTACCACAAGAACCAGGACAATGCCGTGCTCAAGAACATGCTCGTTGAACAATTCTCCAAGCGACTGTTCCTGCCTATCCTGTCCACACTGAAGACATACCTTCCGAAGACAGCCGAAGACATCGTCAATGCTCACAGCGCCGAGGTTCTGTCGCAGACAAAGCGAAGCAGCCAGAGCAGCACGGCCAAGGCCACCCAAGAGTCTACTGAAGGGACCAAGTCGCCCGGTCAGAAGCCCATCAAGCGCCCGCTCGAGCGCAGTAGCCAAGAGAATGTGCTTAGGGCAATTAGTCAGAATGAGCAGAAGCCAAAGCAAGAAACTTCCGAGACCACTGTGCCTCCAACTAAGAAGCCGAAGACATCAGCTCCGAAGGCGACTGAAACGTCCCTGTCCAAGAGTCCGACAAAGGAAGCAGCCATGTGTGTGTTATGTGAAAGGAAAGCCAACACACCGTGGGTCGCTCCCTGCAGCCATCGCGGATGCTATGCGTGCTGGCTCAAGCGCATCAACGAGGACAAACGCAAGAAGAAAACACCCCTGTGCCCGGCGGAAGGCTGCAAGCAACCCATCGCAAAGAAGACGCTGCGCAAGATCTATCATGCCTGAACCACTGCACAGTAAAATACATGTCAGATCATGTTGTAAAGTAATTACAGTGGTTTTTTTAATAAAATTAGTGGTTCATTCGCTCTCAAACCGGAGGCCCAAGATCATCAGCAATCATTGCCAATGCATTCCTGCCTCCGAACAGACGCCTGCGCTTCTCAGGTTGGGTCATTGCCTTAGCAGGCTGCGCCACAGGCTGTGCCACAGGCAGTTCCGGCACGGGTGACTTCACAGCAGCCACAGCCGCCTCCTTGCCAGAGTTCTTGTTGTTGCCCACCTCCTGCAGAGCTCTCCGCTGGTGGTTGATGAGTCCCCGTGGTCTGTGCTGCACCAACTCCGGGCTGGACGCCGGTTCCGGCACGGGAGGAGCAGGGCGAGGGGACGCTGCCTTTTGCTTCTGCACGGCGGCCGTAGTAGGCTTCGTACCGCTGCCAATTTCCGTAGTGACCAAGGCATTTACAATTTCGTCCTCGGATAGAGTTGATCGATTCTGTGCCCGAGGCTGTCGTTTCTGCGCCGGTGACTTCTTCTTCCTTGGTACCGGCGTCTTTTTCTTGGGTGCTGCAGCTGCCACTGACTTCTTGGTTGGCTTGGGCAAGGCTGGAGGCTTGTTCGCAGCGGGTAGACCATGTTTCTGTCTGATCTGGTTCACTTGCATCATAAGCTGAGCGTCAGTGCGCTTTTCTGCCGCCTTCTCTAAACGTTGAATGCGCTCAGTTAGACCCCCGACGGTTTTAGATTGCATGTATGCAAACTGAAAGTTCTGCTCAGCCGTAGCAAAAGAGGTAATACCGTTATTGAATTGGCTTCGAGCATTTCTGTATGCCATGCTGTTCATAAGAGATCCTAATCCAGCAGCAAAGACTACGTCCTCCTCCAGGTGTGTCGCGGGTGCCATGATTGTGCGTTTGGTCTCCACCGAATAAACCGCGTTAACCTGTCTCGCGAATAGATTTCCACTAAATTCAAGTCTGAACTTGATACGTTAACTAAAGTTACGCTGTAATGGTGCTTAAGTACATACTCGAGTCTGCTTTTTGGCGCTCTTCCTTGGGTTGCCGCTCCCGCAGCTTGACGCCCCGGGAGCTCCACTCCGCTCCGTTCTTCCTTTCGCACCGGTTTCGATTGGTTCCCGCCAAAAATTTTTCTCCTTGACTGGAGCAGCAGCGCCCGGCCCCCCCCCGCCGGGGGGGGGCCGACCGGGTTACCTACGTCAACAGTGCATTGCAAAATGGAACCCCCCTCGGGGGCCCCTTACACGGGACAGCCCCGGCATAGGAGAAAGTTGGCGGTAGAAGAGGCGGGTCGATCTGGCCCCCCCCCGTTGGAAAAGCAGGGAGGGGAAGTGAGAGAGGAAATACCTACCCTGTACTCTTCATAGAAACTGGTACTAAACTGATGCCCTCATTCGCTAATAACAGCCGTGGCAAGGGAGGGAAAGCACCCCGTGTCAACCCCGCTTAGGGGGAAAGGGGGGGGGAGGGGCGGGTTTGGTGGGGTGGAGGAAGCGGACTGGGGCTTGGGCCGGCCAGTGAGACCGGCGGGGTCTCATGCCCGGTCTCGGCATAGTTTCAGGTGTTTCAGGGCATTGGGCAAGTTCCAAGGACATTTGCTTGACAGAAATCCATAGAAGCGAAATTGAAAGGGAAGATGTAGTAAAGTTCACCACCGTTCAACCATGGATGATCCTGAGACAGATAGCGGGCAGAACAGCCTGACTGCGTTAAAAGATTTGCAGAGACGTAAGTATCCAGAACAATATCACTCATGACATGCTGTGACGATGTGCACATCCTAACAAGCTCCAACCACAGAGCAACGTGAGCAAAGGGAACAACTGACTGATCTCAATATCGCCATCGCCAAAAAGAGGGATAAAGTGGCAAGACTGCAAAGCGACTTAAAGGCAGCTGAACAAAGACGATATGCTGAGCGTTCCGCCAAGTATAGAACTACAGACGCCATCCATCAGGAGACAAAGAGCCTGTACCAGTTTGACCGTCGACTACGGGAGAAAACTGCCGCGATTCAAGCTCATCAAAATGAATTACGACACAGGATCAATACTTTGGGAGAGACCAAAGCCCATTTGTTGCGGCGTGGTGGCATTTGTGAGTCTATAGGCCAGTTCAAGAGGACTTACGAGATCACGAACTCGCCCAGAAACAGATCAACAATCGAGAAGTACTGCCATGTTCAGCGAATTGATACACCATTCAGGTATTTGGATGACTGCTTGCATGCCGTGAAGCAGTTTGGTGCAAGTCAAGTTTGGGAAGGTGCGCTAGACCTTTTTGATCGCCATGTCGAGGTGATGACTAATGGTCTTGAACGGTCCCTATACGTGGTCGAAGAACGATTGAAGCAGCGGTTTGCCTTCCAAAGACCTGTCTCACGGAAATACAAGGAAGATGTGCCAATAAGTACCTCAACTGAGCAAGGCACTTCTCTCAAGCCGCACCAAGAAAAGATCACCGGGTTCGAAAAATCTTGCAAAGGCAGCCCAAGTCAACACTCAACGAACACAGATGTTCCAAGAGACACAAGACTTGGTACTCCCAAGTCGACAAAACGGGCTGCACCATCAAGTGATGAATCCGATCTGGCGGGTCCCGAGCGACCGCATCATTCCCCAGAGCATTCGAACTCTGTGGCGAAGAATCATGTGCAGAATGTCACGGAAAGCAGAATGAGGCGCCCCCTTGCTCCACTTCAGTCTAATATCGCGAGACCAAAGGCAAAGGCCCTACGGAAGAAGTTAACAACTTCACAAGGAGAGATTGATCGCAAGAGAGGCAAGGAAGGGGACTCAATGGTCAATCTTGAAGATTCGGATGATGAAGACGGCACCAAGGAATTGGCTGCCATGTTTGCAGACAATGAGGAAGAGGACATGGCAAACGCTCTTCGTGACATCGACATTTCTCACAACATCTTTTAGATACTTTGATTCTTTATACTCTTTCTGCACAAATTTCACCGTTGAGACCAGGCGCTGATAGACTGCTGTTCTCCCTGCAGCAACTCACGCGCATCATCCTTGTAGACCTTTGCCTTTTCCTTGTCTTGGGCTACCCCTTCGCCTTTTTCCAACATGCGTCCAGCATTGGCACATCCCCAAGGATGTCGTTCTTTACAGGCTTTCTCTGCGTAGATGAATGCTTTGGACATGTCCTTATCAACTAGTTTCCCCTGCAAATAAAGAGAACTGAGGTTGAAACATCCATTCGCTGACGACCCCTTGCAAGCCAGTTCAAACATTGCAATCGATTTGTTGATGTCCTTCTCAACCCCACGTCCATTCTTGTAAAGCAACCCCAGATTATTGCAGGCATCAGGAACGCCCATGTTGCAACTCTTCTTCATAAGCTTGGCTGCAAGCTCCTCATCCTTCTCAAGCCCCTTTAGTCCAGCCTTTCCTCTAAAGTACAGAATAGCGAGAGTAAAGCAACTGTTTGCATGACCCTGTTTGCAATTCTGGTCATACAGATCCCTGGCAGCCAAGAAGTCCTTTTCAACCGTCAAAAAGAAATCTGCAAGTTGATGGCATGCAGTAGGGCGCTTGAGTTCGTAGCAGTCTTGTTTGTGAATCTCTGCGATCTCTCGGAAGAATGCAGTGGCATCTCCTTCGAATTCTGTTTCAACCTTACCGGTTGACTGTGTCTGCGTTTCCTCCATGGTGCATATATAGCACGGCGCTTATAGTCGAACGCTATTGAACAACCGTAAAACTCCTGGTTTGGAACAGTCTCCGAGGCTCACTCAAGTAGCACACGTTGGAGCCCAGAAACAGCCGGCATCGTCCCTTGCCGTCCCCTCCGACCCAGCAAGGCAATGTGTGCGCACTTGCATTTCCTTTGAATCTAAAGATGTCAATCAAACCCATTCTAATATATATATAAATGATTTCTGTCCACAATAAACTTGTTGATTGAAATCGTAAAATGCTGTATAAATGAGGCCAATGCAAAATATGATTCGAGTGATTTACATCTAGTGAGGTGCGGAGGATTTCTCCCCGTCCTTCGGCGCCCGCCTAGGCCCCACCTTGCCTTCGGCACCTCAGTTTTCTATGTCGGCCGAAGTGGCCAAGAAAGACTGAAATCTCTTCAGCGGCAAAGACTCTCTCAAAAGCCATGGAATGGGAACAAAGGCCGAGGGAAGGGGGGGTTGTCCCATGAACAAATTTGAAGCGCAGAGACCAAGGAAATCAACGTTTGATCCTGCTGGCATTTCGTTCTCCGCAAGGGTTATTTTTTTTCTTGCAAATTTTGATCTCCTCCTAAGTGTGAGCAAGGTGAGGAACGCGGAGTGGGCCAGGACTTTTCCGTACGGCACCGGATCTCGCATTTGGTGCTGGGAGAGGGGGGACCCTCCCCTCCCTAACCCCCAAGAAAACAGGCGCAAAACCAGCGGGGGTCCGGGGCCGACGGAACGCAAGACCGCAGGAGTATTTCAGAAAGGACATCAACGCATGCTTGTCTCGTGACGCTTGTCATTGAAGTAATTCACTAATTCTCATCCCTAACAGATAGTCAATAATCTACGGAATAGCGGTAACGGTAAAATAAGTAGCCAGTATGGATCCCTTTGGCACTCAAGCTGTTGCTTCTATGCACCAGTCTTTCACACCACACACTGGCACACTCTGCAGTCGCTGCAATCAGCCCGGCGGATCCTTTGAATGTGCAGGACGCTGCGGAAGCATGTATCATCCTCAGTGTTTGACCCAAATGGGTGTCGGTCAGCAATTTTTGTGCACGTCTTGTGTGAAGGACGGCGTTCGGGCAGGTCCCGTCGATCCCTCCACACTGCGGCGTCAGGTGTTTTTAACAGAATGGGCATTGCAGACCGAGGCAGGTCATCTTGAAACAGAACATAGCAGACTCCAGAACGAAGTCAGTCAGCTGTCCACACAAATGCAATTATTAAGCAGTGAGGCACTGACCTTAAAGAAGGCAATGGATCGGCACAGGGAATGTGCACAGGACCCAGACACATACATGAAAAACTTGGCACGTCTTGTTCTGGACATTGCTGATCTTACAGGAGCAGAGAATGCGCAAGGCTAGGTTTCAAAAGTACATGGAAAAAGTACACTTAGAACTAATAAACTTTAAGTATATATGTATATGTATACTTTATCAACGTACACATCCCTTCACTGCGCACCATAGCTCAAGGGGCGGACAATGTCCCGTACCTGTTGCACAGTTGCTGTGATGGAATTCGGCGTCAAGGCTTTAGCTTCAACACCACGGATGGTCTGCCCAACTTGGAGCAGACTATGCTGCACCTCGCAGTCCTTTTCAATGATGGGATGTTCGCATGGCAGGACGTCGATGCGGACATTATACACAAGTGCGATGTTACCGTCATATAAGCAGTACGTAAGGGGCACAGGGAGCATATTCGTCCATTCCTTTCTTATTGTCCTCGCGTTCTTCACCATCTTCTGCCTGTGCCTCTGCTTCTTATCGTTTCAGAGCAAGTACTTTGCAAAGTCCCTCCGTGATCTCCAAACTGACGCCATGAAGAGCACCCTTCACTGTAAATATGATACCCTTTGAGTTCTCCTGAGGTGTTAGACTCCAGTTCTCCATGGGCCGATTCTGTGCCACATTGTGAAACAAGGCGAACTTGCAGGGACTAGAAGCACGAAATTTGATAGTGGCAGCTTCCCCAGTGGCCTGGCCAAGTTGTGCTTCCCGCTTCACGTCAAGAATCATGCTGCCATTAGAGGATTCTGTGAGAATTTGCGATCCAAAAGCGCTGCCAGGCGGAGAATGTGCGTCTGCCTGCTCTGCGTTTGGCTCCACTGCTTGACCACCTGTAGCGGGTTGGCCCTCTTCAATTCCTCCTCTGGCTAGTGCCTGCGAAGGCATTTCACTTTCCTGCCGAGGCGCTGACGGCAAACCCGGAATTTCAAGATCTACTTGGAAGAGATCCTTGCTTGTCCATTCCGCCTGTGTCTGCGGCTGCATCATCAGCTTTACATCTGTTAGACGATGTGTGCACAGCATGAATGCACTCCCAGAGCTAGAAATCTCAGAAGTGCGACTCCTTGAACTGCTCGTTCTAACACCGCCCATGGCGCTGCCCTTAGCAGATCCTTTCTTTGACTTGCCCATTTTGAAACTGTTCTTGCACTGCTCTTCCGGGAGCCTCTTCGCTCCACAATCGAGTTCTTGGAACAAACGTCCAAGCCTCCAGGTGCTTCTAGAGTTTCAATTTCTGGTAAGGGTGGTGGCCAAAACTGAAAACTGGGTGGGTGATGACCCAGCAAGAGGTGGGCTAAGAACCCCGGATCCTTTCTTGACCTCAGACCCACCTCACCGTCTCCCCAGAACGGGAATCCTTAGGAGACCCCTTTCCCTCTTTTACAGGTTACCCCAGGAGGAGAAACGGGGTGCGCACGAGAGCGGGATAGAAACATCCGGAGCGCCTGTAATTGGGCCTCTCCCCTTCTCTTGTACCTGGAGGGGCGCGAAAAGAGTCCATGGGGCGCTGATGCTGAGGTAAGCCGTGACAATGAGACCCAATCTTGTAGCCTTGCCAGTTATGCCATCGCTGTAGATATTTAAGATGTTACGTGATGTAGACTGCTGTTGGCCTACATAATGATAGGTTTGTAAAGGCAGAGAAAATTCTGAGGCAAAAACAATCGGAGTGTGTTCGAAAACTTCATGGACATGATGGTAGTCACTTGTATCCTAATCTTTGACACGTGAGAGTTGAGCTATGCGCTTTCGTGCCATCAATTATGACGGGAACATCACCCGCCTCTTCCTTGTCGTCAGCAATATTGAAAGGATGGCTAAGTACTGCGTAATGGGAATGTCTGATGATCGGGTCTACTTTGTGGTGATTGGGGAGGGTCGGGAACGTAAGGGATCGCTCTGGTGCCAGCTGCGGACTGACATGTTTGATGACTATCGCATCCTATCGCAATACCCAAGAAATGAGATCAGGGCAGAGGTTGGACTTGAGAATTTACTCCGAGCCTTAAAGTCTGCTCAAGGATCAGAGAAAGTGACGTTTCGGCTTACGAAAAGGATTCCCAAGGGTGCATTATCAATCATGGCAACTAAGCAGACAGCGGCAGAAAATCAAAGGGAACTGATACAGGACATTCCTATTATGCGAATAGATCCCACGGATACTCCAGAGTACGACATTCCTTCGAATTTTCCGGACCCTCAAGTTTCGATCTACATGCCGGACATTAGACGACTGAGGACAATCCTTGAACGACTGCGGGCAATGTCAAATCAGATAACGCTGCGAGCGAATCACATCGGAGAGCTGTTCCTAGAAGTTAACACGGATGCAGTGAACATCAGTGTCTTGTTCAGCAACGTGAAATACACCAAGATCAACCAACTACCACCAGGAGTTACGGATCGATCGGAATCGTTCTATGTGTGCGTCGACAGCCGTGCGCTGGCCAGTTTTATTGCCGGGGCACATTCGCAGCAGCTTACAACAAATATCGTACACGAGAGATCCTTGATCATCCTTGATACAGAGCACGGTACGATGACGTACTCGATGCCACATATTATGTGAAAATAGTAAACAATATATTACCGTTAAGACTTCAGAAGGAAATCAGGGCGTTTCATCACCATAAAGTTCATCATCAATTCCCAGAAGCGTCGCACTGCTGGTTGATCGAGATGACGACGGGACTGAGAAACGCTTACTGTTTGGACATTCCACTGTTTGATGTGTTCTGGTACCTTCTCGTCATTGTAGTGTACGTATACTCCAAGCATCATTTGGAAAATTTGGGCAATGCTTGCCATCGGCCACTCTCTGAACTGCCATTCAGGACCGGCAATGAATACTGCGACCACATTCTCCCAGTCTTGCCGCGATAGCCGCTTGATGTTGTCCACAACCCTGAACGTCAACAGCTGATCATCTGTCCTGTGGATAATATAGTCGGTGTCCTTGTCCGGGCGCTTTGCCCCATTCTCTTTCATCTGTCTAGTTGTAAAGAATTGACCATCCTGTAAGAATTGTTTCGCATTGAAGATTGTTATCTTGGCAGTCTGTACGTTGGGCACAATAATGATGGGCTTGGCAGTGTTTGTGGGCTGTGCCACGCTGCTTCCTGTGTTATTCTTAGTAGACGCATCCGGGGCATTGCCTTTGCCCAGAATGTCTCCACCAAGACCACTATAGGGGTCAATTTGAAAGTCACCGTGGTCTTTCATGCGGTCCTTCATGTAGTCGTCTTGCTTGCGCTCGAAACGGTTGTAGTTTCCTGTTCCTTCCTTCTGCTTCTGAGCATTCTTCGCCCGACGCCGGTTCACACCATTCATGATCTCAAGAACAGACCCAAAACTCTTCGTATTGCTACCGAGAACAGAGTTGCGTGTGCACAGGATGCGTTCACGCTTCATCATAGCCTTAATGAATGCAATTTCGGGTGCATCATCCGCAGCAGGCTTTCCACGATCCAGAGCAGGTTCGGCGTCACCGGTTTCCCTCCTCTTCGCTTCTTCATCTGTCTTCTGTGCCTTTTCTGGCTTGGGTTCATCAAAATCTTCATCAGCAAGGCGCTTATGACCCTTCAAATCTGATACCGGAATAACAGAGCCACCAGTAAACACTGTTGGATCCACATTTGCACTAGTCGCCTTTTCATCCTGCAGGTACTTGAGTAGATCTTTCCGATGAACAAATTCGATACGCCCGACATTGTGTTTAGAAGTCAGCTGCAGATATTCGTGATGTGGTACGTTCGAATGCTGTAGAAAGAACCATAATGTCCCAATAGTGTAAAAGTCGTCACTGTTCTTTTTCCGCTGGTATGCAGTCTTCGCTTCTTTAGGTACGGCTTTGTCGTCGAAAACAAGGTACTCGCCTTCGTCGACAATTGGTTTCTGTGCCTTCGAAAAGGAGCGCAGAAGAGTCAGGGGATCAGACATGTCTGCTACCAGGTAGTACGCAACCGTTAACACCCTTCAATACTGTCTTCGCTCGTACACCTAACCCACTGACTACGGGCCAACTGGCGACAAGACAGTCAAATGAAATACTCAGATTTCAATTATTTGTAAGCCATTCAAAAGCATTTCACAAGTCCGAAATACAAAAATTACAAATACCTGTGCACCGTGCATGCTTGTCCGCCTGAATTAATATTGTTGTTGTGGTCTTTCCTTTCGTCGACAATCCCGGGCGCTTGCACACGCATATCAAGGCGCCCCCCTCCCCGCCTCTTCCCGGTCCCGGTCCACAACTCACCAAGCCAGGGACCCTTGCCCACCTGGCTCGGCCTCCGCTGGGCTGGGGGTGGCTGTTTCCATTCCCCTTCCCCGCCGGGCCCTCCGGGGCCTATTAAATCTCCGCCCGCTTTTTCATTTTCTTGCTCCGTCTTCCC
>PDIP01000146.1:84576-95236 GCA_002811645.1 Corallochytrium limacisporum
GAGGGTGCTGAGTTCGAATCTGTCAAAATTTTCCCGCTCTCCCAAGCGACGGCAGAGCTAAATCAAAAAGAGTAGATTTGATACAATATTCTCAGACAGAGGGTGGTACGTTCCAAGATTCTACTGACGACTTTTTCCCGGGTCCGTGTTTTTCCAACCGTCCGTTCCGCTGCTGTTTCTCGCTCCTGTCCAGATCTCCAGGGAAGGGGTTCTATGCGGTTTGGGAGTGTGCTGTATTCGTTCATTTTCCCCTAGGTCAGACCCCTCGAGATTCACGAAACCTAGGCTCCTCGACGCTGCGAGTTAAAGCCACTGGCTCGCGTGTGTCCGCTGGTGTTGACAATAATCGGGAAAGCGTTCGAACAAAAATGGACCCCCATTCATTGGCCGATGCGTCTAGGGAAGAGAGGGGGCATAACACGGAACTGAATACTCCAAAATACCTGGTCCGTCCATCAGGACGCGAGAGGGACTGTTTTGGCGTGCTCGGGAGCAGTATTTTCACTATGGGATGGGGAAACGGCAAAAAAAAAATCGTAGCGGTGGCAGGGAGAAAGGGGGGCGGCGGGCGGCAGTCCATCGGTATTAGGGGGGAGGGGCCCCTTCTGGGCCATACCCAATAGGCACACCGCAGGAGTTGCTGACCAGAGGAGAGGCTGACTGTGCGAACTTTTCGAGCCGGACTGCGCACGGAGGCGTAGAAGTGCAAGATACGACATCTACGAGGACTTCTTACGCGTCAAAACGTCGTATGTGCTTGGTACTTCTGAAGAGTAAGCAAAATACTTGATAGGTACCAAATCCAAGCCCAAGAATTCACGAGCACATACGTGCAAAGCAAATGAGCACAACAATGTAGGCAGTTGGAATTGCAGGGAATAGGGAATGTACATTGCACGGCTTTGGCGGCAGACAGCCGCTTTGAAACAGCGTAATGCTGTCTTTCCAGCAGTCACTGGAACTATGCGATTCATGAAGTCATTCGCGCTTGCGAATGATCTCGAATCACGGTTGTTAGCGCAAAGAAAGCTTATTGAGGAGTACGGCAGTCAAGCAACAGAGAAAACGAGCATCGATGAACTCTTGCAACAGGGACAAGACATTTCGGAAGAGAGAATGATTGCAAGTGCACAATTTCTGCGCAAGGAAATTGCCGTACGTATTGCGAAGAGAGTTCTAGAATTTCACAAATTACCATATATTGTTGGGTGCAACCCTCACTTCATGACAGTCTTCCAAGTATACAACTCATCATTCGAGAAAATGCTCAGCTGTCCTCCGATTGAAACAGCAGAAGATGAGCAACAATTTTGTAAGATCATCGAAGGTTTCGTGAGCGATCATGAAGATGTGGTTGGTACTCTGGCTAAAGGTGTACAGGAGTGTCTCCGGTATATGTCAGCTGCCAAGCTGGACTCATTCATTGACACGACATTAAGGAATCGTTTAGGCATTCGGATTTTGCTCGAGAATCATCTGGCGCTTCATCGAAATGCGGAAAACTTCATTGGCATAGTCTGTAGAAATGTATGCCCCGCGGAAGTGGTACGTAAAGGAGCCATTATCGCCTCCCAGATGACAGAGCAAAAGTATATGGTCGCGCCGCAAGTTGTGATCGATGGAGATGTCGAGGCCACTTTCCCATATGTGCCATTTCACGTCGAATACTGCGTTTTGGAGCTTCTTAAGAATGCCATGCGCGCGACTGCGGAGAATAATGACCTTGAAACCATGCCCAACATCCAAGTTACCATCGGTAAAGCACCTGAAGGTGTAACGATACGTATCTCCGATCAGGGTGGTGGCATCAGCCCGGAAAATTTGAGGCGAGTCTTTAACTACACCTTCACAACAGTGAAGGAGGATGACGGGGCACAAAACCACAGTGACAACGCCCTTGGAGGCTTTATTAGCACAGCATCTCAGGCTAACAGCCGATACGGCACCCTTGCCGGTCTGGGATTCGGTGTGCCAATGACCCGTGTGTTCGCAGAGTTCTTCGGAGGTTCTCTTCATGTCGAAACTTTGTACGGTTACGGCACAGATGTTTACTTGCGTTTGCAGCACATTGGGACGAGCAATAAGGCAACTGTGTAAAGTATCTAAGAACGCTGAAACTACCGACCTGAAAGTGTATTAAATCATTTAGAATAGTCTTACTCTGTACGAGCGCGTTTGCTTGCTGGTGCGTCTTCATCGTCTTCGTTCATTGCAGCCATTGCATCTTCATGGCAAGATACGTGGTAAGCCTGACCATCAATCATGATGGCATCCTTGTAGTGCCATTCCTCAAGTTCTTCGTTCCAGAACTTCTTGAACGGTTCCCCACAGTGGCCACAGATGCTATTCTCTGCGGTCTCCACTTCAGGCACCTTAATGCTATACACTTTTGTGGCTTGCTCCTCTTCTTCAGCCGCCTGTTCCGCGACTTCCATCTCGCGCTCTAGTGCCTCATCAGCATCCTTCAGTTGCTGCCATTCTTCTTCCGGCACATACCATTTCCGACTGAAGACTTTGGTAGCCCGCTCCTTCTCTTTCTTATTCTCCCTAAAGTGCCAATCCATGTGATCTTCAAAGTCGCTCTTGCGAGCCTTTCCAAAGCGCAGCCCACAGGTCTGGCACTGTAAGCTGAGATCATCGTAAATACTCGCAATGACATTATCGGAACGCTGTGCCAGGCTGGAAGGATCCGAGAAACTGATGAGGACCCTAGCAGGCTTGGTTTCTTCAGGCTCTGGCTCCAGCTGGCGCACACTGGGATTCTGCTGGTGCTGTTGTGTTGGGTACCCGCCTGCAACAGCAGGAGGTGCCTGTGGGGCACCGTAGGCAGGAGCAGCGTTGCCTGACTTTATCAATCCTGCCGCCAATAGATTTTGCATCAATGCAGATGTGTTTACTTGGCCATTAGCTGGCTGACCGTACGACTGGGGCTGCTGATATCCACCGTACTGCGCAGCAGGTTGGGGATGTCCGTAGGGCTGTTGATGATGACCGTACGCTGGTGCTGGTTGCGGTGGTGGTTCAGTTCCCTTGGTGGGAGGCGCCGAAACAATGTACCTATCTATTTTCTCAAGCACATCTTGGGGAAATAGCCCGGCGTTCCAAGTCGCACGAACACGCCTCATATTATGTCTCGTCTTTTCATCTGATTTATGATACATGTCATTGAACGCATTGGCTATTACTTTGGAGAAAAGGGCAGGATAAGGTTTTCCAACATTTTTCAAAATGGAATCAATTAAATATAATGACGACAACAGAAGAGTGGGCTTCACTTTAGCCATGCGATGGACAATGGCAGTCACAATCCGCGCAGAATCAGGGCCGTCCCGTGCATCTTCTGCAAGATAGGTCAAAGCATTGATTTTTACCTTTTCGGGCGCAGTTAATTCTTGCAGTTCATGATAAAACTCTTGATAAACACCATCCCCCATGGTGACTGATACAAATAACTTCCTCTACTATTTTCTCGTGTCGTGACTTCGTTCAAGCAATCAGCTCATGTTTTTCCTTTATCCCTAACCAAAATTCTTTGAGCTTGATCTATGAACCCAATCTGTCTGCAAATGGTATAATTTTGTGAGTCTGGTTCCTGGAATGTTTTTAAATACCGTCGTGTAGTGGTATAGCACAGTAAAGCATTGTTGTCGATGTGTGCCGCGACGCAGAATTCTCAATTGGCAAAGGAGCGGACTGCTCGCCCCATTCGTTCCCACCTCTGCGACCCTTCTAGTTTGGGCCGCCCTACACTCCTCGATTGCCTTCCGTTTGCGTATTCCGTCTTTGCGCAGGGCGATATCCCATCTCTCTGCCAACCGTGT
This sequence comes from Corallochytrium limacisporum, assembly GCA_002811645.1. NCBI lineage: Eukaryota > Corallochytrium > Corallochytrium limacisporum. The sequence continues at coordinate 88,398 of PDIP01000146.1, forward strand.
TGCTTTACGATCTTTCGCCTCCCGAACCGGCCCACTGCCCACCCCTGCCTCTCTTCCCCCCTTCCGCAGAGGGTTGGGGCTTGGTTCTCGGCCGTCACATGGGCTGAGGAAGCGGGTTGACCCGCAACCTTGTGCGGGGGATGAAGCTTGCTAAAGGATTTTGGTGCCGCATACGATGGTATATAAATAATCACGACACTTTTCAGAGCAGATACAAAAGTATGTGTTTGTGATATGAAAACGATCTGTATTTGAGAACAAACATGTGATCAAGTGACCAAAGAATGGAGGGAATTACTGCCCGACAGTATGATCAGACTCTGCGATAGGTCAGGCCATCTCAGGCGACCAATTGGATTATGGGCTTCCCGCTCTGCCTATGCCACACGAGGGCCCGTGAAGCCCGATTTAAGCCACGTTTATGAACCGAAGGCTTTGGTAAAGGAGCGAATGCGCTTTCGGGAGCGAGCTAAGGATCAGACCATTCAGGGCACTATTGGTATAAAGACTGCATTCCAACAGGCACCGCTAACGGAATATGCTCCTGGGGAGGCCATGAAGAAGCTTGTTTTGCTGGCAAAAATGCTTCCGAATGTCGATACGGCATTGTATCACAGTCAACTTGCAAAGGTAAGACTCATTGCGGTTGAATCCGACCCCCACTTTCAAGGAATGTTGAAGAAGGCACTGTTGACCCTGAACAACGCCGACCCAGCCGCCTGGTTAAATTTCGCTGAGAGTATGGGTACGGTAGAACAGAAGGGACTTCTTTTAGTGTCTGCCAGTGAAGTGCAAGCAGGTTTGACGGCCCGGTCATTTGCACTTCTCTCTGAGAACGCAAAAGATGGGATGGTGAATGCCCGACTGGTGGAGATCATGGCGAAAGTGGCCGGCGGTTCCTCCCTGCAGGCAGGGGGTGCTTTAGGTGTCGCCATTTTACGTGCAATTGACAAGCACTTGGGTGATTTTGAACTGCAGTCAGGCACCCGCCTTGAAGTCATCACTGACATTGCCCGTGCATGCCTGAAGCATCGGTATAAGAGTACCCAAGGCATACGCCGGCATTTATTGCAAAACTTTACATCCCTCAAACCCGTGGTTCAGAAAACCATCATTTACACGGTTGTGGAAGCTGGTGCGTTCAAGGAATGGAAAAGAGCTGTAGACCACAAATGCACAAGTGAGATCATCGAGAGATTCAAGAGAGGCCTATCAGTGGGAGCTGCCACTCCCGGTGATCTTGCCACCCTTTGCGAACTGCTGACGGTGGCAGAGATGCGGGACCATTACAAAGAAGTGCTCGAGATGGGAAGCTTGGTATTAGATCATGCTGTGCAAAATTTTGATAGTATCTATCCCCTAGAACCGGTCATGAGAGTTATTCTGTGTGGGGCACTGATGGCATCACGTGTGGATGCTCGCTGGAATAGCCGTTACAGCCAATTTGTCATTGATGGTGTGAACGACATGACGACTTACCGCCATAGTCTGTTTCGGGTTCCTACTGTGGATGTTCATGCCATGATGTTTGCGTACAAGATTTGCAACCAGAACATGTCTGAGGTTAGGTCCATGATGACCAAACTCATGAGCGGTGATGCATCCTTAAAGGGTGTCTGGGGGCCCAAAATGCGACTCTTGCGCCAACTCGAATACTCACATCGTTTCAATGATTCGGAGATCCGAGGCTTCTTCTACGGAGAAGGAGAAGATAACTTGCTAATGGGACGGAGCTGTCTGGTCAAAAGCCCAGTGCTTAGAGCACTGTTGGCTCAGAATCCTTCCTCGGCTGGCTCCTATCTTACCACATTTCAAGGGCAGTACGAGAATGCCAATGATTTTGTAACTGTGCTCCTGCATGCTGCTGCTGACGGAGATGTGTATAATGCGAAGAAAAGTCCACAATCGTTTCAATTGGCAGAGTTCTTGAACAACTGGGGCGACTGTCACGAAGTTAGAGGACTCGCCCACCGTAACCTCCTGAAAGGGTTCCATTCGGACGTTCTCGGAAGTTTTGCGGGAGCTATCAACGCGGCGCACGAGAGACGGTTTAGCAGTGAGATGCGATCCATCTTGTCAAACAATCTGCCCATGGCAATCATGGCTTGGGCAAAATCTGGACTATACGATGCCAATACGACGGAAATGGCATTGAATGCAACCATTGCGCACTGCAAGCTTCCAAAAGTTTCCGGGTGGGCACGACAATCTTCTATCGCCAATAGCTTGCAGATCTTAGCAAATGCACTTGCATGCGGTCACGAGGTTAGGCACGACAAGGATCTGGAGTTGTTTGAGCTTTGGAAAGAACAGCCAGGGTTCGACTACTACGCAGCACACATTCCATACCTGATGATGACGCTGCAGAGACCAGAACATGCAATCGAGGGTATCAAATTGGTGATAAAGGAACAGGGCAACTACAGCAGGTTTGTTGGACTGCCAGCCGGAGCTATGATTGTTTGGGCCAGGACACTTGAGTTTGCTCGATTAACCCATGGTTTGAATTTGATTTCCGACCTCGGAATTCGCGCCGATGCTGTTGCCGACCTTGAGAATCGTCTCAGACATGCCAAGCCATCACCCAGTATGTTCCAGAGAGAGATCGAGGGTGTCTTGATAGGAATAGGGGCCGAGGATAATGTTCAGAGTGAGATGCAGCTGGCCTCCGCGTACGTGGACATTATGGCTAAAATTAATGGTCAAAGCTTTGCGGTGGAAGCCGATGGTCCGACCCACTATTGCTATAGTCTGATGCAAGACAAGCGACTATATTTGAATGCTCAGACGCTGATGAGACAGTATTACATTCAAAAAGTCGCTCAAATACCAGTGGCACGAGTCTCTTTCTTTGCTTGGCAAGCAGCAAAGACTGTAGATGACAAAATGTCTATGCTGACCGAAGCACTTGACCGTGCCAGCACAAACTATAAAAAATTCCGGAAGCAAGATGAGTTGAGAGCGGATGCTGCAAGATCGGCCTGAGAATGCCCGCGATACAAAAAGTTAAATCATTCAGTTGTCAGGAGCGCTAGATAGAAATTTTCATATGTTGTGAATAAAACTGGTGGATGAGGACAAAGAAGAGATATGAGATTCGATAGAACACATATAACAGACTGTCGCAAAACGAAATACCAGACTACCATGGTCAGGTAGACAAGTTCAGATGCTCTGCATTGATCTAGTGCCCCAGGACGCAGTCCTGTTAGGTACACGAGCCGTCGTACATGCGGCCCGCCGCACCCCGAAGAGACACATTTGGGATAGATGTGCGTTGCACACCGTATTTAATAATATGAACTCGAAAAACTTCTGAGATTGCATACTATTAAAGTATAAGGAAGATGTTGAAAGAACTTCGTATTACGATATGCGTACTACTTTAAATATGTTACCTCAAATTATTATATGTTCTACAGACTTCTCTTCGCAGCAGATGACATGCTCACCGGCCCGTCACACCGTCTCTGCACTGGGTCACTCTCACTGCGTGCACACGCGCCTTCACCGACTGCCCATCTGCTCCCTCCCCCTCCCCCGTGTGGAGGGCCGGGTCCAATTCACTATGGGAAGTTCCGTACAGCTCCCGCCGCCCCCCGATTCCCTACCCTCCCTGCCGCCTTGCATTGTCCCTCACCATTGCTATTGATCAAATGCGCAATTGATACGAAGTACGGCAGGAGAGAAACCGTGTGAGAGGGGTTTTCACGTCAAGATAATAGCTATGGTGATGATAGACACTGAGTATGCCAAAAGTATATATGTATTGTTTACGATGCTAATTATGTTCAGGATGTTGTGTGATGCTTAATGTGAATGTGTTGGTTAATGTAATGTCGCTGTTCACGACAGTCATGTTTCGAGTACAGTAGGGTTCACTTTAGGGCCCGTATAGGGGGTGTCCTTGATAACTAATGTCGCCGGACACGGAATAGACCTCATCCAGATGATATCTGGTCTATGTCCAGCCATGTCAGGCATGGGGCCTGCCATTGCATAGTATTGGCAGTCACGTTCCTCCTCAGCGCTGTATGGAGGGGCCAGGATGTCCAAGAACGCTGTGTCTTCTAGTGCTTCAATGGTGTGAATGTTCCTGACATTATGTTCCAAAAAGGTCATGTCACCAGCAGAAAGCTCCGCGTCTAACGTCTGCACAGCAGATTTTAAACCAAGCCTCTGTGCCATAGGCGACAGATTGTCATCCAGATCCAGCCAGTCCAAGGCCTTCAATTTTACTCTCCCTTTGAGGATCCGACACAATACTTGCATTGACGGATGGTCATGAAAAGGGATTTGGAACCCGGCAGGGAGATAGAAAATGCCCATGCTAAATGCCGACGAGTCAGCAATATGTGCGTAGCTCATTGACTTCCCTTGAAATGGTGGAGTCCATCTTCCATCTATTCCCACCGATTCTGGGGTCAGATTCTGCACCAAAGGCTCCAGAATTCGAATGTGTGTCTTTGGTGCCCTGGCAAACATCCTATGAGCCTCTCCCGCAATGCTGTGAATCAGAGGCCGAGACATGTCAATGATCGGTACCGAGACGTCTTCCATGGAAAGACGTTTAATGTCGGTCCCGACTGTGTCTTTTTCTTCCCAGGCAATGGTCATGGTTGAGACCAAACGTCTCGAATTAGTGAATCTGCACCTGCAGACGATAACTACAAACCAGCGCCAACAGCGCCGGGCTGATAAGACTCCAAGTGTCCAAATACCAAGACATTACTGTACGGATGGTTCTTACTCCTTCCTCACTCTTCCTTGTCGTCATTTGGGCATATTCCTCGTACTCCATTTGTCCCAGGTTCTCGGACACTGCACACAAGAGTCGTCTACTTTCACGTCAATTATTCTTGGTAAAACCAAGGGCCCCCTTTATGCTGTGGACCCTCCCTCCCGAACGTAGTAGCAGGGGAGACGTCCATATTCACAAAAAAGATCAGCAGAGGGGAAAAAAAAAGAGGTGAAAGGAGAAGTGGGAGGGGAGCGAATTGGGGGGAAGGGAATGTACTGAGCCAACCCTGCACGGCTGTAGGGCTGCGGCCCCCCCCTTCCCTGCGTTCCTTTGATTCTTCGTTGGTTGCACCAAGCGGAGCGGCCCGAAACAAAGGGATCAGGGTACGGGATCAGTTAATAACCTCCCCTCCTTTTTTTTCTGGGGGGGGGAGGAGGGGGGAAGGGACAACGTGCAAAAGAAACGCGTAAACGGGTGTGTGATTTGGCGGGTGTGATTCGGTGCGTGGTAGGGCAGACCAGGAGGAAGAATGAAAATGTTCCGAGGGAGGGGGGGGGTGGTTTTAAGCAAGTGACGGACACAAGAAAGACTGAGACAGTCTCTGTGTCGCTGTGCGTGTGCGTGTGTGTGTGTGTGTGTTGTATGAAGTGATGTGGAAGTTTCAAAGGGGAGGCGAGGGGGGGAGGGGGGAAGAAGACCTTTGGACAGTGGAGGAGGAAGCCAAGTAGGCTGGCCCTCCCGGGTGGAGAAGAGCTGGAAGTGGGGGAACGGCTCGGGTTTTGGTTATTTTTTTTTTTTGAGAGAACGGGACCGCGGTATTGGGAATCTTCCTTTTTCCACCTCCGGTTTGGCAACTGTCGGTGAGGAATTTCCATAGTGAATGAACGGGATCTACAACGGTCGGGCTGCAGCTGATCCATTGATTGATCAGAGGAGGAAAGGAGAAACGGGATGCCCTCCCCGGAAGAGAATAAAACTCCTGCCATGATGGACAAAGGACGTATCGGGCGTGAAAATTGCATACACTCACTAGCATTTTGGAACAGCAGACTGAAAACCAAAAAGAGTGGGCCCAGGATGGGTTTTGTAGGCGAAGCACAAGGTCTCAACTCTAGCCCCCACAGCGCCGATTGAAAAGTCGATTTGGGCGAAAGTCCGCAAAACTCCGAAGCCAATCGATGGGTAACCGTGGGCCGGCTCTCACATTGCCTGGCCGGGACGGGCGCAGGCAGCAGGCTCCCTCCCCCCTAACGGCCAGACTGCCAGCTATAGTGAACTGACTCACGCGCACGCACAACCAGGGACAGGACCAAACATGAGTTGCTCACTGGAAAACTGATCCTAGATGGCGACGATCAAAAATGGAGCCATGAAAGAAAGTGTGCAGTGCGTGCCCAGCTTTGGTGGATGTGGTTCAGTTCAAAACGGATACAACTAGAAAAAGTACTGTAGTTTATTGGGCCGGAGGACTGGTAGGCAAGAAAAGTTTTTTTGACAGGCAATAGCTTCGATATTCGCAATAAAAGGCAAGCGAAGGAGCACCATCCCTGCAAGAGTGTGGCTCCGTGGGTGATCTGAGAGACGAAACACAAACACACTCACTCTGCGCGCGCGCCGCCGGGGAGTCCGGCACAAAAAAGCTGCAACAGTTCGCTTCGGAGTTCATTGAGTCGCCCAGGTCACACAAATTTTGCATTGTTTATGATGAGAGTTGCCGTGGAAGTGGGCGAGATCAGATCAGAAAATGGCAAGGGCTATGTCGCAGCAGACCTGTCTGGGGGGGGCACCCCCAGAAACCCCATCCTCCCAATAACCCTTCACCTGCTGGCATAATCCCAGGCATCTTCCCGCCCCTTGTACACATCCACATCGTGACACACATGCACACAGTCTCTCTCTCGCTCGCCGCTCTCTCCACACTCCCTTCGTTTATCCCCCTACAGCCAATGCCCCCCACCCCCCCCGGGGGGCCGGAAGGGGGCCTTCACCATAACAAAACCACACTGACAGTATCCTCACTAACCCTCCACGCCCCGCCGGGTGGGCCTTCCAACAAGAAAGGGTACGGCGGTGGACTACCCAACCCGTCGATTCCCCC
>PDIP01000147.1:8434-30642 GCA_002811645.1 Corallochytrium limacisporum
CCCCGGGCCTTCAAACCGCGTTTCCCGCAATTTGTCGTTCGCCTGTTCCCGTTCTTCGCCCCAAGGGCGGTCCCCCCCTCTTTTCCAACTCACGACGACACACAAGGACAAACCCAACCGTCATCCAAAGCCAGAACGGAAGGGGGGTCTACTGTGTGTATTTTCGGTTTCTTCCCAAAAATGGACCCGGCAGGGAAGACCGAAGGAACACCCGGGCCCTCCCCCCTTCCTGGTCTCGCGACCCCCTAAAACACCGGACCAGGAATGTCGAGCGTTGCGCTTTGGAACAAAACGCTTCATTCCTGTGCGTGCCGGCAGTGGGTGTGCGCGCCGCCGCTTGGGCGCGCACAGGGTAGTGTGACAGACATTCACGGACGCACAGAGAGAGAATGAGAGAGTGAGAGAGAGAGTGTGAGTTGGTGGTGTGGCATGGATGCCTTGGAGCCTCTCTCCCGGGTTGCGCGCGCGAATGGGGAAACCGGGCGCGGGAGGACGCAGCTGGACTTCCTCCCATTTCGCGGATTTGACAGAGTGAACGGACCGACGGACGAGGGAATATGCCCCACTGGCTCTTCATAATACTTAGTAGACCAAGAGAAAGTGACGGATGGGGGGTGGTGGTGGATGTGGATGGGCAACCGAAGAACCAACCAGCCCTGGTGGTGTGGGTGGTTTGTACCTGGGCCTCTCTGGTGCGAATGGAGTAGTGGTCGTGGTACTTTTTGTACGGTAGGGATAGGCCAAAGGGGAAGGAAGGAGAAGGGAAAGGAAGGGGAACGGGGGCCATTGTAGCGAAAACACAGTCTATTTGGCTGCAGAGAAGAACTGTAGGGAGAAACAAGGGGTTGGTTGGGGGGTGGTGTGGTGTGATGAGGGTCGTTTAACCAGCAAAGTGACGACGCGGTGTGACCGTTCGCCATTGCAAGTACCGAGGTTCTACGGTTTCCCTTTCCTTTGATTTCCCATCGCTGAAGGAAGGCTTTGTGTGTATGTGTTCTACTTTTCCTTTTCGTTTTGTGCGTTTGCATTTAAGGCGCGGGTATTTTTTCCGTGGACGAATGGGGGCCCCTTCCTCCCCTAACCCCCCCCCCCCCTCTTTGTTTCCGGTTTCTTTTTGGGTGGATTTAATTCCCACCCCACCCCCTCTCGTGTCTTCACGCGCCTTCTTCTTTTTGGTTCCCTCGGTCCCCGCGGGGCGTCCTTCCTCGGAAACTTGGTTGGTGGTGGTCACTGTGGACATGCAGCTGAGCCGGTGTGCAGTCGTCCTATACTGCGACTACCAAAGAGCCAGAGCATGGTGGGAGTGGGGAAGACGTCTGTGTATGTGTATGCATGTCGAACCGGAAGACTTCACCAGGAGATCATCAGCCAGTGTATCCACCACCCCACCAACCCAGATTGGAGCGGGGCATAACGGAGCCTGCTCCAACACGGAGAGACACCCACCGACACGGAGAGAGAGAGAGAGATTGAGAAAGGCCAGAGGCACACACACACATGCACACACACCCAGGACAAACAGGGGCAAAATAGCAGTACAAGAACGGGCGTGGAACCTGGTGTGTTCAGGCACCGGATACGGCTGCTTCTTTTTTAAACTTTTCTTTGGGCCCCTTCAATGCTTGTGCTTGGTGCTCTCACTCGGCTGTCGCCGACCAGTGTTTTGCCGTGCTGATATTCGCCCTTCCGTCTCCCGATGATTGATAGACTATGATATTTAGGTGTAACCGACCAATGCACGATGATGCGATCCGCATGGGAGCAGGATGCCGGGCACAGAGAAAGGGGGGGGGGGGAGAGCGGAACGTTGACACCCCCAAAAGCAAGCAAGCAACTAAGCAAGCAAGCAACCACCCAACCAACTCGAATACGGGGAAATGACGAAGAAGTAAACGGAAGACATGGATACCAATATAGAATCAGAAGAACGTTATTCCAGGCCTAAGTTCCGGGGGGGGGCGAAAAGAGGAGTTTGGGGTCCTCGGTCATGTTCTTCCTGGTGGCCGCGAGCTTTTCTGTTGTGACCTTCTGTCTCTTTACCATTCCTTGCGCTTGGTAATGTGTAGGGTTCCATACCTCCGGTGATGTTTGGCCGTTGATGTTTTCCGCTTCGTTCATTCGTCCGTTTCAGTGCGCGACCAAAAGACAAAGAAAGAAAGAGGGAAAAAAACAGGCGAATAAAAAGAAAGCAGGCAAAAAGTGAACAAAAAATCCACGTCTCTCTCTCTCTCTCTCTCTCTACGTCGTCGTCCCTTCCGCAAGACTCAACCACCATCGCGCACGGGGCCAAAAGTGAAGAAAAAACCACAGACAAACCCCACACAAACACAACAGACAACACGCGCGCGCGCGCGCACAACACCCCCATCCATCCCCCCAACCCCTCGGCGGGGGGAGGAGGGGCAAGGTTCCTTCCTTCGCATCCACACCATCATCGCCTTCCATTGGCTCTCTCATATTCCACGAATTCTTAATTCCATTTTCCCCAATCCACACCATTCTTCCGTCCTTACGTGTTTAGATGTTAACGCGGCGGGAGAGTACTGCGCGGGGTGGGGATTCTTTTTTATATTTCTAGCTCACTCTCTCTCTTTTCATTTCTTTGGTTGGTAAATACGTGCGGTACGTACGTATTGCATATCACATTGGCTTCTGTTTTCCTTTGTTTTCTAATTTGGCGACTATTGAATACACCCACCTCTCCAGTCGATGAACACACACACACACTCCACCACCACCACCACCACCCGTCTCTCTCTCTCTCTCTCTTTGCTTCCTTGCTTCCCTTGCTTGCTTCATCGCCGTTGTCAAAAGTGCTGTGTGTTCTAGGAGAGCTCTGCATGTCTGCGTTCGTCGTTCGCGGTCGTGCTCTTTTGCCTAGTCGAAAGTTTATAAAGTATGGGGACACCTCCCCCCCCTCGTTTGTCACATCACAACAGTTAATTTTGTTTCATTCATCATTTATGTACCTGTGTTTTCGGGCTATATCAGTCGTGCTTTTTCGTCCGTTGTCACCATCTTCCTTTCGGTGAATAACACCGAGGTTCTGTGCTTGTGTGTGTGTGTGTGCTTCGCCTGCTCTGTCCCTCTTTTTTTTTTTTCTTTTTTCTTTTCTTTTTTTGTTAACCCCTGCCCCCATGGTCCGCCCCGGTGTGGGCCTGTGTCTTCGTTCCAATCATCGATCAGTGACCTGCCGCAGAAGACCATCTGTGTTTCGCGGGCCCCCAAGATTTAACAACACCCGCCGCGGTGACAAGAGAGAAAGGTTCAACATGCCTGCCGGTCAAGTGTGCCTCTTTGCCTTGCCATCTCTCTCTCTCTCTCTCGCCCAATAGTGTTCGTTCCGCTGGTGGAACAGTACGTACGTGTGTGTTTTCTTTGAAGTGTGTGCCCTGTGGGTTGTCGCAATACTCCACTTATCTTCCGCCCCTTGGCGCCCGATACCGTCACAGCCGTGTCACACTAATGATGCACGCGCAACACTCGGACACGGAGACGGCAGAGTGTGCGAGTATGGATGAAATGCTATTTCTTGAATAGAAGGAAGTAGCTACAGTTGCCGGAACGCGAAGGTATAAGAAAGTAATCGCACTAAACACATCCCTTGGGAGTCCATTATCTCTGTCGGGGGTCCAAAGTCGCTTCTTCATCGGAACGGGAAAAGATCACGTACGCAAATTATCTTGTGTGTGTGTTGGGGACTGAACAAGCGACAGTCCTTGCATATTGGTAGTTTTGACTAACGAAGACGAAACAAAGAGAAAGGCAATTAATCATGCAGCAGGCATTTGCACTCTTCGCGGGCAACATTGTCATCGGATTCCTCGTCCTGGTCCTCTGTGCCGCCGGCTTCCACAACAGGGGCGATTCCACATGGGCCACGGACACTAATGGTCTCTTTGCCTACGCCATCGGTATTATTGGAAACTGCATCCTTCTGGTTGGTTCTCTGATTGGCATCTTTGACCTCATGGGCAAGCTCTATCCGGGATCCGGCGCCTTTGCCGCCAATATGCTGGTCAACTCCATGGCTGTGAACATCGCGGCCTTTGGCTTTGCTGCTGCTGGCCTGGACACAACCGGAACCGGGTCCGGCTATGAAGCCGCCGCTTCCTTCGTTATCATTCAGCAGTTTATTCTGATTCCTTCAGTGCTGCTGCTGATTCTGCGTGGCGAAGAGCTCAAGAACGAGATTGGCGGCGGTGGCAACGCTGCCTCGCTTTGAACTTCGTCTCGGAGCAGCAACAGACCATTTGAAAACAAAAACGAGACCCCCCCAACAAAGAGGACGACAGCAGCGACAGGTTTCACAGGGATGAGGAGCATGAGATGAGGAGCATGACCAAAGTGTCTCCATTGAGAGAGGCCAAGTGATTGAGCACGGGGCAGCTGACGTAAGCGTCAGTCAAATAGGATCATTCTGCCATGTTTTCCTTGCACCCTTGGGTTCCATGAACCGCAGGGTTCTTTGCTGCCACGGACTTTGATGAACCAAAAAAAGGCCATAAAATATAGTTCACTTTCATGTTTGTAACAGTATCATCTCACCCTTCGAGGGGTTCGAGAGAGCACGAAATCTTTAGGGGTTCGAGAGAGCGCCACTGCGGTCACGCCACGATGTTTCTTTAAAATCACAGTCTATTTTCAGATCAACTATCATTGCTCTGCGGATCGGGTGGGTCATCATCGTGACCGTTCTCCACCAACTCATCCAAGTGTCCCAAAGATCGGTAGTAGAGCTGATGAACGTCTTGGTAGGTCAACCGTGCATCCATCTCTCCCACCGCCTTCCCGGAACCTGACGTCGGTCCACCACCCAGGCTCTGTCGCGTGCTCTGCGTGCGGTACGTCTGTGATGTGAGGGCTAAGATGTGCTCCTCGATGCTACCCTTGATGCCGAATCGGTACACAAAGGTCTCCATACGCTGTCCCATGCGGTGCACACGGTTCACGGCCTGGTCCTCTTCCGCTTTGTTCAAGCTCGGCTCAACCAGGAAGACGTGCGTTGCCTCGGTGAGGTTCAGTCCCCGGCCTCCGTCCTTGAGGCGCAGGAGCAGGCACGTCACTGCCGGGTCGCGCTTAAAGGAGGCAATGGCGCGCTGGGCCTTGACATTGCTTCCGAGCGCACTCAGACATCGCACTCCGGCGCCTTCGAGGGCATGGTGAATCACTTCGAGGGCGCGAGTCCATTGGCTGAAAATCAGGCACTTGAACGGCGCCTGACCAACAGATCCATGCCGCTCCTCCGCAATGTCCGCGACGAGGTCGACGAGTGCGTCAATTTTTGTGGAAATCTCGGACCGGCGGGGCCGATGGGTACCGTTGCTACCGGCACCACCGCCAGCAGCAGAGGCAGTATTATCAACATGAACAATCGCGTCGATGGCAAATTGCGCGCGGCATTTTGGGCACGGCATGCTCGCGCGGTGTCCGAAGCGTTCGAAGTAGTGGAAGGTGCACTCATTGTGCATGCCATGTGCGCAGGGGAAGAGCGCAAATTGGTGCATGAGCGGTTGGAGGCAGACTGGGCAATCTTCGTGGTGGACTGCGGTCGCCTGTTGCTGGTGCTCCTGTCCTTGCTCCGACTCCTGGTGCTGCGGGCGCTGGGTTTGTTCGGGCTTGACTGTGGCTTTTGATGACGCAGGCGTACTCAGGTGCTTGAGATAGATTAAATGGCCCTGCTTTCTTCGCAGAGCATCCTGCTCGACCGTACAATCCGCCTGGTGCCGCCGCAGCTCCTCATCGATGCGGAACGGCTCGATCCACAGTGTCTCCTCATGTGGCGCCACGATCTGCTCCGGCCTGCGGATGCGAATGCGATGGCAAAACATTTTCACTTCGTCCCTGGCACTGATGAGATCGTGTGCCTTGGTCCAGAGCGTGCCGAGAGTCGACCAGCGCTCCTTCTTGACCTGCGTGAATCGTGCGAGGAGGTCATCGCCGTCCCTGGACACGTCGTCTCCGACCGGGGCTTTGCTGGAGTGATGATGTCGAATGACCTGCAGTGTTGCTTTAGCGATCAGTTCGCACAGGCCGTCATCGCGCATAAAGGCATTGTCCTTCTGCTGCCGACCCACTACGTCCATTTCTGATTCCATCCGTTCCGCCGCGCTCAGACCAAACAACAGACCGTCAAAAATCAGCAAGTGTCGGTTAATCCTACAGAAATCACATTCAGGACCCGTACGTAGCAGGTCTTGCCTACACTTTCCGCAGTTGGCCTGTCGCTCCACCCAGATTTCGTCCGAGAAATTCGCAACCACGGTGCGCAGCATGCTCATGACCTCGTCCCGCTTCTCGCTGATTTGACCATACTTAGTGGCAAAGAGATAGTGCACTCCCGCCAGGCTGCGCATGCCCATCGCATCGAGGTTAGCGTAGGCACCGGAGACGTCCTGGTACATGGCCTGGATGCGACTAAGCACCTTCTTCTCAAGGGAATGACTGGACACGTAGGCAAGCATGGCTGCCCATTCGGGCGGACCGTCGTGGCTTTCCCTCTTTGGCGGTACCGACGAGGCCCCGGCGCGATACTTGTCCCAGAGACGCAGACGCTGTGCGGACTGGTCCAGGGCACCTAGTGCCTGCTCCATGGCACGCTCAAAATCGCGTAAGTACGCCTCAATCAGTGTCTTTTCAGTTTGCCGGAGAGAGGTCAGGTCGTGGCTGATGACGGATGCCGAATCATCCACAACGGTCTTGCTCTCCTTGATGATCTCCCCCAGATTGTGGATGGAATGTAATTTCTGCATAGGATCCAGTCGCACGTCTTTGCGCAGTTGCTCCTTTGGCTGCTCTTGCTGCTCCTGTTGCTGACCATGGCTTTCCGAGGTGTGAACATCGATCTTGAGGACCCGGTTTCCATCGGTCGTGGGGTCCTTTTTGGCACCGATTTCGTTGCCCTTACTGTCCAATGCGATGACAGCATCGTACGTCTCGATAGCCTTAACGGTTTCCCCTTTCATATAGTAACAGGCTGCCATGCCGTTCATGGCCATTGCCAGTTTCCGCTGCACTTCTTCCGCTTCCACCGTAGTGTTGGCAATCATGGCATCGAGCACGTTCTGCAGCGTCGAGGTGGCCTTGCTCAAATTATGCGTGGTACCACCTTTGATGGAGATCTGGGGATGCACACACGCTCTGCGCAACGGCCACAGGTTCTCAAGACAGCGCCGCAGCTGTTCATTGTCCGTTGTTGTGTAGTATCCGGCTCTGATCCCGCGGTGCCATGCATGTAGTACCTTCTCCATCTTCGGGCGAATGGCCTCCTGCTCACGTGAATAGAAGTGGGCCTCAATCGGGCTCAGTTCCAGCGAAATCATGCTTTCTGACTGCGGTGGAATGTACATTTCGCTAGCTACAAGATGCTTCTCGTTTCGCCACATCAGCTCCACCACCATCTGTAGCTGCAGAGTGTTCAGGAAGGGTGTGACGCCGTTCTTGAGCAGTGTCCACAGCTCCGGATCCCTGTCGAAGAGCGGAATACGTAGTAGACTACTCAGCCCTTCCAAATCTGGCAGCGCGTGAGACAGAGGCGTCCCCGAAATGCACCATCGATTCACGACGTTGAGCATGCGTGCCACTTCGGCTGCCTTGGATGTCCGACCCTCGACCATCTGCACCTCGTCCACGCACATGCGCCACCATTCAATGCACGTTAGTGGGCTTGAAGGAATGATTCTGCGCCGCTTGTGCCGACTCGATCGTTCCACACGGTTCTCCGGGATGTAATGTACCTCAGAACGGAACGTCGAGTAGGACACTAGGACCACATCAGCCTCCATCAGTTCTAGCGGGGACACGTAGCCTTGCTTCTGGATACCCTCGTATATGATACATTTGAATGCTGACATGTCGCAGTGCTTCTCGATTTCCTCCTGCCACTGAAGAAGAATTGATTGCGGGCAGACAATCAGGGTGGCTGCGGTAGGGAAACGCCGGTTCCGAATACAGGTTGCACAAATGTAACGCTTGGGGCTGAGTCGGGACTGCAATTTCCTTGATGTGATAATGTCCTCGATTTCATCGATTGACGAGCAGGCGATGCATTCTATTATCTTCCTGTTCCTCAAAGATTTGCTGTCGCTGTCGTCCGTATCAATCACTTCCTTTAATCCCAGCGACTGTAATGTTGGCCTATCACGTTGATGGGTTAAAATGGTTGCAATTGTCTCTACGGTTTTGCCGAGGCCCATTTCGTCCGCCAAGATTCCACCACGCACGTTGCCGAATATGGTCTCGGTCCCGCTTTCATCGTGATCCGTACCATGGTCCCCGTTTGATGTGCCATGGGCATCTTGATGATAATGGTGATGATACTGCCCTTCTTCTTCGTCCTTCATGGTGGCACTGCCATTGGCATAAGCATGCCCATTTATGTTTGGTACGTTTCCCGGCAACTGCGACTGCTGTGTGGCAGCAAAAGTTCCGGTCACCACATTAAAGCTGATCAGCTTTTCTTTTCTATTCTCACCCTGCTCCCAAGATCCCTCTACCGGCAGCACAAAGTCAACGCAACTGCGGCCACCATAGACATCCAGCACCGATAACACAGTATCGTCCGCCTTCTGAACCGGTTTCCAAGCTACTTCCTGCTCCCGGCTAACCATCCAAGCAACGACGTGCGCCTGATATGGCCGTAGCATTGCATTTAATCCGATGATGCGCGGTGCAGCAGGACGCTCAAGACCGGTGGGTCGTGCAATTTCCAAAAGATCCTTAACTGAGGATTTCGCTACAGTTCTGTTCAAACGCTCTGATCCGTAGGAATCCTTGAGCCAGCCGCGGTACATTTGGCCCAGGATCGAGACCAGTATGCGGTATACCCGGTCATGTAGGAGCCAACGGCATGCTAATGTCTTCTTGCCCTCAACCACTAACCGATGCAATGTAACGCTGACAGTGACAGTCTCCGGGTTGCGCGTGCGCTCCGAGATGGTGACTCGAAGCAAACTGGGGTCTAGTTGTGAGAGTCCATAGAGCACTTTCTGCGTACTGATGGGATCTTCATCGAAAAGAAGCTCTCGCCCAGTTCTGGCGCACCGCAAGGTTCCTATTCCTACTTCACCAATAAAGGCTGGAACACTCCAAATGATCCCGAACAATTCCGCATCCGTGGCACTGAACTGTGATATCGATACAAAGGGCCCTTCTGTCCGCAACCGTTTGACTGGCCTGACGTCAGCCTTTCTATTCTTGTCCGGAACTGCTTTCCGCCTCACCATCCTCGATGGTGTGTGATTCCCACCAGGGGTACGTCACCGGTGTTCTATGTCTTCATTTGCTTCACGCAATCCTCTTCACTGTGTAGGATGCTATACTTCTATTGGTCCATTGATCTGTTCGGTATCCTCGCCTCCGAACGGTATACTAACTTTTTCAAATGGAGTCGGCTAATGCCTAGGTCGCAGAATATGAAGGGATGTCTTGGCATGTCCGAAATACCCACATCGTCGCACGAGCTTTCGCGTCGGTCGGACGGTTCTGGGCGGGTCTCAAAAACTTGGGGAGGACGAGGGGGGGCGGGGAGCCCGAGATTTGCATTAGAACCCCCCCCCCCCCCGGGGGGGGGTGAGAGGGCCGCAAAGATTTGGGCCGAAACGGCGAGATTGGGCGGGTGCGCCAAAAGTTAAACACTCTGACTGATTGGATTCCGGGTGAGCGGTTTTTGAGGGTTACGCAAGCTTAGCGATGCCGATGGAGTTTGCTACTCTCAGACTGTCCTTAACCGATGCGTCTGGCTGCTGTAGAAGTGGCTCACAGGTAGAAGAAGAGAAAAAGCCACCTGCTCAGTGTCAGATCTGGAACGGCAGAGACTGTCAATCGCGGACAGAGAGAATTTGTTTGAATGGTGCGACGTCATAGCAGTGTCAAATAGTGCGATGTGACCGACTGAGTATGTAAAGATGGCTGTAAGCACGAAGTCTCGGGCACCAGAACCCGCAAGATCGCAACGAAAGAAGGCCAGACGCACAATTCCAAAGAATGAGGAAGAGGAAGACATGGCCCAAGATCAGCGAACAAAGGCCCAAACTGGCTTGTACAGCCTTCCCGAGGAAATTCTCGATGTCATTCTTGAATGTACGGGTTTGCGTACGCCTCGCAGTGCAGAGGAATTGATGCAGGTAACCGCACTTGCCTCCCTGTCTCGGGGTCTTCGTTCTGCCTTCCGAAACTGTGTCTCGGAGATCACGCTGAACTACCCAGTCGAACAAGAGTACGATGTCTCCTTGGCAGTTGAATATTGCGCCACCTTCCGCAATCTGCGTCGATTGACACTGATTGACGAGTCCAAGAGCGCAGATTTTTCCAGTGGCTATCCAGCGCTGCGAAATTCCAGTATTGACACACTCATTATCAATGGCCAGGCCAACTTCAGCGCCGACGATTTTGACACGCTGCTGCAGATGAAAAAGCTCTCCTGCTTGAAACTTTGGAACTGCAATTCCACCGAAGATTGGTCGGTGTCCCTGCCTACTAAGGAGAGTGCAGCCTACCGCTCTCGCTCTCTAAGAGAGTTAGAGCTGAGGCACTGTGCCATGGATCAGCTGACGGTTACGCATCGGTCCATTGGTTTCTATCACTACCTTACCGAAGTGTTGACCTCACTCGAGAAGCTGACCGTGCGGGCGGTGAAGCGTCGGAGAGGCTCTGGTGCAGGCCATCTACCGTTCATGCTCGGAGGTTTGTTGACGACCATGAAGAACACGCTGCGAGAGATCAATTTGACGGGCACGGACTTCACCTTCCGTGACGTCGAAATTGAGTGGCCGCAACTGACGCATCTAAGCCTGAGTCGGGTCAACATCATGCCCATGACTCAGCCATGGAGCCGCACCAACAGTAATACACCGTTCCCGCAGCTGACGCACCTCTCCGTGAATCACGCGCTGGAGGCCGCGGCAACGTTGTTCTGCTTTCAACGCCAAACCCTGCGACGGCTGGTCGTCCTCGAAGTCATCGATGACGGACCGCGCGATGCCTCACTAGCAATCAGTCACATCAATCGTGCCCTCTCGCAACCCGTACCAGACGATTCGGACCCACGTCCTTTGCGCTACCTCACGCTTCCCGTGCCGTTCCGCGACCAGGAACGGGAAACTACTATGCTCCTTCCCTTTCAGCACCGCCTGGCCACGCTTCGACTGACTGGCAGGGCCGACAAATCAGTGTCAAGCTTCACTCTCGAGATGCTGCGCTACTGCCGGAGGATAAGTCGTCTGGATATTAGCTACAATGTCGGTATCACATCGAATGTCTTCACACGCATCGTCCGCCGATGGGCTGAAGTTGACTTTGCTAAGAGACTTCAAGTGCTGAACCTGGCCAGTATCCCGATCACGGATGCCAACATGAAGCAAATTGTGCGCTGCTGCCCAAACCTAGTCATGCTGAATCTAAACTACAACACTGAGATCACTGTTGAGGCGGTTAAAGCACTATCAGTATCAGATTCACTGATGCATGTGCTCCTGTTTCGGTGTGAGTTCGCCAAGAAAACCAAGGGTCGTCCGGATGAATATTTCCGGACCTGTCGGTGCATCTGTGGCGGATACTTTGCGCTCACAGACCTCATGCCTGGTCCCTATGACCCGTGTGCTTCGACCTCCCTCGTAAAAGACCCACTTATGGATCAAGCACCGAACACAGAGGAAGAGCTAGACTATGACATTCACAGTGTCCACCGCGCTATGAAGGCCTTCGTCTAACCGTGAGTGAATTCCAACCACTCGCCTTTTCCCCTTTCCTTTCCTGCCATTTCTGGCCCCTAATCATCGTCATCACCATCACTGTTTGTTTATCATCAAACGGAAGCGAAGCACCATGCAAGAATTGAAGCCCGGACATGAATCAAGCAGCAAGCTGGTGAAGGTATCAATTGCATTCGAGAGTCGCGCGACAACAGCCACGGTCCTGGATTGCGCCATACAGATTACGGAGCGACCATGAGCAACGTGCTGAAGGGGTTAGTTGGACCGCACGACGATATCAGACTGCTTGTTAAGACATCCGTTGATGATCATCATGATGGTGTTCTGGGCGGATGTTTATGTTGGCGATTTCCTCTGGCTGGGTTGGGAAGACAGCACATGGCATGCCGCACAAACTGATCAGCACCCATCAACAGACCGAAAGGGAAAACAGTAGAACGAATAGTAATCCGCGCTGACGATGTTGTGTACTGATGCATTTACAAATCAATAGATGCCAGGCATCTATGTCTCTGTCTCTTGTTCGTTTCGTTGTCCGAAGAAGGAAAGAAATTTTGAAGAAACAACCGCCACCTTCGAAATCGATTCTTTCTCCCGTGGGCGATTAGTACCGGGCCAACATCCCTGCCAAAAAGAGAACCCGTCAGCAGCCCGCGCCGGTGATTGGCTCCTTGCCGTTTGCTATGGAAAATCCACTGCTGAGGGGGTCCACGCCAGAAAAGGAGGGATGGGGGCAACGGTGATTGGCTGGCTGAGACCCATGGCAGCAAAAAAACCAAGGGGAAGCCCAGTACCCAGTGCTTGGTGGGGGAAAACAGGCACGGGTGCGTTGGTCAATGTAATGAAGTCGAAATATAAATTTCAGTATATTAAGTGTTGGTTTCTAAGGACAGGGGTGGAAGGAGAGGTATCACCTGCTTGGTTTCGGTGGGGTCGCGCATTCCATGGATGGGTTTTCGGCATGAGGGATCCAGTGGTAAGGACATGTCAGGTCTGAGCAATACGTCTTAGGCTTTCACTATCAACAATGTGATACTTAATATATTAACCATGTGCCGTAGATGTCATATGTAGGGAGTAGTGGATGTCTCTCTTACACAAAGGCCAGGAAAAGGGCAGAGAGTGTCCGAACACCGCCAACACAACCCACACCACAAAAACCAAAAGTCTTTTGCGGGGAAGGCTGGGCTGGGCTGGGCTGGGGAAGGAGCCCAAAATTACAAAAAAAAAGAGAGGAACCCACTGTGGCCCCCTTCCTCTTTTCCCCTGCCAGAAAATTGTCGAAGCACACGCGCTGGCGGTCCCCTTGGGGCAGAGTGGGGACGAAAGGGAAGCGAGGGAACCGTGGGTCCGTCCCCCCCCCCCGCCGCCGCCCTTCAACTCTTTTTCTGTGTAGTTTTCTTTTCATTTTTATCTTTGTTGCCATATAATTCTGCCTTTCCTTGGGTAGTGAAGCCGATGCAAGGGAAGGGTCCCACTTCTGCCGGGAATGAATCGCCGAAGAGAGAGGGAGAGAGAGAGAGTGTGTGTGCGTGCGCAAGAGAGCGAGTAGCGAAGCGGATTTCGGAGCAGGGCAAGGGCCAGGTGTTTGATGTTTTCTCCCTTCCGGTACGAAACACAGGGGACAAGACAACTAAACAAAAAGACTTTTTGCTGCTGTCCGCCACAAAACCATATCTCATCTCTCTCCTGGTCTGTGCGTCAGGCCCCTCAATTTCTGCTGACAGTGCGTGGATAGAGGGAAAAGTTGGAGACAAGGGAAGAAGAAAATGGGCGCCTGGGTTTCGCTCCCTATCAATCCCATAATTGACGAGTTCCTATACTTAAAGTATGGTATTTTTAAACGCTAACGGATCCGAAGGGAGTCGTGCCAACAGTATCGAGAAGGCGGTCCCCCTATCCAAGAGAGACAGAGAGCGTTGAGAGAGAGAGACACACACACACACAGAGAGAGAGAGAGAGAGAGAGAGAGAGAGAGAGAGAGAGAGAGAGAGAGAGAGGGAGAGAGAGAGAGAGACAGACAGAGAGAGAGAGAGAGAGAGAGAGAGAGAGTGAGAGAGAGAGAGAGAGAGACGGAGAGAGAGAATTGAAAAAGCGGGGCAGAGCGTGTTTCTAAGCGTAGCCACTCCGTTGAAATGGCCTGCCTTGTCACCTATATCTCTCTCGTGCCCGTTGTCCACCACCTGACATGTCTCCTCCTCGAGGCACCCTCTCCCCCCAACCCCGCCGTGCTACCTCTCGTTACCCAGACAGTTACCACCGTCGCGTTCTTCCTATTTCGTGTGTGTGTGTGTGTTGTTTTATTTGGCCTAATGATCTCGCGCTTGCCGTGGCATGCCGACAGCGCATGCTGCCATGCATGCATGCATGCGAGGCAGTATTCCTACGGTAGGTCGTTGGCCCACCCTCCGCGTTACGTCCTTCGTCCTCTCTTCCTCGTCACCAACAAACCACCTCCCGGGGGACCGGGGTTACTCCTTCCTCCCCTCATCCACCAGGCGCGGGCGCTGGTTACGTTGCTGCCCGGGGGGAGGGGGGGTGGGGCCTGCAAAAACCTTCTCCCCTCTTTCCCTTACCTCGTACTTTTCCTTTTTTTTTTCTTTCTCTGTTTCCCGTTTGCTCTTTCTCTTGGTGTTTTATTTTTCCTTTTTTTTTCTGAAACTCTTCGTTGTCTAGACTTGGTTGCTCCGGCTCTGACTCCTGTCTCCCGGGAGAAAAAAATCGTAATCGATGAAGTGTGGACACCGGGGGGCCGTTGCGCGTTGCTTCGGTGCCGAGAGTGTGGCCGCCGAGGAGGGTGGTGTGGTGTGATGGTGTGATGGTTGGTGTCCAGACGCAGGAGAAAAGGAGGAAGAGGGGGGATGGACGAAACCTAAGGGCCGGTTTCCTTTGTTGTTGTTGTTGTGTGTGCGTGTGTGGTTGTGTCCCTCATTTCTTCTTGTTGCTCCGCGCGGGGTGCCCCGAACCAGAACGGCCGCAAGCACCCCGTTTTTCGGAGGAGGGCGGTGTGGGACGACGCGGCCCCTCCCCTGGGGGGGGGGGGGGGGACGACGCGGCCCCTCCCCTGGGGGGGGGGGAGGGGGGGGGGTGCCTAAACACCACCTCCCCTACTCTCCCCGGTCATCCTCCCTCTCCCAAACCCTCGCCGGCCTCTTGGTCTGTGTTTTCCTCGCTCACCAACAAAAGCCCACAACCCCCCCCCCCGGGGGGGGACCGTCTCTGCGAGGGGAGCAACGGAAAATCTGCGGAAAGGGAGGCGGAGGTGGTCGAGAGGGCCCGTGGTGTTCGGTGGGACCCAGCAGGCAATGGAATAAGGCCGGAAGAAATGTTATAAAGACACCGGGCAACAACGACAACGAAAAGAAAGCGAGGGAGGATGGGGAGAGGCGTAGGGGGAGAGTGGGTCGGTTGGGAAGGGGGGAAAAGGAGGGAGGACAACACAGAGCGGGGGCGGTGGTGATGCGGTTGAGACCCCCCTTGCTCTCCCCCCCCCCCCGCCATAGAGACACGTACAGAGAGCATGGAACGAAAGAAAGTGGAGAAAGAGAGAGTACCGAAAGAGTGGTGGAGGGATGGGGAGAGAGGGAGAGAGAGAGAGAGAGAGAGAGAGAGAGAGAGAGAGAGAGAGAGACGGAGAGAGAGAGAGAGAGAGAGAGAGAGAGAGAGAGACGGAGAGTGAGCGTTGGAGTCTTCCAACTTCCTAAAAACACATAAATTGCCCCACGGGTCTCACAGGTGAAATTTTTACTTCTTTTTTTGCTTGTGGGCGGTGTGGTGTGCCATGTTCCGTTTCCGTGGACAAAGAGTTTTTTTTGGGTAGTAGTGCCTGGGTAATGGTTCCGTGTCTTTGGTTTCGCTGCTGTTCTCTGGTTCTGTACCCTTGCGGGGCGAACGGTTCAAGCACCATGGGTGAACTAAGGAACAGTAACAACTGAAAGTGCTTTCTTCATAACCAAAGAGTGCTAATGAATGGCGAGAGCATACCAAATAGTTTCAAGTATTATGTGTTTTGGTAGACTAAAGGTACATCAGAAGAACTAGGATTGCTCGATTGGTTTGGGTATGAACATCGTCATAGTTACCAAGACACTTATCTAACGCACAAGGGTTGTTGTGTGCAAGACCCAAGCGCAAGTTTTAAAGAATTGAATGATCGCAAATTTTCGAACAGTGTAATATAGTGACAGGAGATTGTGAGCGTACATATTGATTGAGAGGCAAATATGGGATACCTCCGCCGAATTTATGGGTACGATTGAAAGATATTTACGCCGCAAGGATTGAGCAAGAAGTCACTACTCCTGTACGGAACACTTTCGCATCGGAAAGTTATTCAAGAGGGAAAGAAAGCTTTCTGTTTGTACATATTTAAACAATCAACTGCCTGCACGTTCAGTTGCAACCGGCAGTTGAATACAGTCAAAGTGAGGGACCTAACAGACCACGTATCTACGGCGATGGCGCCGAAGCCCCAGCGTCGGGCAACCCTTAAGGGGGCGCCACCACCGCCACCGCCGTTGGAAGAGCCCGGCAGTCAACCCTTTTTGCCGCCACGTGCGAGCGTCAACGGATCCGCGACCGACTCGGAAAGTCTGCGGTCGAATAGCGAGGAAACAGTGCGGGAACAGAAGCGCTGTGTTGTACGTCTGCGCCTGCCCGCGGGCACAAGTGCTTTCGCGGCCACAGCAGAGAAGACAATCTACCATACCCTACGGGACCAACTCAAGTCAAAAATGGTGGACATTGCCACACACGGCATTTACCACGCAGACACATACAAACCTGTTGAATTGCTCAAAACCATGGAGTCGATTCATGGCAAAGAGTTGTTGGTGTGTCCGTTGGGTGGGCTGTTCCTGATCAATATCAGCCTCGGAAGGCAAATTCGGAAAACCTGCCTGTTGGACGGTACAGCACCGGAACTGTATCTGAAAGTCAGCCAACTAACCGGCATGCCCGTTTCGGACCTGGATTTACAATTCAGCGACGGGTCAAAACCGGTCAAACTGGACTCTAGCCTCGAAAAATATGCAAAGAAACCAAAGGACGATGCACGGCTCATCAAGGTCAAGGTACTGCTCAAGAAGCAGGATGAAGAACTGCTGTCCGAGGAGCGTGACTCATTTGGCCAGCTTGTCACGGCCTTCCACAAGGGTGTAAGCAGAGCCGGCAGCGAGGAAGAGTTGGATTTCATGGACTTCCTGGCGGACACAGACCTGCGTCAACCTCCCAAGATCAAGCGCCTTCACGTCCTCCAGGAACTCATCGAAACGGAACGCAGTTATCTCAACTCTGTCCGGCAATGTATGGAGTTCTACATGCGACCCATGGTGGCCCAGAAGGTTATCACTAAGGCACAGTCCAACTCATTATTCAGTAACATGGAGGCACTCCTGGGCATCAACGAGGCTTTATTACGTGACATCCTGTCGCGCGTTCCTGAATCCAACCTTGGGGACACCCAGATTGGTGACCTTTTCCTGGCCTTTGCGCCATATCTGAAAATGTATAAGGTGTACTTTAGCACTCACGCCGAAGCCCAGAATCAACTTGCTGGCATGGTCAGTATGAACGATCAGCTGGCGCAGTTCCTCAAGGAGCGTGGTACATTTGGAGTACCAACCATGGACAGTCTGCTGCTCATGCCCATTCAGCGTGTGCCGCGATACAGTCTGATGCTCCAGCAGATGCTCAGAGCCACTGGGGAGGATCATGCCGACCTGCACGCACTGGAAGCCGCTGTGACGGAAATCGGAGGCCTGACCAAGGACCTCAACGAAAGTGTAAAGAAGATTGAGAACCAGGTCAAGCTCATGGAAATTGAGCGGGGCTTCCCATCCGACGTACTGTCCCTACTGGACACCATGAACGTTGGTACAGTACGTGTCTATAACAATCGTCGATCGACGATGACGCCAAATGACTCCCTTAGCTCCGCAGATCTCGCCGAGTTGGTAAATGGTAAGCGTGGACAGTCACCGTCACTCAAACGTCGACTCTTCGGCGGAGGCAACAGTGCCACCAATGGCACCCGGTCCAGTGGACGTGGATCGGTCCACAGCGGCATGGGTGTTGTTGAGGAAGGGCAGGTCAACGGCCAACAGCGCATCATGCGCAACATTGGCAATCCCTTTGACGTCAACGAAGCAAGTCGCTGGTTTGTCATCGAGGGACCTGCGATGGAGGCAGTCACAGGCGACTTTAAACAGCGCCAGCGCCATCTGTTCCTGTTCAGTGATTTATTGGTCGTGGCCAACCGCAAAGGACAGCTCGCCAACGGGAAGCCGTCGTACCGTCTGCAGTCGTGGATGCCCCTCCACGAGCTCTGGGTCGCCGACGAAGCCGTGCAATTAGATCAGAAGTCTCTGGTCGTCGGCTGGCCCGGCAGTGAGTTTACGTTCACGTTCGAGAACAAGACCGAGAAACAGATCTGGGTGGCTAAGCTCAAAGAATGGGTCACCAAGGCAAAGGGTGATAACTACACTAAAGGTTTGGTCAAGGTCTTTGGAGACCTCTTGATTCCTCCCAATTTGCTCGGTAAAGGTGACATGGTCGACAACATGTCCTCCTGCGATGATCTCATCAAGAAGGTTGCCCCCAAGCTCTTGGGCAAGAAGACGGGAGTGGACTTCAAGTCGTATTGCCTGTGGGCCATGATCCCGGGCCCCCAGTCGAAGCTCAAACGTCTCAACAACTACGAGTGCCCTTTGCTGCTCACGCAGTTTTGGGAGCGTCTGCACAGCGAAATGGTTTCACTCAGCGGGGACGCCCTCCTCGATCCCGCGCTTGTGCCCACCCCGGGCGCCGCGACGGATACCGCCACAAGAAAGCGTGCCGTGCTGTACCTGAGGCACGTAGCGGATGTCCGCGATGTCGACCCAGAGAATGTGCGTGCGGCTGCAATGCAGAACCCCGACGACATCATTGCGGCAATCGGAGAGAGTGCCGCAGCAGACCGTGTGAATAACGCGACCAAGTCCGGTGCGGAACTCGGCGGCAGTCTCAAGGTTGGCAACAAGGGCTCACAGCAAGTTCCTTCTGGCCCCGCTACGGTGGGCCGTGGTGGTACCATCCGCGGCAAACTCGCCAATCTGTTCGTGAAAGACTCGTCGAATTCCACTGCTGATCCCAGTAAGCTGTTGCGTGGAAACTCAAGCCTCCTCGAGGCCGAGGAAGCCTCCGACGGACTCTTTGGTCTGCCCTTGCCCAAGGTGTGCGTGGACGGCAAGCCACCGAAGCCCATCTACGACATGCTGGACACCCTCTGGGACAATGCCCCAGGCTGCCAGGGCGTGTTCCGTCGCAGTGCTAATGCGCGCGTGGTACGTGAGCTGTCCGAAAAGATGGATGCTGGTGAGACGGAAATTTCCTTCCGCGATGAGAATGTTCTGGCGGTCGGCGCTGCCCTGAAGAGTTACCTGCGGTCCATTCCGGACTCGCTCTTCAACACGGTCAACTACCGCAAATTTATCGACACCAACGCCATTGCAGGTGATGATCAGCGCGTTGTGGAACTCAGCAACTTGCTGGCCAAGTTGCCGGATGAGAATCGCCTGCTCATTCGCTTGATTGTTCACGTTCTGAAGCATGTCGCTGCCAAGCACGAGTCAAACTTGATGGATGCCAGCAACTTGGGTATTTGCGTCGGACCGTCTATGATTTGGTCCCAAGACGCTATGGATATGGCCCGCAATGACGTTGCTCCGTTGATTGAATTCATGATTGACTGTGCTGACCAACTTTTCCCGGACTTCACACGCGAGGAGCTCATCCTTGTTGGAGAACCCGAGACGGACCCCGAATCAGACGCAACCAACACCACGGCCGGAGTCGAGGTCAAGGGGGAGGACGCCCCCAACCAGGTCGGCACCCCACTGATTGAGATCCCGGAGGATGCTGAGTTCTGAATCGACAAGAGCAGAAAGAGACAGCCACGCAGTCCATAAAGAGTAGAGTGCACGATAAATCTGAGATCCCCTTCTCTTTCAAAGGTCCAACTACAAAAGGCCAACTGTTGGAACCTTTGCTTTGTGTTCTGAAAATTGTAAATAAAACTTAATAATAATAATGCAATGTTGTGCGCTGTGTATGACGTTCCCATTGCCATGCAAAAGAACCCCGCTTTGCGTCCTGTGTGTGTTGTGTGTTGTGTGTTGTGTGTTGTGTGTTGTGTGTTGTGTGTTGTGTGTTGTGTGTTGTGTGTTGTGTGTTGTGTGTTGTGTGTGTGTGTGCTTGTTCTGCAAAGTTTGGCAAATGACAGGACAATGAACCGAATACCTGAGCACATTGGAATCTGACACCTTCACGAATTTGACCATGCTAGAATCATGCTCCCGCTCTGTGTTCGAAGGGATCATGCTCTGATGCACGCATATACTTTCCGAGCAATTGCAAGAAAGTGCAACAACAAGAAATGCACAGAGATGGAGAAAGTTTGATTTGATGTATGTGGTATAGCGGCATACCGCGTACTTCCTTGTTCGTTGTTGTCAGAAGTCAAGGATGAGTACCGTAACATGCCACACAAGCATACACGACCAAACAAAATCCCGTTATCCCAGTTTCAAGATCCGCTCACAGTCCGAGTGTGCGTGTTCCATGGTCTCGTGAACTGTGCCTCTTTCCCGGCTCCCGTCAAGGTGTGTTGTGTTTGTGATCATGCTCAAGGATGAAATACTCATGATGATGATGATGATGATGATGATGTGTGAGATGTTGCTAATCCTCCCGTAAGCTGAATGTTACCGTTCGGAAGCTTGATAAAAGAACGCTATACCCAAGCCCGAACTTCACTGCTTCTGAGGCACAGGCGCCTCGGGAATCTCAGGCAGCTGCGGCTGGTACTGTGCAGCCGTCATGCGAGTCACCGCAATACCGATACCCTCAATAAGAGCCAGCAGAATACCCCCGATCGCAGCGCTCTTCAGGGAGGCGCTCACACCGGAGCGGGCAGCCAGCACACCACCGGTGGCTGCACCACTCATGATTGAGTTCCAGGGGTCCTCAGTGCGACGGACCGCAGCGAAAGTGCAGTCAAATGTCGAGAACAGACCGCCCCAGGCGGCAAAGTTCCCTCCGAGAACCGGACCACGGGCCTTGGCGGCAGACAGAGCACCGCGCAGGGCCTGACCCTTGGGGCTGTGGCGGAAACCCTTGTAGAAATGGACCATTGAGCCACCAATGGCACCCAGGCTAAAGGCACCACCCAGATCATCGAGGATGCGGTATGGGCAAGGGTCGCGGGCGTGCTCAACTTCGCTCATGGTTGCGTAATTCGAATGGTAGGTTTAAACTCTTGGGTTGGTGATATGTACAAAAGTTAGAGGATGTGTTTCGTGGTGAGCCTATGACTAACAAGATTTCTTTAACTTTGCGCGTTGGAACTTTAGAACCCGTCCGTCGTCGCAATAAAAGAAATTGACGTGGGAGTAGACCCGTTCGCTAGCAAATGACGGAAGTGGTCCGAGAATTTGATAATTTGCGAAAGGCATACGGTTGCTCAAGTAAGTATGCTTGTCAGTCACAAATAGCCAACGGCTATTCAAAAAAAAAACTAGCACAGATCTGTGTGACATTGGTCCCTGCGGAAAGCAGTACACCGGACACATGTAAAAATTGCAAAATGTCAGCCGAAAAAGACAATCAAGAACAAGGAAGGTTCCGAACACCAAACTTCACAAGACCCCAAAGGCTCCGCCAAAGACTCGCCCGGCAAAACCCCCACTACCGGGCCCAGCTTCGCCATTCCCGGACACTTGTGTCTTTACCCACACGCTCGCCTGCGTGTGCGTTGTGCGTTGTGCGTGTGCGTGTGCGTGCGAGATGCCACACCGCTCCCGACTCTGCCGCTTGCTGCTGCTGCCGCCTCACCTTCCCCCGTCGTCGTCCGTTTTTAGTTTTTTCTTTAATTTTTTTGCTGGGGACCGGTGGTGCCAAGCCAGGCCAAGCCACACAGTCTCAGCAGCCAACGGCGTGTGTAGCGTGTGCGTGTGTGTCTCCAGTCCTCTCCGCTAAAAACCCCCAGTGGTCCCCCCTCCCTCCCCCTGTGCCGAGTCCGCGGGTGTGTGTGTGAAGGTCAGCAAACGTCTCTTCCCGTCTCTCGGTCTCACTGTCTCTCTCTCTGTGTCTGTACGGCCCGGGAAGAAAAAGGCCCGTTCTTTTTCTCTTGCTCGGAGGGGGTTTGCTGTCAGCGGCGCCGGGCAAAAAAGAGAGGGCCACGGGCTCCCGGGAGGCTTCTTTTCCTTTTTTTCATTTGTTCCTTCCTTCCCGAAGGAATGGGTCCCGAGGGGCACCGGGCAAGAAAAGGGGGCCGTGTTTTTGGGCATTCATTGGGTATAGAGACAGACAGAGAGAGAGAGTGTGTGGGACGCAGGGTGTGTGTGTGTGTGTGAGTGGCAAAAATTCGGAAACAAGAATTTAACAAAAAATAACCGGCCAGCCACAAAGGAAGAAAAAAAGGGAGAGAAAAAAAAGGCGAATGAAATGAAAAGAAAAGAA
>PDIP01000148.1:14976-26534 GCA_002811645.1 Corallochytrium limacisporum
CCTCAGATAATGCAAAAATAAAAAACAAAACAAAGACGCGTTAGCATAAAAAGCCGTGGCCGTGTGGTTGGGGGCCGCCGGTGTGATTCAGGACCGACCCCTTGACTGGCGCAATGCTGTGATGGGGGGGAGCGATTGGAAAACGTTATCAAAGAAACAAGAGAAAACCGTCTACGTGTGGTGCTGTTGGTGATTGATGGTGGATTGGATGAAAGGGGAGGTGGGGGGGGGCAAAGGCAGTTTTGGGCACAGTACTGTACGCAAAAATCGTGATCACAGACAGCAACAAATAAAACAAGGATTAAGAGAACGTACCGGAACGACGGGGGGGGGAGGGGGAGAAGCGAGAGTTGAACACTCAACCGCTCCAATGTGCCGGTGTAATTTGGGGGGGGTGCTCACGGCCCCACCACCAGATCTTCGGCACAACAGCACGGGGAGAGGGTTTGGGTTGGGCCGACTGGTGGAAAGGGAACGGTGTCACACACTGTGTGGCAAGTGCCCTAAAACGGTGATGTGATGGATGAATCCGATATATAGAAGCGTATTGGATTGATACGGACACAAAAATTGGCCGTTGACGGACCTGTAGGCATGAACACCAAAGTCACACCGGTCTGTGAATGTGTTTTATATCGGTGGTTGCAAAATTACGGGGTCCGTGTGCCATAAAAAACAGATTAAAGGGGTTCTCACCCCACTGACAGCACTTTCTGCACTGCGGGTGTGAGACAAGAGGAGACACGCACGACGACGTCTGGGACCGGAACTTTTCATGGTGTGGTACGCAGGGTTGTGGTTGGGATACGGAAAGGTACAAGAAGCAAAGTCTTCACCAACAGCGAGGATTCTGACCATCGGTAGATAAGCTTTGACTTCGAATCGTGCCACAACCACACGTTCATTCACACATAAAACACAATGGCTCCTCAGAAGACGAAAATCCCCAAGTACGCCGTGGAGATTTCTCCTGGTAAAGAAGGTGAGTCCGGTATTTGGCGACACAAGAAGGTGGCCAAGGGCGACCTGCTCCGCACCGTCACCCGCCCCGACGGCACAGAAATCACCACCGCATGGGAGAACTTTGCCTGGGCCGCCAAGACCTATCCCAGCCGCAACTGTGTTGCCAGCCGTAAGTTCAACTCGGACGGTACCGCTGGTGAATTCCAATGGAAGAAGTACAAGGAGGTTCGTGAGATCGTGGAACAGTTCGCCAAGGGTCTGCTTGAGCTGAATATCTGCCCCGAGAACGAGGACTCGAGCGACCCCATCCACCGCGCCCTTGGTTTCTACTGCAAGAACCGTGAGGAATGGTTTATCGCTCAGATGGCTTGCCATATGGCTAACATCACAGTTGTGCCTCTGTACGACACCTTGGGTCCTGACGTCGTTCAGTACATTTGTGAACAGACTGGCCTGCATAGCATTGTCGCCGGCCCCAAGGAGGCCAAGACTCTGGCTGCGAATGCTTCCAAGCTCGAAACCGTCAAGAACGTCATTCAGCTGCCCAGCCAGGATGGCAGCGACTCCTGGGTTGAGTCCATTGGCGACTGCAAGATCTACAAGATGGAGGACATTCTTGCGGCGGGTAAGGAGGCCGGTGCCTCTGTCGAAGTTGAGCACCCCAAGCCCGAAAACGTTGCTATCCTCGGATACACTTCCGGCACCACTGGCAACCCAAAGGGTGTCATGAACTTGCATTCCAACCTGATTGCTGCCTTTGCTGGTGGTGAGAAGGCTGGCATCCATGTCAACCACACGGATGTTCATCTGTCATACCTGCCTCTGGCACACATTTTCGAGCAGATCATTCTGGTCGGTATTGCCGGTTCTGGTTCCGCCGTCGGTTACTACCGTGGAGATCCCCTGAAGCTGGTTGAGGACATCACTGTCCTGCGCCCAACCATTTTCCCGTCTGTCCCACGTTTGTGGAACCGTATTTACGATCGTATCATGGGTGGTGTACAAGATAAGGGTGGTCTGTCCAAGTTCCTCTTCATGCAGGGTTACAAGTCCAAGGAGAACAAGATGAAGCAGGGTGTCTTCACTCACGGTTTCTGGGACAAGCTCGTATTCGGTAAGGTCGCAGGCCGCGTTGGTCTGGACCGCTGCTCTCGTATGCTTACTGGTTCCGCACCTATTGCCCCTCACGTACACGCATTCCTACGTATTGTCTTCTCCTGCCCCGTACTTGAGGGTTATGGTCAGACCGAGGGTGCCGCGGCTACCACTCTGTCCAAGGCTCGCGATCCTCGCGTCGGACACGTCGGTGGTCCCGTTTGCTGCATTGAGCTGAAGACGGTTGACGTCCCTGAGATGAACTATACCGCTCAGGACAAGCCTTGCCCCCGTGGTGAGATCTGCTACCGTGGTCCCTCCGTTTTCCCTGGCTACTATAAGATGCCCGAGAAGACCAAGGAGACTCTCGATGAGGACGGCTGGTGCCACACTGGTGACATTGGTGTCATCCAGAAGGACGGTTCCGTGAAGATTATTGACCGCAAGAAGAACATCTTCAAACTGGCCCAGGGTGAGTACGTCGCCGCTGAAAAGATCGAGAACATCATGATCAAGAGCCAGTACATCAGCCAGTGCTTCATTTACGGTGACTCTCTGCATTCCTACTTGGTCGCCATCGCTGTCATTGACCAAGAGCAGTGGCCAAAGCTGTGCGCTGAGAAAGGATTTGACAAGGACACTCCTAGTGACGATGCCAAGAAGTTCCTCCTGGAGGACCTTCGCAAGACTGGTCAGGAGAATAAGCTCAACGGTTTCGAGCTGCCCAAGCAGGTACACATTGAGACCATTGCCTGGACTCCAGACGACGAGGAGTCCATCCTTACCCCCACCTTCAAGTTGAAGCGCAAGCCTGCTCAGGAACGCTACCAGGCTCAGATCGATGAGATGTACAAGGACGAGAACATTGGTGGCAAGAGTGGCCTGAAGGTCGGCGCATGAAAATAAAACGTTACAAAGCAATGTCCCACCCCACGCACCTCTTCCAGGTAGCCTTTAGGGAATCCCTTTCAAGAAAAATTAAAAGAGAGAATACAAAACTTCAAGCTCATAAAGACCTCCCTCAGTGTCTCGCGTTCTCCCTTCTCTTGCCCTTTGCCCTGCCCCTCCCCTCCCCCAACCGGGGGGCCTCTTCCATTTTTCCCTCCAGCCCTGGTCCTGGGTCCCGCTCGACCGGGCCATCTGGCAAACGGGGAGCGGGTATAAGTGACCGAGCCACCATATGGCTCCCTGTGATTCTTTTCTATGGCTTGGTAGGGTCGATGAACTGCGTTTTCAAACAAGAGCCAATGCTGTAGCAATCGAAACTGCTTGATCGTACACCACAATGATCACATGATACCAACCACCTTAGCGGGGAACCGACACAATGGCGACAGATAGATCGAAAACGGCGGTCGTGGTGAACCGAGCGGCGGCTGAGGAGCAAATCACTGCGGAGCAGCTGATAAAGCAGTCTCAGGAACTTATCCGCAAGCAAGATGGCCACAAGGGGGCGCAACCTAACACCCGTGGGCATGTGCAGCAGAAAATTATGGACCAAGAAGAACTGGCGGAATACCGTATACTGAAGAGGAAGGAGTTCGAAGAACGAGTCAGTAGGATTCGATCGTCAACAAGCGCTTGGGTCAAGTACGCCAAATGGGAAGAGATTCAGAAAGATTTTCGTAGAGCCAGAAGCGTTTTCGAGAGAGCATTGGAAATCCACACACATGATCCAAGACTGTGGTTACACTATGCTGAGATGGAAATGCGCAATGAGTTCGTCAACCATGCACGTAATCTCTTAGATCGTGCAACCACGCTGTTACCGCGGGCGGATCAATTGTGGTCAAAGTACGTATACATGGAAGAACTCCTTGGAAATGTTGTGGGATGTAGGGCAATTTACGAACGATGGATGAAATGGGATCCGCCAGATACAGCCTGGTTCTCTTTCATTCGCTTTGAGCTACGGTACGGAGAGGTCCAAAGCGCACGAGAGATTTACGAACGATTTGTTATTGTCCATCCGAAGCCCTTAAATTGGATCCGTTGGGCACGCTTTGAAGAAGATAATGGAGAGTATGGCATTGTGCGCAAAGTGATGCGCCGGGCGGTGGAGTACTTTGGCGAAGACAACCCTCAAGAGGAGCTTCTACTGGCCTTTGCCCGCTTCGAGGAACGCGTAGGAGAGAAGGAGCGTGCACGAGGGATCTATCAGTACGCCATCAAAACACTGGAAAAGGGTCTTGACGAAGAGTCGAAGGATGGTGATGATTCCATGGACATTGCAATTGATGACGACGACGAGTTTGACATTCGTCACCATCGCAAGCCGAGTCATATATACCGAAGCTATTTACGCTTTGAGAAAAAGTACGGCAGCGCCACAGAACTCAATTTGGCCACCATTGACCGGCGCCGCAAGGAATATGAGGCACTAGTTCGCGAAGACAGCAATGACTACGCGGTATGGCATGACTATGCCATGCTGGAACGACAGGTGCTGCTGGATGTGGAACGTATGAGGAAAATCAACCTGGAAGAGCTGAAGAAGCAAGGAATTGACGGGGATGGCGATCCAGAATCCACGCTCCGCACAGAGTACAACCAGAACGTGGACCGTGCCCTGAGGAGCATTCGTCGCATATACGACCGGGCGCTAACCAACGTACCTCTTGCAGATACTGAGAAATCCGATGCTTGGCGTGACTATGTGGCTCTTTGGCTTGACTACGCCACCTTTGAGGAGACAGAATCTGCTGACATTGACCCAGGGCGGCAAAATGAGGCCCTCGATCACGCGGAGAGCATTTACGTCAATTTGCTGGAGGTCATACCACACAAAAACTTTACTTTTGCTAAAGCTTGGCTTTCCTTTGCCGGCTTCAAGGTCCGACGACACGATCTCGCAGGCGCGCGCAAGTTGCTGGGCCGTGCCATTGGCACCTGTCCAACGCCCAAAATCTTTGCCGGCTATATCGACATGGAATTGAAGCTTCTCCAGGTCGATCGCTGCCGAAAACTCTACGAAAAGTTTGTGGGCTACGATCCAACCTCGGCCCTTGTTTGGGTACAGTATGCAGAATTGGAGGCTGAGCTTTTTGACGTGGACCGCGTGCGGGCTATCTACGAACTGGCGTTGGCGATGCCAGTGCTGGACCAGCCGGAATTGGTCTGGAAAGCATACCTACAGTTCGAAATGGAGCAGGGTACTCGTGACTATGTGGACGCCCTTTACAAGCGCCTGCTGGACCGTACTTCAATGATTTGTGCGACGGTTTGGATCAGTTACATTGAGTGGCAAAGCGCCAGTGATGAGGTTGTCACTGGCAAGATGCACCGTGTGCTCCATGATCGAGCAGAGAAGATAATGCTGGACGCCTTACAGAAGGCAGTAGAACAATCTGGTGTTCCCATGTCGGACAAAGTTTTAACCCTCTTTGACGGCGTCCAGGACTTGTTGAGACATCGAGAACGGTACGAGACTTCGGAAGAGGAAGTGTCCGCGATCCGGAGGCGCAGACCGACCCTTAAAGTTGAAGAGGATGATGCTACCGGCACCGACATTGTCGTTGGTGTCACCATCCCGGAACTCCCGGCGCCTCCCACAGCAGGTGCTTCGACTGATGACGGGGAGACGCCGCAACAACGGCTCCTACGTAAGGCCAAGGAATTCAAGCGCCAAAAAGAGCAGAACAAGGCCTTGCAGGAACAGTGAAAATATATTTCTAAATCATAAACCTACTCATGTGTGGTGCAGTGAGTTCCGATCACAGCGATCCCCGCAAAAAAGGTTCCAAAGCAGGGATCGTAGCTACGTCAGAAGAGGAGAAGAGGTGACCATCATGGGATTGCAGTGCTTCCTCCATGGCCTCATTCTTCGTCCTCACGGCCAGGGCCATCGGGGTGACACCACTGTTGTCCTCCTGCCTTGTCGGCAGCCCAGCCTGTACTAGAAGTTTCACGCATCCTAACTGACCGGCGGCAATAGCGCAATGCAACGCGGACCGTCCTTCCATGTCAACGACTTCCTTCTGTGGTGCTGCCTTGAGTAAGAAATAAAGGCTCTCCAGGCGTCCCACCGTTGCGGCGTGGCACGCCAAAGGTACGTCCGAGCCATCCACGCTGACTGTAGTGCTGTTCATGCCCATACCATGCGCATGAGCGCTGAGTAAGAACGCAACATCACCGCTTTCGATAGCCCTCTGCAGGTTCGCCTCGATGCCACCTCCTTCGTCACCCGCGATTGACTTGGTCATATATCTGCCATCCACATATTTGTTATTGATAAATGCCTTGCGCTCCTGCATGGATGAATTCGGGCCAAGCTGGCGGGCCTCCCTGTCAGGCAAGTCGGCAAGATAGATTTCATTCAGACGGTCATTGCCAATGCATAATGGGAGCAGTAACTCCATGCTGTCTAACTCGTCCAGCTCTAGAGATTTGATACGGCTATGGTTGACCCCGAGATCGCGGTGAATGCCCGCGCACGACATGCACAGCACCGCTCCCAGATTAACACTAATCCACGACGGCCAGGCCTTGCGGCAGTCCGCACATACTGAGTTGCCCAAAACATTTGGAACTGACTGGAGCAATCGCTCATAGAGCTCGTGCTCCGTGGCTCCCACCTCCAGCAGATCGGTTGCTCCCGATTCGGGCACTACTGGTAGTGAATCTGCGGACTTACTCCCTTCTAGAGTCGCCCGCATGGCTTGATGGGCAGCCTCGGCTGTTCTGATAGAGTTCTGGAACCCATCGCCCTCGGAAACCTTACCATTTTCAGTGGTGGTGGCAGTCGTTCCCATAAAGTCACCCAGTTCGTGACCGATGGCGCGCCGCAAAGTGTTGACCCAACGTTGCAGCAGCAGAGAGTCGCCGTCAGTGTGGAATGTATAGCTCTTGCCTGGTGTGACCACAGTAAATACATCCCGCCCGTCCAAGTAGTCCTCCTTCACGCTTGCGGTTACAAGTGCCATCCTGGTCATGTTCTTCAAATCTTTGCTACTGTCGTGGTAAATCTGGAGCTGTCCGTCATGCAGAGCAAGCCAACG
This sequence comes from Corallochytrium limacisporum, assembly GCA_002811645.1. NCBI lineage: Eukaryota > Corallochytrium > Corallochytrium limacisporum. The sequence goes on from PDIP01000148.1 coordinate 22,032, forward strand.
CTTGCTGTACAGTTTTGGGATGCGTCGGTCCTTCTTGTATAGGTAGCCCTCGAGGTCTCGCACCTGCGCTTTGTCAACTTCCAGACTGCGACGTCTCTGTTCAAGTTCATCCATACCGTTGTCTGCAGCTCCCGGGCCACTGACTTCGGTGGCCAGAGTCTCCAGGTACCTCTGGCGTGCTAACAGGGAAGTCATCGCCGTGCCAACCATCGTTCGCTCCCTCTCATTCCGCTCCTTGAACGATGCGAATGTGTCCTCTAAGGTTTCCAAGTCCCGCTGAATGCTGGTCATGACCTGTGTGCCATTTTCGTACGCCCGTGCCATGGTCTCGATGTAGGCCCCGAGGTTACGAACCATTTCATAGTTCACTCGTCGCTCCAAATCAATGATCTTGGACATTTCCTTGGTAATGGTCATTTGACACTTTTGCTTCTCCGCCTCGGACTGCAAGAACATGATCTCCTTGTCCGTGTTCTTCCGCCTTTTGATCTTACCAATGCCATCTTCATACTTGCTAAAGGCCTTGTCACACACCTTGGGAAAGTCATCTGGATTCACCTGCCTGAGCGTAGTTCGGGTGAAAAGCCCTACGCTGTTCTCAACCGACCTGTTAACGGTTCGCTGAAGATTCGTGGCTTCCTTGAGGACAACACTAAAGTTCAATAACCGCTTTCCGCTTGCTCCCTCAGGACTGTGTGCTATGTGGACCTCTCCCAGGCGGCTAATCGTATCCGCAAAGTCGGCCATGGCCTTGTTCTGCTTCTCATTGTACTTGATCAGTGTTTCCGTCTGTTTGTTCAATTCGACCAGCAGCTCACGATATGCTGTCTGTTCCATGGCATACTTTTCAAGATCAGGCTTCATAGTCATCATCTTACTATCTGTTTCTGCCCCTTCTCCATCGTGCAGATCTACCGTCATACTTTCATCAAGCAGCTCGACCCAATTTACACACATCTGCAGTTGCAGTTCATCTCGAGATGACCCTGACCGTGGAAGGGCAGACTCAGATATGGGATCGTTCATGTCTGAGTCGAGGGTTGAAGTGCTACCACGTACCTTTGAGGCCGCTTTGCTTGCCATCCCTTTGACTCGGTCCATGGTGTTGCTAGTTTTCTGTCTCGGAATGAGACACCCGTTAGAAAGAGATCATCCGCCACCCATGGCCTCCAGGGTTTGTCTATCAGGGACACTTGCTCAGATATCTCGTTCCTATACCATGCTTATCCCAGAATCAGAGGGGTTGCTAATGTGTGTCAAGGAAGATCAGTCCCTCAAAATAGTTCAACCGGGAGATGACAACACACAGCAACCTTGATCCTGATGTACACTGCCGAGCGTTCCGGCCCCAGCCAGTGGTGGCGCTGCTGCTGCGCAGGGTCCGAACAACATCGTACTGTGCGCCTGTATTAAAATATTCCGTATATTAATACATGATTAAATATATTACTTTTTGGCGTTGATGAAAACTAGGTATATCTAATTCATCGGTAGTGAATGTACGTAATTCGCACAATTTTCATTTTGCGAAATGACTTTGCACTCTCTCTCCCTCTCTCTCTGTGCCAGTCCACTGACCACCGCTTCGCACGCCTTGCAACCGGGGGCAGTAAGAGCAGAGAACGGGCGCGGCCATCTGCGGGGGACACACAAGCTGGGAGTCCCGAGTTTTGGCAGCGCCAAAGAGGACATTCCTGGCGGCACCAGATATTTGCGATCAGGGGTTGGAGCGCATTCATTGGCGCGACATGTACCGACAATATTGGACAGTGCACACAGCCGTGTCTTATAAAAAGTGGACGGCCTCCCGATGAGCATGGGTGACGTGAAAGGTCCTCGCCGTATCTCTAGACCATTAATGAGTGGTCAATTGTATGCGTGCTCCGAGTGTTACTGCATCATCGGTCACCAATCATTCTTTTCCGCGTGCGCGTGAGATAGCGTGTGTAGTTCTCTTAGGTCTGTATGGCCGACTCAAAAAGGCATGCATGCTGAGAAAGTCAAATGTAATTGTCAACGAGGGTTGAAATGAGGTGATGATCCTGTCCCCGGCTTGAAGCATGTTGGTGGATGCTGGTATCTAAACTTTCTCATCAAATTTGTGCCAGGGGCAGCATATGGAGCGCGCCATCAGCGCTGCGTACTTCACAGCTTCCGATCCGAACCCGTCAACATTATCGGGGCATGTCAAACGCCGCAGTGATGATGTCCAATGAGTCATAGCACACATTGGGACTGTCTACGCTGATGTCGCCGTCTGTTGTTTTCAGCCCCGTGTAGAGAAACACTAACGTTTCTTGTAGTGCCATCGCACGCTGTGTGTGTGTACAAAATCCTCCCACTTTTCAAGAAACTGATCCCATCTCTTAGCCGTCGCTGCCAGCAGATCTGGGTGAAGGGGAGCAGCAGCAAATCAATTGTCAACGTAAACACCGGTGTGCTACTGTCGGTGTGTTCTGCCCCAGCAAATCACGCACGTCGTCGGTTGCGCGGTGTGCCCTTCCCACCGTCGACACACCGGGAAGCCCCGGGGCCAAGAGAGGGCAGCGGGACCAAACCGCAAAACCGAGACACAGTTCCGGGTCACCTCATTCGAAGGTTTTCATGATGAATATACTGACAAACTGCTTCAACTCCACCACATTCACCCACCGCAATGGATTGCGATCGGAAAAAAAAAGAAAAGAGAGTCGAAGCTTGCAAAAACCCAAACTGCCCAAAAAAAGACCCAAGCACGCGAAGTGATAAGGGCGAATAAAAAACCCTCCCCAGTCCGAGAGGAGGGAGGGGGGAGGAGGGGGAAGAGTTCGAACGGGTCGCTACGATCGGAGCGTGTCTACTCCCTTCTATTTTTAGCCGTAGTTTAAGTACTGGAAATGGCCACCCCGGAAGGGGAAAGAAATAGGAAAGCCGCCCTGCTAATATGCTCTGCTTCATTTATCTGCTCCCCGCATCGAAAACCCGTAAAAATCTTTTCCTCGATCTCCGGGCTTTCTTTTTCCCTTCCCAGCTGTCTGGCTGAAAAGTCCCTGCTTTAGGAGAGATAACATTTTCTTGGTTTTTTTTTTTTGATTTCTCTCAATTTCCCTACTATTCTACTATAGAGAGATGGGTACTCGCCGAGACCGGCGCTCCATTAAAAAAACACGGTCCCGATCCCCCCTTGGTCGCGGGGGAGGGGGATCTCTTCATTCTGAAGCATTTGCAAGCTCCCCGTATCACATACTAAATATGCCTAGACTCGCACATCGCTCCCAGGAGGGGGTGGAGGGGCCAGCAGCCAGATCTGACCCAAGTCGGTGAACCCTCACCGGGTACCGGGACGATCGACTGCCGACACCCCCTATACATTTTATATAGATATTACTGGGCCGATGTCGACAAGAATGACTCAGGGAAAATTGAATTCACACCCTGGTCCAAGTTCACCGTTTTTGGGCCACACACAAAAAAAAAACCGTGGCAGGAAATTGAAATGCCCACGGTCGGCGGCGGTTGCTTTCTTGCTCTTTTGGAATACAAACTCTCCCTGAAGAAACTGCGCAACTCCAAACCCTCCCCTCCCCCTTCCCTGCGAATGTTTTTGGTCCTTTCCACGTAGCCATTTCTCTTTGGCCCTTCCTGGGGTCCAGCCCGAGCCCAGCCCAGCGCAGCTCAGCCAGAGCAACACTTGCGAGAGAGCGACCAGCAGGGAAATCTCACGGGGCCAAAGACCGGGGATTTTCAAACAAACTCCCCCCCCCCTCCTTCTCCTCGCGGGGGACACTCCCCCCCCCCCACCAAAAAGAAAGAAAGAAATGAGAAAATTTTGCCCGGAGGGAAGTGGGTAGTACCCCAGACGGGTCGCAAATCAGCCGGAGGGGCCAGCACAATAACCCCTCCCCACCCTTCGGGGGCTCTAGGGCTTTGGATGTTTCTATAGTGAATATAGGTCAATTCCTGGAGTTGAGCTGCAGGGAATGGGACAGCCGGTTGCGGAGAAAGCTCTGCGAACACGAGAGTGGCTCACTAGTCCTTCAACCGGGGACCAAGACGAAAGAAGAGAAAAAAAATTACTGAGAAGAAAAAAAGGGGAAAGGAAAGGATCGTCAATTTGTTTTGTGAACAATTTCCTCCGTATGTTTTCAATGCTCCGACGGCACAAGAGGCAAAAAGTTTAGGAGTTTTCGTGCCCGACCCGCGGGGAGTAGATGTGTGTGCCGTGTGGTGGTGGGGGGAGGGACGGACGGACGGCTTTTTTTAATGGGATGTCAGCATCAGGAGAGAACGATTGCGCAATGACCCGCTGGTGGGCAGGCCCGACCACCCCCCCCTTCCCTCTTTGGGTGAACGGGAGGCACACACACACATACGAGAAAGGAGAGACCCGGGGGAGGGGGGGGGCGGTTGTTCCGCACCTCTCGCTCTCGTTCTTGCCAGCCGCTGCGGTGTGTGTGCCTGTCTTGTCCCCCCCCCGGGGCCCCGGGGGGGGGGGGGGGCAAATTTCCCCCCGAAACAGGTTTG
>PDIP01000148.1:26592-37627 GCA_002811645.1 Corallochytrium limacisporum
GGGGGGGTGCACATTTACGCCCGAAACAGGTTTGGACCGATGGAGTTAGTCCCAACGGGAGGAGGAGATGGGAGGAATCATGTCCTGAAACGCATAGTTTGTGAGGATGTCGTTTGAGTGACGGCATATTGACGCGAGGCGTGTGTGTGTATTGTGTTGTATTTGTTCTCGAGAGCATGGACTTAATTGCTGATGTGCTGGGAAGCTTTCCTGATGTAGTGACTGGCCTTTACAGGTCTCTTGAGCTTTGGTGTACATCTGGACGTTGGCTATTTCATTTAGACAAGCTGGATAAGTGAGCTGACGATCTAGTGGCAATTATATACAAAATAAGTGCATGGTCCATTTCCCGTTGAGAAAATCCAGGTCATAGCATCAGACGCAAGGGGTCTGACCAGTCTTCGATACACAGGCGACACAACCAGACTCCCTGTGTTCACGGCAACATTCCCTAGCAAACATTTATAGACCGAAACCGGAATGAGCCCAAATCAGACAACCATGACTCAGGTAGCAACTGCACCTACTTCACTTTCAATGGATATTGACTCACCACGCTACGCTGACGTGGATAATGACTGCTTTGACACACAGAACAATGCCCGCATCCTGACTGCGGCTCGGGAGGCTCTGGGGAACCTGCGAGACACCGACTTCCAGAAGATGAGTCGCTCTGCCGTACGTAGCGTGCGCCCTCTTATGGCCGAGTTTGCCTTTGGTGCTGAGAATGACTGGTTCTTCGATAGCCCCGCTGGCAAAGCCATCCAGGCATGGGATGGTTTGCTGCACGGTGACGCCCGGAAGATTAACGAAACAACAGCGAACGTACAGTACGGCCAGGCCCCGGACTATAGCAAGCTCTACCTCCTTCAACTCCACTTGGAAGACAATGAGTGGCGCTTCTTTAAATTTTTTATGGTTGAAAAGAAAAAATCTCATTCCATGCGCGACACCGCCGAGGCTATCGCAGAACAGATGAAACAAGCGGCCATGAGTGGAGATCAGCAGACACGATTCTACGTGCCCCGCGACGAGGTCCGTCACACAAAGCTAGAGCAGCGCCAGGCACGCACTCGCACGCATTCCGTGCGCTCCTCGCGTGGTTTGCTTGGTAGCGAGCCTTACCGGCCGAGTCCTCTGGCCAGCCGGGACAATAGTGTGCGCAGCAAGAACTCTTTCTCTCGGGACTTTAACTCTGTCGTGGAGAGCCTACGGTCAGGTGACGATGATGAATTCGGACAGTATGAGAGCGATGAGGACGAATTGCCAGAGATCACGTACCCTGCTGAGGAGCAGGCTAAACAGATGGACCACTACCGTGCTAATATGCATACCGCGGAGTCTGCCGTGCGGCCCCCTATGGGTCAGAAGGCCCTGGTTGAGAACATGGAGCAAGTCATGCGCCGCCTTTATTGCATTGCCCGATCGGTGAATGTATCCGCTGATGAGTTCCAGACTATAGCTTTCCGTGTTTGTGCTCCGGTTACTTCTGAAGAAGAAGAGCACGATGTGTACGGTACCATTGAACGCATGCTGGAGAGCTAAGAGTACACAACCGTGTACAGCTCATTATTGAAATTCATCGTCATCATTCATTCATTCATTGCCCACCCTCATCCACATAGCCACCATCAACAGCATCAGTTCATCCACTCTCTCTCGTTATGACATTATAGAGATACATGTTAGACCAAATCAATTTCAGTGCGGAGCGGTGGCCTTCTGGGTCTCTCGCCAGCATCAGTGTGCTCCGAATACCCCCGCCCTCCCCGTTCACCCGCACTGGACGGGGTCAAGCCAAACCTTTGCAGACGTATTTCATGCGGTCTATCGACCTACGAGGAGCTCTTGCACCTATGAAATCTGCATGTGTTGGCAGTCTGTGGCACCGCTGGCAGTGGTACCTTAGGGAACAACATGCCGTCCGCGCAGGAAATAGACCAGGAGGTTGATGTGGTGATCGTTGGCGCCGGTCCTTCGGGGCTATCTGCTGCGTTTGAGATACAAAAATGGAATAAGCGGGATCCAAGTCGAAACATCCGCTTTGCCGTGTTGGAAGGCCGAGATCGGTACGGAGGACGTATCAACACAGACACAGATTTCGGCTACCCGGTAGACTTGGGAGCATCTTATATGCACGGCTGCGGTTTCAAGAGGCAGTACGTCTTTGACCTTGCTATACACAAAGGCGTGGAATCTGCACTCGTGCCTGGTTATGGCCATGCGGATGATCCCGATTCGGCACATTTCTGGCACGGTGGTGCACCCGTAGACATAAGGCAATTGGCAGTATACCGGTATCTTGCTCGGCTGGTGCATGCTGTAGCAGCAAACCGGGCACAGAGCAAAGATCCAAAGAAAGACAACATTGGAGACCTGCTTGAGGAAAGTATTACTGAGCTGTTTGATTGGCTGCATCTGCCGGAAGATATGCGCTCCAAGGAGTCACCGCTGCGAAGCGTTATCGACGCTTACAATATCCGTGCCTGGGGATACGTTGGACCATTGACAAACCATACTCTGCAGTACGATCAGGGAGGTAGTTCCATGTTCAATCTTGAGAAGGATCCGTGCGCTGTGGCCTTTCGGAATTATTGGGGAGACGAAGCAACTGGAGAAAGGCACACTCTAGGAGAAGACGTCTGTCTCTGGCGAGATGTGATGACCCAAAGGATTAACGGTGAAGACATCGATAACAGCGAGCTGAAGCGGAAGCGTTTGCGATCAAGCAAGCATATGAACAGCTACGAACGTTTTGTCATTACGCAGGACCAGTTGGCTCTTCAATTGGCTGAGAAATATCGCTCACCAAAATGCGAGCCTGAGGTATGCACCACCGTAAGAAAACAGGGAACCAAGGCAAAGGTTGTACGAAGCGACCGATTTGTCGTGCACGGATACGGCCCCTTTTTGGTGGACCATCTGCTCAAGTACATCGAGTTTGATGGGAAGGATCGCTCTATTTCACTACAGACTACAGTGAAGGCCATCAATGAAGTGCGTGTAAACGATCACACGCACATCACTGTGACTGCAACACGACAGCACACTGATGTGAAGAAAGTTATGCGCCTCAAGTGCCGCCGCGTCATAGTAACCGTGCCACTCAGCATTCTCAAGCAGTCTCCAGCTGGTGAGGCAGGGATTAGCTTTGAGTCTGCATCTGGCGTCACTGGGTGGTCGAAAAGGAAGCAAGCCGCATTAGCTAACATGGCCATGGGCATCCACAACAAGATCATCCTGCGATACGAGAAGACAGATGTGTTCTGGCCGGAAGACATTGCAAGTTTCCAGCCGCTCGACGCCCGATTCCGTTGGCTTAATCTTCATGCCTACGGACACGTCGGCATGTTGCGCTGTGATTTGTTGACCAATTTTGGACGCCCAGGTGGAGGTGGCCATGAAACGGAGGGCGACATCCTAGCCCATGCAGAAAAGTCGTTAATGGACATGTTCAGCACGCATCCAAGAGTGCGGGCTTGGAGGAAGCAAACGAATGGAGACAAGAAGCTTCTTATGGCCGATGGTCATGTCACAATGTGGGATCTAGACCCGTACTCCCTCGGCTCATACAGCTACATGCCCCCTGGTGCGAGCTTTGCAGACCTTGGCGCCCTTCGGAGCCCAGAGTGGCCGCTTCCTGGACATGAGGGTGATGCCGAAAAGGATGCACTTGAACTGCCACACGGCGAGCTGTCGGCCTATCAACTCTTCTTTGCAGGCGAGCACACGAGTGAGATCGGATTCCAGTGCGTACACGGAGCTGTGGAGAGTGGTTTGTCCGCTGGATTTCTTGCCCGAGCGAGCCTTGGTGCCTTCGAGAACAGCCAGCTGTGTCTGCCCGGCGTTTCCCATTTGAAAAACAAGCGCCCACAACGCTACACTCCAACCCTCATTCCAGATGAAGACTTTAAGAGCCGAAGAAACAACTTAATATAAGATTCAAGCCGATATATTCTTTATTCGTTCTTTACGGTTGTACGGGAGATGGCGGAGGGCGAATAGAGTGACAGTGTCTGCATTTTACAATTCCACGGTATTGGTCTGCCAAATAAAGGTCGAACCCCTTGCATGCTTCATTGGTGCACCGCACACTACGTTTCTGGTCTACAGCATCTAGGAACCACTTGGCACTTCCAAGATGCGCCTTTCTCATCCCGATATCAACCGCTTCCACCACGCTCGCCTGCAAGCGTCGGACACGGACGGGATCTTCCACTACTTCGACATGACGCAGGGCCCGCATGTCTTCCACTGCTTGGTGCAAAACTTCATGCTTAAGCCCATCTTCAGTGGCATCTACATCCACCTTGCGTCGTTTACCACCACTAACGAGCAGAAACGAGGTATATCCATCTTCCTCAGCTTCGTCCACATCAGCCGTGGCTCCAGTACTCTTGGTTTCGTCGTCATACTCAATCTGGGTCTCCAATACTGCGTTTAAGCGATCAGCGATTCTCGCAGTAAATTTGGCATCAAACAGTGTCTCCGTTGATTCAGTGTCATTCCCATGATTGCTAGTAGACTTATTTTTTGCTGTTGCCGTTGCTGTTGCTGGTGCTTTCGTAGGTATGCCCAGAGCAGATGCCTTCGACTCGGCCTCTACCGAATTGCCTGTCACCACTGACTGCCGCAGGCGGGCCATAAACTCGTCATCCGAGCTATCATCGCTGTCGCTCATGACTTTGTGCCACTTCCTTTAAATTGAATCATGATACAGCCTTTTGGATTGCCTGAGAGCCTGTTGCATCGTCCTTGCACTAGGCGACGAGCCAAAATACCTTCATAGGGCAGCCCGCATGGATCAGAGTCTGGCTGGAGACCCACCCCCTTCTCCCTCCCTGCACTGGCCTAGCATTTTCCTTAACCAAATTTTCTCCAAAATCTATTTCGAGCGGTTTAATTTTTCTCCTTGGTACCTAATCAATAGGCAGCACTACGTTGTATTGGACACACTTTCTAGCCAACTGGCAAGACCTTGTACGGATTCAGAATTCCTTTGGGATCAAAGACCTGCTTGAGTCGGCGCATGTAGTCAATAGTTAGAGGATCCTTGGAGTAGTGGAGAGCGCCAGGCTTCATGTACCCGATACCGTGCTCGGCACTGACGCTACCCTGGTGTTGATTGACCCACTCGTAGACGAACGGTTCAATTCGTGCCAGAAGTTCGTCGTTCTTACCATCGGAAGTTATGTTGAGGTGAAGGTTGCCGTCTCCAACATGACCATAGCCTACAACCCACCTGGCAAGATCACCGCAACGTTCTCTCATGTCCACAACTAAATCGTACAATCTGTCAACGGGAATGCTAACATCATACTTGTAGCAGTAGCCGTCACGCTTGAGCGATTCTGCGACACCCTCTCTGATGTCCCAAATGTGGTTAGCTTGACCCACATCCTGCGCCTGGATACCATCGAGCACGGGACCATCTTCCATGCCTCTTTCAAGGAACGTAGCAATTTTTTCCATGTCATGTTCAGCATTGCTGCCTTGGGTCTCCACGACGCAGTAGAAGGGGTATTTGCTGTCAAAAGGGTTCTTCTTTTCGAGATACTTCTCAACGAGATCCATGCTACCAGAGTCAATGAACTCAAAAGCAGAGAGAATCTCGCCCAGGTCATGCTTGGCCATCTTCATGAGATCGAGGACGTCTGTGAACTTTTCGCAGGCAAGCATTGCAGTTTGCACACTCGCTGGTTTGGCAGGTACATGCAGGGCCAATTTGGTGACAATGCCCAGAGTGCCCTCGCTGCCAATGAAAAGTTGTTTCAGGTCGTAACCAGTGTTGTCCTTCTTTAATGTCCGCAAGAGATCCAAGACTTCGCCAGTGCCGGTCACAGCTTCGATGCCAAGAGTATTGCCGTGCAAACTCCCGTATCGCAGGAATCGCAAACCTCCCGCGTTAGTGCTCAAGTTGCCACCGATGTGGCAAGAGCCTTTCGCACCCAGATCCAAGGGCATGATGTGATTTCGTTCCTTCAGCCATTCGTCCATAACCTGCAGGACGCAACCTGCTTCACAAGTAACAACACCATTGACCTCATCAAAGTCAATGATATGATTCATACGATTCATGGTCAGCACAATCTCGTCGTGCACTGGAACACTACCGCCAACCAGGCCAGTGTTTCCGCCCTGGGGTACTATGGCAAGGTTCCGTTCATTGCAGTACTTCACAATCTCTGAAACCTCTTCCGTAGTTCCGGGGCGCAGCACCAGCTGAGTCTTACCTGAGTACTTCCCAAGCCAGTCCGTGTTGTATCCTTCCATCTCAGTTGGATCTGTGAGGATATTATTGTCGCCAACAATCTTCGAGAATGCATTGAAGTCTTTATCGCTGACCTGACTGAAGTCTCCTCGAGAAGCCGGTGCTGCCATACCATATGCCCGCCGCAAATGACGTAGATGCGTCATAGTGCCCAGAGGCACACGTCTGCGCATCATCGATTGCACCCACATTTCAAAACTGTCAATAACTACAAATCGCAGCAACTCATGTGCCATACCATTGTACTTGGTTTCCAAGATTCCTGTACCTTCGATGCAGTCGTGATCAAAGAGCTTTCAACCCTTTGAAGTGGTGCCAACTTCCTGTCGGAAGAGGTACCAGGCCCACCGGCCCGAGTTCGAAGTCCCCTCCGGTCCGGAAGAACTTCGCCGGGTATGAGACCCGGTCCCAGTGTCCAGCCCAGTAGACAATTCTCACTCAACTACTAGTATAATAATTGCTCCACCCCACCCCCGGCCCCCAAGTCATAGACTGCGAAGGACGAATTCAGAGTGGGTGAATGTTGTGGCTGTTTTGCTTCCCTCCCCCCGGGGTGAGTTGTTCTAGATGCAGCTGTAGCTTAAGGCCGTGCGGACGGATCGGCGGTGGAAATACTTGGTACGTTCCTTTGGCATTGCGTTAGCTGAACTATGTTGTAAACTGATTACCTATCATAGTTCTGAAACAGCTGGTGGAGGGATTGTGGTGTGGCTTGTACTCAGGTCGTGTTGTTCTACGAAGCGAATGACATTGAGGGATCATATCGACGGTCGTGGTATTTGGCATATGATGGACTTGGACATTAGAGCATTCGTGTAAGAATCCGGTATGTCTCAGTAGATTTTTGGGCCCTTTTGGGAGACATAGAGTGGTCGGCAGTAACCTGATTATAGTCCTAACTGCAACCATGGCGGCCAACTTGCAAATCGCAACCCTGCTGGAGAAAATGAAAAACTCCGATAAGGATTTCCGCTTTATGGCCATCAATGATCTTATGGCGAAGCTGAATGAATTCAAGGGAGTCCAGTCCAATCAAGCAGGTAACCCATTTGACAATGAAACGGAGGCAAAGGTTGTGAATGCCATTGTCAAGGTCCTAAAGGATCCCAATGCTGAAGTACAGAACTTGGCCGTGAAATGCTTGGTGCCTCTTGCGGAACGGGTCCGTGACCAGCAGCTGGAGTCTATGTTGGACTCTTTGTTCTCCAACATGCAATCGGAAACTGAACAGGTCCGGGAAATATCTAGCATCGGTCTCAAGAATGTCGTCAGTACACTTGATCCAACCAACCCTTCGCACACCCACCTCAGCAAGCGCCTGGCGACTTGGCTGTGCAAGTTTGTGGAACAGAACTCCAAGCACGTCCCGATTTTGCTCGACTCGATGGACATTTTAGCTGACCTGCTTACCAGATTTGGACAGGCCCTGGAGGAACAGCACCCTCAGCTGCAGTCCACGCTTACCAAGCAGATGCATAGTGACCGCATGGCGGTACGCAAGCGTGCCATGACTGCTTTGGGTGCTCTGGTGATGACTAGCCGAGATCAGCTCTTCAATGACCTGATGGAGGATATTATCAAAGTTCTGGAGAGCTCCAGTGCAAACGAGACGGATAAGAAGGCACATGTGCAGTTGATTGGTATTCTTGCAAAGACTTCTGACACACGTGTTGGTAAGCATATTCCAGAGCTCTTCCCGCATATTTTGAAGTTTGTTCAACACGAGGGAGATGATGAACTCCGAGAATCCTGTATTGCATGCTTTGAGACTCTCTCACTGCGCTGCAGCAAGGAAACTGCCACATATACTCCTGACATTATCAAAGTCTGTTTGGAGCTCCTTAGCTACGACCCCAATTACAACTACGACGATGATGATGAGGACGGCGGGGACGATATGAGTGTGGGTGACGACGACATGTACGATGACGATGATGATGATGAGTACAGTGATGATGAGGACATGAGCTGGAAGGTCCGAAGGGCGTGTGCCAAGTGCTTGAGTGTCATTATCTCTACTAGACCCGATCTGCTGCAGCAGCTTTTGGACACTGTGGCCCCGGTACTTGTCAGTCGCTTCAAGGAACGGGAAGAGAATGTCAAGAATGATATTTTTGGTGCGTACGTTGCTCTTCTGAGGCAGACTCGTTTCGTGACGTCCCAGGGTGGTTTGTCAGTGGACGCTGCAAATGCGATGGCAATGGAGGGTTCTCCAATTACTTTGATACGCGAGCAGCTTCCTATTGTGACTAAGAGTATGGCCCGACAGCTCAAGGATAAGAGCGTGAAGGTCAAGACCGGCTCTTTCCAGCTTCTTGCGGAGCTCTTGAACCTTATTCCAGACGGCCTAGACGATCACATTGATGGACTGATGCCAGCCATTTGGACCTCCCTGGGCGACAGCTCCATGAACGCAAGTGTGCGTCTCGACGTTTTGTCATTCTTTGCCAAGCTCATCACTGGCAGTCGAATTGAGGTCCTGCAAAAAGAAATTCCAAAACTCATCGAATACTTGTGTGGCTGTATTCAGGAAACGTTCTACAAAACCATCAGCGAGGGCCTGATGGTTCTGACCTTAATGGTGCGTATGCTGCGGCCAGATCCTCCGGCTGAGGTCATGGATGTAAAGCCATTCGTGCCTGTGATCTATGAGACTGTGTTCAACCGCCTGAAGTCCACAGATATTGATCAGGAGGTAAAGGAACGCAGTATCATGTGTATGGCCCGCATCATGGCGCACATGGGTGACTACATTCCAGAAAAGATGTCGGAAGTCATGGAGATCTTCCAAGCTCGTCTAGAGAATGAAATTACGCGTCTTGTGGCTGTGCGTGGTGTAACAACCATTCTGGAATCGCCATTGAACTTGCCGATTCAGTCTTTTGTGCCAACTTTGGTCAGCGATTTCACTACTTTCCTGCGCAAGTCAAGCCGTACTCTACGAGTGGCTTCTCTTGTGGGTCTGCGCGCAATCGTCGGCGAGAGCGATCTTCCTATCGAAGTGGAGGCAATCATGGCTGAAACTAGGCCGCTCATTAAGGACAGTGACCTGCATCTTACACAGTTAAGTTTGATCGTCATCATGAAGGTGATCTCCAGCCGTGCTGCTGGCAAGGCTCAAGAAGCAGCAGAGTATCCGGAGATTCTGGCCTTGATCACTTCACCCTTGCTCCATGGTGCTGCCCTGAAGGAGCTGTTGAACTTCTACGAAGCCCTTATGCAGATCCTTGGGCCCGCTCACTATGAGCGCTTGACCAGTGTGATCCTGGACTACCTTCGTCTATATGAACAGCCAGTGCCCCGTCGGGCCTACCACACTGCCGCGCAGGTTGTGGAACGCATCGCCCGTCAGAGCCCTGAATCTGCTCTTGACCATCTTCAGACGTTCCTGAATGAGATTCAGGACGAAAACAGTCCGGACGCTGTTAACATCACAGCGCTCTACTGTATTGGTGAAATCGGACGGACACATGATGTCAGCCGTTATGAAACAATGGCTGACTCCGTGAGCGCTTTGCTCTCGAGTCCGAAGGAGGAGGTCAAGGCCGCTGCCAGTTTTGCACTTGGTACTCTGGCAGCTGGCAACCTTGAGAAGTATCTGCCTTACATTCTCCAGACCATCGAACAGCACCCAGACAAACAGTACCTGCTGCTGCACAGTTTGAAGGAAGTGATCATTTCACTCGCAACCTCTGGGGAAGACGCGAGTATGCTGCACAACCATATGGAACAGATTTGGACCATGCTCTTTGCGCATAGTGAAGACAAGGAGGAAGGATCTCGCAGTGTGGTGGCTGAATGTCTAGGTAAGTTGACCGTACTGGACCCGCAGGCTGTTCTACCTGAGATGCGCAAGCGCTTGAAGTCAGACTCGCCGCTCATGCGCGCAACTGTGATCTCTGGTATCAAGTACACCATCACAGACCAGAACGAGGCAATCGACGAGTATCTTGTGCCTGTGATTAGTGAGTTCCTGGCTGGTACTAGCGATGCCGACATTGGCGTGCGCCGGGTTGGTCTCGTGACTTTGAACTCGGCTGCCCATAACAAACCTGCCATCATCCGGGACCAACTGCCTAACATTTTACCTTCGCTTTACGAGAATACTGTGGTCAAACCGGAACTGATCCGCCAGGTCGAGATGGGTCCATTCAAGCACAAGGTCGACGATGGCCTCGACATTCGTAAGGCCGCGTATGAGTGCATGTACACCCTGCTGGATACCTGTCTGGATCGCATCGAGCTCTTTGACTTCCTGACTCATGTACAGCACGGTCTTGAAGATCACTTTGATGTCATTATGCTATGTCATTTGATCCTCATCCGCATTGTGGGTGCGTCTGCTACTGCTGTTGCGCAACGTCTCGATGTCTTGCTTCCCCCTCTGCAGGGCACTATTACATCGACATCAAAGGCATCGACCGCCAAGCAAGACCCAGAGAAGAACGAGGAACTTATTCGCTCAAGTATGCGTGCTGTATTGGCCCTAGCCAAATATCAGGAGACGGGAATGCACCCCGATGTCCAAGCTCTTGTAAACCTCATCAAGTCCAAGGACGACTTACGCCACAAGTACGAGGCCATTCAGAAGGATACTGAAGTCGCTCGCCTCAACGAAGGAGATGGCATGGAGATGTAAGAACACCCTAAAGCTCAGAAAACACTTTCCGCAATACCACCCTCTGTCTCCTAAGTATGAGACAAATCGCACGAAAACGAGAACCCCGATCACTCTTTTTAATCATGATTGAGTAATATATATTT
>PDIP01000148.1:39003-51122 GCA_002811645.1 Corallochytrium limacisporum
AGAGTCGGCTACGCTGAGTTTGAACGCGCAAAATGTTTCCCGCCACAGCGGTCGGGATTCGAATGAATTTGATTTGAATAGAGTCGGCCTAATATTATGAGACAGAGGGTGGTACAAAGGACTTTCACGAAATCTAGAAAAAGCACATCGCAATCGTGTAGTATGTAGCCGTACCCTGAAAAAGTCCCTCTACCCTACCTTACCTTTTCTGGAGTACAAGGTGGGAAAAAGCAAGTGAAAATTAGGCCCCCGCCCCGCGTGTAAAATAGCTTGGCGCGGGTGTGCCACTAACGGCCGGTGCCGGGTGCGCGGAGAGCTATTTGACACCGCCAGTGTTAGGTTTTCGGGTATTTGCATTTGCACAGCCTCATTATGGGTCGTTGATGAGACTTTAAAAAACCATTGTTCGTTAGAAATTCATTCTCAAAGGTGAATCTGTGTCTGAGCATGTATTTCATAGGTGAAAGAAGAACGAAGTAAAATGTGAAATACGAAAGCATTTTGACTAGACCTCAAAGAAAACCTCCAAATATGACTGAATCCAAGGATTCAAATGAAACAGAGCCCACTTCAACTACAACAGAAGTGAAAGCGGCGAAGTCGGACCCAAAATCGGATGCGAAGGAAGGGAAAGAGAGCACTGAAGATGCGCAGCCGGAAGGTAAGGAAGCCGAGGAGGCGAAGGATGTGAAAGACGATGCCAAAACCGATGCAATGAAGACAGACATTTCCCCTGCGAGCAAAAAAGACAAGGATTCCTCTCCGAAGTCGAAGGCTGGTAAGCCTGCCGATGGAAAACCTGTCGTGACCCAGAAGCGCAATTCTGAGGGCATTCCGGTTTCCACTACTGGATCGAGTACAACAGCTGAAAAATCGGGTGGTGAAACCAAAAAGGAGGACAGACCAAGCTCGAGCAATGCACAGGCCATAAAAAATAATTTCCTATCTCGCCATTGCTACCGGCCGAGGAAGAAACCGAAATTGACAGCAACCAGTCTGCAGCGACCGGTTCAGCATCTCTTTTCTGAAGACAAGTGCTGGTGGGAAAGTGGCGAAGCAGTGACTGTCGATGGAACAATTGACATCCTAACATCACCGAAGTCAACATACGTAAATGGTGCCACTCAGCCCAGGAACACTGGAGACTTGTATACTGCGGGTGCGATGTTTCGTAGCGATAACTCGTACGTCGAGCAGCGGATAGAGACCTTGTTGGAGAATCTTAGCACAAACAGAGGCAGAGATCTCTCGAAGCTGGATCACGACGGTGTGGACAGGAGCAAGTGGAATTCAGTGCAAAAGCTAGTATATGACAAGACCTGTTCTGTGATCAACGCCTACCGGCAAGCTATGCTGGTAAGCAAGAGCGCTAAGGGGGAACTATTTCGCTTACAGCAGCAACAAAAGATGTGCGCTGAAAAGCTGCGACAGTTGTATTCCGAGTTGTTATGGGATACTGTGACACTGCGGTGGTTGTCAGTCGCTTTGGCCGACAATCTGGGAAAGGACATGCTGATACCATATTTCCAATTACTACGCTGTTTAAACGCCAAATGCCCAAAGCTGGTGGCCAGTACTGGTGCACTGACTCTGGGTCACAGCGAGCGCTTTAAGCATCATACCGAGCTCCGCGACCTGCTGAAACAGCCTCCACAGCAACTCGACACGATTGAAATTGTTAAGACCATCCCTGGCGTTTCCACTGCTAAGAACAGACCCATTTTCCTCTTGTTCTCCGGCAGCACCAGTTGGGAGGCTCCTGGGTATCCCTCAAAACTGCGTCAATATCTCGACCTCTTCGGTGAATGTCGAATTGTGCGCACTGAACTCGGTAAAGGCGAGCCCATGGTGACTCTGACGGGTGCTACGACAGGACCAAAGAAGGGTAGGGGCACTATCAAGATTGGCCGTGGGTACTACGACCCGTACGGTCAAGTGGATGTCGGAGCAAGGCATCTAACGGCACAAGAATTTGCGACAGAAAGCAAAGCATTAGCCTCCCATGTGCAAACTTTGGTAAAGGGGTCAAAGCGGCCAGTTATTCTCGTGTCGTTCGGCGATGGCAGCCATTTATCACTGCGCGTCGCCGAGTCGGTTCGGGTGGACGGCGCACTTTTCTTTGGCCTTTGTCTGCGTCAAGTTGGCCCCTGGCGTCCTGCGCAGGTCGTAGGTGACACTATTCGCTGCCCTGCAGCATACATTGTTGGGTTTGAGGCAAAGATGAGTCCGTGGCGCAGTGTGCATACATTGCGCCTGGCCAGTTCGACCACTCGTAGCGAGCTTTTGGTTGTGCATGGTACGGGGGATAACCTATTGCTGCGATCCAAATTCAAGGCCGAACGCAGAGTAGTTCAGGGCATGGCCGATGTCGGCATGATGTCCTTCGTCGGGCGTTGGCTAAAGCTGCTCACGCGGAACGCTGAGGGTGGCAACAAGGCCAACACCGGCTCCAAGACCGCAACCGGCAACGCTCCGGAGACTGTCTCTGCGGCATCCGCAGTCGCAACTGGCAAGGCTAAGTAATGAGATATTGATTAAAACGGAATCCAATACCCTAACGTATCCCGCTTTTCCCACCGCCTGCTCCGCCTCGTGCTGAGCAAGTGTTGAACAATTTTAGAGCGAGGGGGTGAGACCGCCGAGGGCGGGCGCGAAAACTTCAAAGGCGAGAGGGAGAGGGAAACCCTCCCTGGCTGAAGGGGAGGGAAAGGGTGAAGCCGGCGCAAGGGGTTTGAGGTATGCGGAGACAATCGATTGATTTGTTGGCGGGCGACGGGTCAATGAACGCACTTGCAAGAGGGTTCTTCGGTTCATTGGTGAGCAAAAGTCCACAATCTGATGCTAAGGACTTTACAAAGGTACGGAAAAAAGGACAGTGGCAGTGTACTAGAAGTGACACCAGCTGATCGATTGTCAAGCGACCACGAGTAAAGAATCAGGGACAGGAATAGCACTGTAAGCCATGCCAGGTTATTCAGATATCGAGTCGCGCACGATCGAAGTGCAGGCGGCAGGGACTTTGGAAGCAAAACTTGATTGTGTACGGGCAGCCTACACTATCGAGGTCACAAAACCGAAGGTGGAATCTGCGAAGGAATCAGTAGATAAGCGGGTGAAGTATCTACTGTTTCTTTTGTACGAGAATGGGGTGCGATCGTCACAACGTGAAATCCGGTACTCTGTCAAGCATTTGGACAACAGCTGCTCAGTTACCTGCCGTGTGGTCACCACTTTCGAGGAGAATATTCAGGCCTACATCACGGTCACAGAGACCCTAATGGAAAAAATACCTTCTGGGTTGTCTATGTCTGAACCCGTTTACTTTGTCAGCGATCGACAGCTCGACCACCTTCGGCGTACAGCCACAGTTCAGGCCACCAAAAATGCTCATCTGAAGGCCTGGGACATTGCACAGCTACTCCAGCAGAAAGTGTTCCGGCCATTGGTCATTACAGAAGTAAGCAATGGTGGTCTTCAGGAACTCCACGAATTGGGAGAACAGCAGCCGTTCGAGGCTGTCATGCAGAAACGTCAACTTGTTACAGCTACCGTCACTGCGACGTTTGAATTATCGGATTGAATATGACAACATACTAGCAAATAAGTACTATCGTATCTGGTGTATGTGAACAGTTTGTTGAAGTTTTGCCAGATGATAACATTTCTTCAGAACGCAGTTTAACTAATCGTCTAATTGTGATTTCAATATCTTCTTTCAAAATCATTCAGGACCAAATCAAGCAAATGATTGATAAGGGCCAAAATGGTATGCTATTCCTCGACTCTTACATGTTCGCCCTCATAAGCACCGAAATCGGTGGCTTTGCCGTGCTGTCTCTTGGCTGTGCGTGCAGCTACATGGAGCAGGCTGGTTTGGAGAACCCTGTTATGGACTTTGCCAGGGCAACCTTATACTAAGACAGCGAATCTGGCTCACCCAGTACACCCCGTGCATCCACATGTAGTACACTCCACGTCTTGGTGGTCAGCGAGATCCTTTTTGGGAACCCGGCAGACACATTGTGTTGCAAAGTTTGTCTGCCCCGGATTCATACACTTTAGACAGCACAGCCTGTCATAGCCAGGTTTCTTCCATTTCGCAATGAGGTTGCGGTCACCAATGTCATTCTCGAGGCACCACTCGTACACCTCTTTGGTAATAAGTTTCCGTTTGTAGTACATGTCATATATGAAACGAGATGTCTGGTAGTGCACCTTGTAAATGCTCCAAGTGATCTCATTCTTTTTCAGTGTGCTCGTATCTTCCCTTTCAGCCTCGGCCATTCGCCTTTGCAGTTCTCTGACTGTGGGTTCAATGATCTCGAATCCTTCAGGAGGTTCTCTATGCCATTGTCTCCGTAACCTTGGCATGGCGACGTGTAGTATTTCTTCTTTCAAGTCATATCACCCAGTCTTGTTCATTCCTTTCACTTTGTTGTAGTAAAATGCGTTAGAAAACTGTTGAAAGGGAGAGCTGTATTTGTCTTTTCAACCTTCACAACATCACTCACTCGGCGGGCGCCCTACGGGTTCGTCGGGCCCCGGCACATGTGTGCCGGCAGATCAATAACTGGCAGGCTCACAGGTGAACAATGGTATTCCGTCACTCTTTGGAATAATATCCGGAATGCTATAAATATATGAAGAATTCGGGCTGACGTTATTTTACTCGTTATAAAAATACCGGTAAATTTAATATACTTTCATTCTAAAATTACGTTTCAGAATGTATTCTCCACCCGAAAGTCTGTGGGTTACTACGCTGGAGTACACTTCTTTCCCATCCTATATAGCACATGGATGGACTCTGGAGGGACGGGATCATAGTGTCAGTACTGAATTACTGGACCACTTCGAAGAGCTCCAGGCGCATTGAGGCCACAACACCGAAAGGGCAGGCGCCACCCTTCGAATAAAGGAAGAAAATTGACTTGAACCCGGCGGCGTTGGGTTCTCCGATTGAACACACGAACTGGCTACTGGGAGTGTGTAAATCTGGCCGCGAACTGTTAGGTACAAGAGAGTTGTCAGCAAGCATACACAGTGAACAGACGTACCTTGACATTTAAGGTCACGAAATTCGGGACGTTTACTGCGACCTCGTGTCTTGAATTGTTTTATTCACTGGAAAGAAATAACACAACATTTGAAACTGAATCTGTACATTTGAGCCCATCCTGGAACCCTAATTATTCTACACATATTAACGAACGAACAGAATATGGGTACGAGTGCTGAGAACGGACATTGGAAGGAGAAGCTCAAAGCTCCTCCCAAGGACTTGCGTCCTACGACAGATGATGTCAACCTGACCAAGGGTAATGAGTTCGAAGACTATTATCTTCGCCGTGAACTGCAGATGGGTATTTTCGAGAAGGGTTACGAGCGTCCTTCTCCAATTCAGGAAGAGTCTATTCCTATCACTTTGGCCGGCCGGGACATTCTTGCCCGTGCCAAGAACGGAACTGGTAAGACCGCTGCTTACCTGATTCCCGTACTGGAGAAGCTTGATCTCGAACAGTCTCATATTCAGTCCCTGGTCTTGGTACCTACTCGTGAATTGGCTCTGCAGACCTCCCAATTGTGCAAGGAGCTGGGAAGGCATATGGGTGTTAAGGTTATGGTGACCACTGGTGGTACTGCCCTGAGGGACGACATCCTGCGTCTCAGCCAGGATGTGCATATTCTGGTCGCCACTCCAGGACGTGTATTGGATCTGGCAGAAAAAGGTATCGCCAAGCTGGAGAACTGCAAGACTATCGTCTTTGACGAGGCTGACAAGCTGCTGAGTGCTGATTTCCGACCCATGATTGACAAGATTATTGGCTTTCTACCCTCCAGTCGCCAGATCCTCTGCTTCTCCGCCACCTTCCCTGTCACTGTCAAGGACTTCCGCTCTCGTTTCATGAACAAGCCTTACGAAATTAATCTCATGGACGAGCTAACCCTTAAGGGTGTGACACAATACTATGCGTACGTCGAGGAGAAACAGAAAGTACACTGTTTGAACACGCTCTTCAGCAAACTACAGATCAATCAGAGCATTATCTTTTGCAACTCCGTGCAGCGTGTCGAACTTCTGGCACGCAAGATCACGGAATTGGGTTATTCCTGCTTCTATATTCACGCCAAGATGAACCAGGCGCACCGCAATCGTGTGTTCCATGACTTCCGTCGCGGTGTCTGCCGAAACCTGGTCTGCTCTGATCTTTTCACTCGGGGTATTGATATCCAGGCTGTGAACGTGGTGATCAACTTCGATTTCCCGAAGAACGCAGAGACTTACCTTCACCGTATCGGTCGTTCCGGAAGGTATGGTCACCTAGGTCTCGCCATCAACCTTATTACCTACGATGACCGCTTTAACTTGTACCGGATTGAGCAGGAGCTGGGCACTGAAATTAAGCCCATCCCTCCCACCATTGATAAGTCATTATACGTCGCGCCGGCAGGTGCTCTGGACGAGGCTCAGTAATCGACTTCTCAAGCAGACACAGAAAAGGGTGCATAGGTGCTCAGCTACCACAAACTGTTTTCTTATCTTTGCATGTCCATGTTCACATATCCATCATCATTCCATCATCTGCGCATTCAATAGCCAACACGCTGAACCCCTACACCGCACCTATTTTGGGACATGCAGGAAAGCCACCACCACTGGGCTTAGGTATGAGCAAATCAGTTCACAATCCTTTCAAATATTTGTTCCATTGTGCTCTACCGTAATCACTAGAATATAATCACTACGAATCCCGTACGGTTGGCTGGATCAAACGGTCCGGCATCAAAACCAATCGGGAACAGCCCTTATTGGCCCCTTGATGAGGCCTCTGCAGACCCAAACACACCCCGTGTACCCCTTTTTCTCGACTACTCTTTGGGCCTGGTCGACCGACATCCCACACATACTCCGAACAAAGGGAACAGATGCCGCTATTGCCAGCTGCCTGGATCTCCCTTTCCCGTACTTGAATCATCGAGGTAAGAATACTTACTCCATGCGAAAAAAAAGGAGGAAATCATGTGGACACAATCTTGGCCCAGAATCAGTAAGTGGAACCTACCCCCTTCCCCCTTCCCCATCTTTGCAGGGATTGTCCCCGAACAATCGTCACAGCCGCAAAACCACGGGATTATGGGAGGGCCGCTCCAGAAGCCCATCTTCGCGACAGTAAATCGCCCCCTCGTTTCCCAACCCCCGGTGCGTATCGGTGGTACTCGGGGTAAGAGGCTGGGTGGGTGGCCCGGTGCCGCACCCCAAAAATGTCTCACCGTGAAATTGCCTATCGGAAGCTAATGGGTGAGAGAGGTCATCCAGAGTGGTGTTTCTGCACTCGTCACTCTACGGTTATCGCGCACAGCACGGGATTGGGGTGTCTAATTTACTACCCCGTGTTATGATGACGCGTGTACAAGGGTCTGTGCAGACAGCAGTCCCACATCGCTTTGGTGACGGGCCCAGTACTCAACACACCACAATTTCACGGGCTCGCTCGCAGGTGTTTCTCGGAAGACAGTAGTCATA
This sequence comes from Corallochytrium limacisporum, assembly GCA_002811645.1. Lineage (NCBI taxonomy): Eukaryota > Corallochytrium > Corallochytrium limacisporum. The sequence goes on from PDIP01000148.1 coordinate 46,529, forward strand.
AGCGACGGAGCGAGCCCGAAAGGATAGCTCCTGTTGATCATCGAGTCTTTTTGTTCCCGCTTCGCTCTTTGTGCACCAATGCGCGCAGTCGTTTGCCTGAGGCGGAGCGGTTTTCAGAATCCTTACGGCCTTGACATTTGAGTACATTGAACATACAAACCATCTCAGACTGCGGCTGAAGGTGAACTAGTCGGCCGACCTGTCTTCAGCAGCACAAAAAAAAAACTGAGGGATGTCAGCCGGTCCGTCCGGTGCGTATAAAGAAACTACCACCACGAAGAAATTAGGTCTTAGAGGGCCAGTAGATTGTGTATCACGGCAATCCCTTGCGTTGGAAACGGATAGAAAATATATGGGAACATTTGCGGCCCGTCACAAATTTTTGGGCGCCGGGGGGGGGTTGTCTTGCTATGGACGCGCGCATGGAAAATTTTCCGTTCCCAATTGCAGAGAAGCCGGTCCTCTGATCTAAAAATAGCACACCATGCATGCAGTAGTGAATGTACGGAAGAGGGGTCCCAATTTGGCGATGGCCCGGTCTGCAATTTCTTGCCTATACCACCGCAATTCCTATCTGGGTCCACGCGGGGTGGTCGAGCCCCTTTCTTCACAGCAAGCGAATGGTTCTCGGTGTTTAATGTCCGTGTATTGTTAACAACTGAGGAAGGCAAAACGGGAAAACCGAAGAACCTGGGCAATAGAGAGCGCGGCGGTCGGGTCCCCGGACTCTTTCTTCCTCCCTTCGCCTCCGGGGCCTTCCCTTCTTTTTTTTTTTTTGCGTCACTTTTTTTTTCTCCGTTTTCTTTTTTGACAAAAAACCGATGGTTCCAGACAGGCCTTCCGTCTCCAGCTCCCCTTCCCACTTTGCATTTTTTTTTGCAGGTGAACGGTTGGACAGCGGTGGGCCGTCCCTCGGTGCAGTTCAAACAGCTAAAATATAAATCCAGGGAAAAAAGAGAAAGAAAAAGGAAGAAGGAAAGCCATCACCACCACCGCCACCGGATGGATCCCGCTCACCCGCCCTTTCTCCTTCTCCTCGCTTCCATTTTTGATTTTTCCCTATTCCTTTTTTTTCTTCTTTGGGCCTCTGTCGGTTCGCGTGTTATCTCCCGCTCTCTGGTTGTCCGTCATTGTGCCTGCCACTCTATGCCAACCCGCTATGATTAATACATGGCATCTTTTTATTCGCCTGCTAGTCCATCCGAGACTTTGTGGGGGAGTGCTGCCCTTCCGGGCAAGTACCACTAACTCCCCACCCCCACCCCTTCTCCTCACTCCTCTTCAACTTCTCCATCGGTTCAAGATCCCCGGACTTCGCAACTGATGGCGGAGATCACCGTCCAGCTTTGCTGAAAGCCCCCCTTCCCAGAGGTTGCATGGCAGAATACATAGCCAGAGAACTGTAGACTCTTCGAGGTGAAGCGTAGTTTTGGTCCCCCAGCCCTTCTCGAGCGGTTCACGAAGAAAATTGGTTCGTCCCTGCTTTGCACCTGTCACCACCGCGCACGGACGACGAATGAATAGGTCCAGCAGATATTCTCTTTTCGTTTTACTATACTAATTACATTTAGTACGAACAGACTTGATAGACATCCTGGATCCGCTGGAGGCAGTGGGGCCGTGACGCAAATAGAGCGGAACGGACCAAAACAGAGAATGGTTTTGGAGAACTGGCGGTGCATACAAGCAGCCTTTGATGTCGACAGGCGCAACTCTGGAAATAGACACGGACCACCCGACATTGCGTGGCTGCCCGTGGAACACTTGGATTTGTGTCGAGTGGTCCTTTGTCCACTTTTGATGAGAAAGTCACGAGTGTCCTTCTCTCGCGCACATTGAACCCGACCGCGGTGTTGACCATGCTATTTCACGTAAGTGACCTTGACTGACCAGTAAGTCTGTTTACATCCCTTCCTCACCTGGCCATTGCCATCTCTCGGGAAATCCATACGATAAGATATTAGGCCATGTCTGGTGTAATGTCTCTGCCAGTGGCGGACTCCTTCCTGGGTGCTCTCAGGAGGAACCCCCGCCGCAGCGGAGTTGCCGCTGCTGCCCTGTTTGCGGGCATCTACGCCGTCCGCAGGTACAGAGCCAAACTTAGGGCTGACGGCCGCGAGAGTACACTATTGGAAGAGCGGGCCTTAAAGGAGATCCAGGCCACCTCAAAGAAGCGTATCGGTGTCGACAAGGACTTCTTTAAGAAGGTCGGCAGGCTGCTGAGGATTGTGATCCCGGGCCTGAGGAGTAAGGAATTCGCAATCCTCCTCTTGCATACCAGCGCTCTGGTGTTCCGCACCTTGTTGTCCATCTACGTTGCCACTCTGGATGGTGAGATCACACGCAACATTGTATCCGGTGATGTGAGGAGCTTTGCTTGGAACTTGGCCAAGTGGATGGCCATTGCTATTCCCGCCACCTACACAAACTCCATGATTCGCTTCTTGGAGTCTACCCTGGCTCTGTGCTTCCGCACTCGTCTCGTGGACTATGCTTACACCCAGTACATGAAGAACCAGACCTACTATAAGGTCGGAAACCTGGACACTCGCATCGACTGTGCTGATCAGTGCATGACCGAGGACATCAGCCGCTTCTGTGCCCAGCTAAGCCATCTCTACTCCCAGATCTCCAAGCCCATTCTCGATGTATTCCTCATGAGCTACCAGCTGATTGCCCTGGGTACTGCCCGTTCCGGCAGTGGCAGTACCATCCTACCCGCCATCATCGGTATTGGCACGACGATGGCTACCGGCAAGGCCCTGCGCATGCTCGCCCCTCCATTTGGTCGCATGGTAGCCTACCAGGCCCAGCTTGAAGGTAACCTGCGTTTCATCCACAGCCGTCTGATCACCCATTCTGAAGAGATTGCCTTCTATCGGGGACATGAAGTTGAAGAGAGCATTCTGCGTACCTCCTATGAGAAGCTGCGTCGCCAGATCATGAAGATTTACAGGAGCCGTATCAACTACATCATGTTGGAGCAGTTCATGATGAAGTACTTGTGGAGCGCCAGCGGTTTGATCATGGTGGCCATGCCGGCGCTGACGCATGCGGAAAAGACGCGCGAAATTGAGTCCACTGGCGGCCTTAACGAGCAGGCTATGGGCCGTACCCAGGACTTCGTTACCAGCCGTTCCCTGCTTTCCTCGACTGCCGATGCCATTGAGCGTATCATGAGCTCCTACAAGGAAGTTACCGAACTGGCCGGCTACACTGAGCGTGTCTCTATGATGATTGATGTCTTTGACGATGTGGACCGTGGCCACTACGTCCGCAACCAGCTTGACTCTGCCGATGCCGACACGAGCTACAAGCCCAACCAAGCTGTCGTTGAGCGTGTCCATGGAGGTGGCATTCATCTCGAGGATGTGCCCATCATTACCCCCACCGGCGATCTCTTGGCGGACAAGGTCAACTTGGATATTGAACCCGGCATGCACTTGCTCATCACCGGTCCCAACGGATGTGGTAAGAGCTCTCTGTTCCGCATGTTGGGTGCCCTGTGGCCCGTCTGGGGCGGTCGCTTCCGTGCTCCCGCCGTCGAGGACCAGTTCTACATCCCCCAGAAGCCATACTTGGTGGTTGGATCTCTCCGGCAGCAGATTATCTACCCGGACAGTGGAGAGCAGGACATGAAGAAGCGCGGTATGACTGACGATGATCTAATGGACATTATGAAGTGGGTGGCACTGACTCATGTGGTTGAGCGTGAGGGAGGGTTGGATGCCGTGAATGACTGGAAGGATGTCTTGTCCGGCGGTGAGAAGCAGCGCATTGGTATGGCCCGTTTGTTCTACTTCAAGCCTCAGTACGCTCTCCTAGACGAGTGCACCAGTGCTGTGAGCATTGATGTTGAAGGCCAGATGTACCAGCATGCCAAGGACATTGGCATCACTCTGCTGACCATTACGCATCGCCCGACTCTGTGGAAGTTCCACTCGCACATTCTGCAGTTCGACGGTGCCGGTGGCTACCGCTTCGGTCTCCTTGATGCGGACTCTCGTCTCTCCCTGGAGGACGAGAAGAAGCACCTGGAAAGCAAGCTCAAGGACGTTCCCCAGCTGGCTGAACGCTTGCGTGCTCTGTGCACTGACCTCGGCGAAGACTGTGCTCTCGATCTCGACCACTTCCCCCAACCTAGCACTGATATTAGCTTCCGTAGTCCTTAGATTTTCATGACATGAAGAAACATTCCTAACACTGCAAAACCCCCATCTTTCATGCACTACATGGTACTACATTCCCATCCATTGCGTATATAGAACATATGTTTTCTGCCAAGTTTTACGTTACTGCCTTATGTGGATCTGTTTGTTCACCGCTGGCCAAAGCCATCTCCACGGTACTATCCCCTCCGCTGCGTATGAAGTGCCGCCCGTGACACGGACCGCGAAGAGAGTACTGGGACTAGTGCTCTTCGTGTCAGGTTAAAGGGGTGCGCGCGTACGTGTTGGTGTGTCCTCTTCATCTGATTGCGCGTTTTCCTGCCTAGTGTGAGAGCATCAGCCGCCCGCAAGTGTCGGAGAGGAGGGGCCCCAAAGCACAGCGGAGGGTGAGATGGAGAGATCGAAGGGCCCGCCCAACACCCCCC
>PDIP01000149.1:0-15315 GCA_002811645.1 Corallochytrium limacisporum
CAAAACACCCCCCCCCGGGGGGGGGGGGGAGAGGGACCTTTTCCTCTGCCTTCCGAATCGAAATCGCCCCGCAGGGGGAAGACAGAAAGATGTCCTTCATCGGGATCATGAACCCCTGTGCACACCTTCTCCGTGGCTCCGTCTTAGCAAATCATTGGGATAGCAGAAGGTGTTCCTACTAAAACACATCTCTTCCAGTTAGACTCCAAATGCTCAGTCATGTTTGTGTAGTGAGTATAGAAAGTCTGGCCGACCGGAAGGTGCCATTAGTGCCACTACAGGGTGAAGGCGATCCTTTGGGACTCGGTGATGTATGTGCTACTCGTATGGATGTATTATGACTAAATATGCCAGAAATGAATGAATGTTAATGCGGCATCAGATGTGTGTTCAACGCACCGAGTGCCCGATGTTTGATTTTCGAATTGTTGCCCCTGCAATTAGCTTTGAGCGCTCAAGGTGTACTCGTCAGGCATGGTGGACCGGGGAGTTATGGCAGACATGGAGGCGGACATGTTGTCCGTGTAGGCAGTGGCCTCCACATCGTCCTTTGCATTGTCGGTGGTGAAAGTATGGCTTGCCTTGCGACGCTTGTAGTACACAGCACCAGCGACAATACCACTCACAACCACTACAGCGCCGACGACACTAACCGCAATGGCGATTGTTTCAGTGTTATCGCTGTCTCCTCCCGTGGAAGTATCGGAATTCCCTCCATTGTCAGGTGAAGTCAAGGACACCTCAGTACCCACGGTCGAATCAAGAGCACCCGACTCATCCGCAGACTTCAAGGCGGCTTCCACAGTGGTAGCTGCATAGAATCCCCCGGAGTTTGGATTAGCAACAGCGATGGTAACGGCAGAACCGCTATCAATGTCCTCGATTTCCAGCAATCGTACGTCGGAGGGCTGAACCCCATTACCCATTGCGTCAGCAACGGCCTGCTTGAGGTTGTCCGCGTACATGGAGCTGAATTCAGTGGGACTGACAGTGACATACACCTTCAAGGTCTGGGTGAGCGGTCCATCGCTTGTGGGGCTGACGTCGTCGGAAGTGGTTGTAGGGTTGGGGTCGGTGGAAGGATTGTCGGGCGTCGTAGAAAGCGGGGGGCGCGGGGTGAGAATATCTTCACAGCCAGCCTGATTATAGGCCTTCGTCAAATCAATCGCGTTCCCGGCCGCGTCCTGGCAAACCCCCAAAGTAGTTCTACCCACACCGTCCTGTACGGACTCTGGCGTATTTAGGAAACCTGTTGCAAAGCAGCAATCCATGGTTACCACACCGGCCGGCTGTGAGAATATCACTGTGCTCAGATCGGGATTAGTGCCCTCGAACGCTAACTCATCGACTGACTCCAGATTGTTGTTAGAGAGGTCAAGGTATGTCAAAGAGGGCGTGTAGTTACCGAAAGTGAAATCCTCGATGTTGGTCAATTGGTTACCGTTCAATTCGATCGTGTTCAGGTTGTCGAGTCCGTTGAAAGCAGCGCTGCTGATGTCGGCGATCTCGTTGATCCAAAGCTCGAGGGTCTCCAGACTTGTCGCACCCAAGAAAACGTTATCGGGCAAACTTGTGATGCCGTTGTAGCCCAAGTTGATACGCTTCAAGTTACTAGCATTGGTGAAGGAATCGGGGAAGATGGTTGTAATCCCACCGCGCCCGTTGTTCGTGCCAATCATTTTGAGTTCCCGCAGCAGAGGTGCCCGATTGATCATGGTACTGTCAATGAAATCGAACTGCACTCTTGGCAGTTCCAGGATAACAGTATCGGCCTCGATCTCTGGGAAGTACCTCAAGCCTTCAACGCACTTGGTAAGGACACCGCCCTCAACGCTCAGACATTGACAGGCTGAATCGTATGGGCAGGGACTTCCGTCGTCCTGGGCAGAGACGGTCGTGGCCAACAGGGCGACCAGCGTAGTTGTGAATACTCCAGCCCTCATCGTGAGTCTGTGTGGTGTCGTGTTGTGGTGAGATTCAAAATGAGAACCCGTTTCGTGTATTCCCGTTATGGATACTGTCCAAAAAGAGCCCAATTGCACTACAAACCAATTGCAGCTTGTCTTCTTCTACCTGATCACTCCAACGGACCTCACGACTTCCGTTTGAGAACCCTACAATCCTATCTGTCTTCTCCTGTACATGAACTGGTTATCCAAAGCGAAACAGCGCAACACCATCGCCATGTATGCGATGCGGACAACCACCAAAGTTCTTCCTCGATAGCCTGTTCTTCCGGTGCCTAAACGATGGGAGAGCAACGGGCATATCACAGCGCACACTAGTCCTCGTATGCGCTTTCAGTGGACAGTCCGATCCTTCCCCCCTTATCCCCCTCTTCCCGGGTTCCCTGCCCTCCCAAAGCCCCCGCCCCACATCTCTGCCGGGTTCACTATCCTTTTCCCCCCGGCCCCTGGTCCTCTCCTTCCCTGCCTTTCGTGCCTGCTTTCTATAGTGACACAATGTTAACCAAATTTTGAATCAAGAATCCGTGACCGAAAGAGCTCCCCGGGAGAAGCAAAGAGGCGGGGTACAGAAGCCAAAAAGACATACATCGCCAGGACAGACGATTTCGGACCGGTTTCACCGGTTGACCCCTATGTGGTGAGGATAGTTTCCAAAGATGCTTGTGATTAAGTACATAATATACTATGATTAGTCAGATTGTTTTGGCAAACTTCGGCTTCTTCGACTCTGGTGAATTGGAACGTATTACTGTGAGGATGTGCTCAGAAAAGGCAATGCCGGACATCAAAAGGAAGGCTGACATGGAACAGTTCGAGTGTAAGAAGGAGATGGGCACGGTCATATATTTAGTACTGATTCACTTTTTAGTGCGAGGCAGAGAAGGCAAGAATGTGGACTGATGACCCTTGGGCAGAGCGACGAAGATCCTGCCCACGCCCACAACGACTGTGCAGTTTGGATAGGTATCCGCACGACAACTCATAATGATCTACTGAAGATGTATATGAATTAACCACTTCCTCAAAGTTAAATTTGGAACTAGCTCGTCCCATTCAGAGCCCTACTTGGAATTTCTGGAAATGGCACCGGATCCGCTTGACACAACTGCGCAATTTTTTTGCACTCTTCCTCAAAATGTTCTTCGTCAGCGGAATTTCTATTTGTCCACAATTTCAATATCAAAAGTACGTGATTAAAGAAAGGCGGGGACGTCGGGCCAGCTCGATTAGCGAGGTGGGGTGTTTCGTAGGGAGCGGATGGCCCACGAGGCGAATTACTTTTCCTTAATGAGGCGGGAGGGGGAAGAGGCAAAGAACTTTGAAACCACCAAGGGAAAAGCACAGATTGGTGACTGGGGAAGGGGAGAGGAGGGCAGCGTAGTGTGTTTGGTGGAAAGGGTTCTTGGGAGGGGGGGGGGGGGGGGGACAGGGAAGTAGAGGGGTTAGGCAGAAGCGTGGCCCATTCATTAAGCACTTCTATTTGGCCCGTTTGGGACTTTTAAAGAGTGTCCTGCAATTATCGGTCGAAAACTTTTCGCCGAACTAGGGCACAGAGTTTCCAGGTGCTGCTCGGTCTTGATCACCTCTCGCATCGCTGATCCGAGCAATTGGTGCGAGGTACGCGAGGAATGCAGTTACCCGAGTACCAGATGACACAACATTCTTGAAGATGTACATGCCATCAACTGATGAATGTCGTGGGTATTAAGTGCCATCACCGAGCATCGTTCGCTGGAACACAACATGCGAGCTCTCTTGCGACACCGTATTCCGAACGGATCCTATGCTCATGCCGATCCATAAATATTGGGATGCTGCTGCGTATGGTCATCTCGAGCTCAGATGTGATACCCTGCACATATACTAGTATCTGATCATCATTTCGTCAATACAGCATCTGGTCTGGGTCACGGCCATCCGCGCGGAGCCCGTGTGCCGCCTCGTTCTGTCCTGCACCACATTCTGTTCCCCGTGGCGGTGGTTGACTCCGTCTCACGACACCTGGCTTGCCTGTCCGTTCGGTTTCCACGGTATACAGTCCACATCAACTCATAATGTGCCAAAAATGAATCCTTTATTCCCTTTGTTCGCTACTGGCCCAACAACCCCCCTCACTCACTTTCCCCGGCTGTCACGGCGTATAAAATCAGATGGTGGTCTCCGTTGTGATATCACTCGGGTTATTTTACTTGGGTGTTCCTTTTGACCAATTGGTACGGCACGATTGGCACACCCCCTCCCCCACCACGACGGAATTTATAAGGTACGTTCAGTACTGGTTTGGGGGCGCAGCGCGGGAAAAATAGTGCAAGAAATGCAAAACTCTTCGCGCATTCTTGTGAATGAATGGGGTCTGTGCGAGGCACTGGGCCCTAGTATCAACATCGCTTATCCCTAATACTTATATTTAGTATTCAATTAGGTAACCCTCTGATATGCACGACCTATAGCTATCGTTTCCCACTTCCTTGGTGTTGGGCGTTGAGAATGAAGAATGCCTGCCGACCTCCATACCCGATTTGGTCATATAGAAGAAAGAAGGGTGACATGAAAATCAGTCTCTTTAGGATTACATTCAGACTATATTTCTAATGTTTCATGTATACTATATTTATTTGATTGTTGATTGTTTATATTTTTTATGAAAGATTTGAAACCCATTCAACCCCAAACAAGCTTTGGGCGATCCGAAGACCGTTTGCGGTACCTTTAAAGAGCCAAAGGAGGACACCTTCCAGGTGCTAGTACACATGTTCCCTACTTTATATATGTAAGTGTGTAGGTGAGTTGCGAGGATGTACGTAATTAATTGCCGTCGCAAAGAAAAAAAGAAAAGGGAGAAAGGGGCAAAGAGAGGCAAATTGGGCAGCGCACACAGACATACCACGTCCAAACACCGCTCGCTTGGTATACCTGACCGCACACGCGCCCACACTTTTGCCGAAGAGAGCAAATTGCCAGAACTCTTTCATGCAACAGTCTCAACAGTAGAAAACGAAAGGGGGGGGGGGAAACGACCGGTTCTTCAACCCGTCGAAACCTGAGAGAGTAAAGAGCGGGGCCTTTCGACCAAGAGAAGGGTAGGTGGTCCCATTTCCGAAGATGCCCAGGCGACCAAAGCGGAAACGGAGGAGTCAAAGAAAGGCATCCCCCTATCCATCTAAGGCATACATTTTGTATTGATGATATGTACTTACCTAGTAATGGCGTTGCTGATGCAACTCTCGAAATGTATGTGGTGGTAGCGGTAATGGGTAGCGAGTTTCTTACAATTCGGTGGTAGTTTTCGTTATTTTCTGCCGTAATTTCGCTATCCCGCCGAGTCTCCCGAGTGACACCGCGATCAACCCGGCCGGGAGAAAGGGGGGGGGAGAGAAGGGGAGAGAACACAGGCAGGATTTGGTGCGACAGTTCGACCAGGAAGACTTGGCTCACAATTATTGCGAGTTTTTAGTGCAGAAAAAAAAGAAAAAAGAAAAATGAAGCAAAAAAAAGAAAAAGGGTGGTCTGCTGTCACCTTCTACCTACCGCCATTAAAACAGACTCCGGATCCTTGGACACAAAAAAAAATAATGGGCTCAGAAGGCCCCCGCGCCGTATATTGCTACGCACAGTGTGTGATGTCCGACACACGACCTTTTCAAAAAAAAAAAAAAAGAAATGGGTGTCCCTCCACCGGCACGAGAACCCCTTTGTGTGTGTGTGTGTGTGTGTGTGTGTGTGTGTGTGTGTGTGTGTGTGTGTGTGTGTGTGTGTGTGTGTGTGTGTGTGTTTCTTTGGTAGCCGATCGCCCAAACCACGCAAAACGTCCGCGGTGGTTCTTGCGTTTTTGTATTTTTTTTTTCCCGTGGTGGGCGGGGAAAGCGTGTGTTCTCCGACGAACCCGAACACTCGAACGGGCCCGCAGAGCGCCCAAAAGAGCACCGTTGTGCGCCATATAAAGTCAAAGACCTGCGGAACGGAAAGTACGCTATTCCCTCAACACAACACAACCCCCAAACCCCCCTGCCCGCTGTCAATGGGGACCCCGGAGACTGGGGGAGGGTCGGGAGTGCTTGCGTGAGTTGAGTGCAAAGCATCCAAAGTCTACGAGCACGGTGCTTCGAGAGGATGTGAGACACATCAACATGCATCCTTCCCATCAGTGTGTATCGGCCCTAAATAAACTACATCGTTGCAACCAATACGCACACGCATCGTTGTCAGTACTACGTTGGTAATTGGTAGTGAAGCCGGTATGTGCGTACGGACGTGCGGAGGTGGTAGTGGTACAGGTATGGGTCTATTGTGTAGGTTGTGTGGAATAGCCACGTTCATCGCACTTAATTCCCTACCCGAGCAATGATCGCACCGTGTCAAAGGAGAGATCGAAGGTCGCCTTAGACTTGTTGATTCGACGAGTGTCCTGTGAGATGACGATGCCGTGCTGCAGTAGGGACTTGGATTCGCGCCGTTTGCGTTCGCTGATTTCCTTAACTCGGTTCTCGATTGATTCGGCTACGAGCAGATGGTGGACTGTAACCCATTCGCGCTGGTTTCCCTGACGAAGCACACGAGCAATGGCCTGGTCCTCTACGGACGGGGTGAACCACGGATCTAGGAGGATGACTGTGTCACCGTTGTGCAGGTTGATGCCTTCCCCTGCTGCTTTGTAATTGACCAAAATGACTTTGATGCACCCCTCTGAACTCTCATCTGAGTCTTCTTGCTGGTCATTGAACCATTTTATATGCCGCTGGCGGTCTGTGCCATTCGTGCTGCCGTCGATGCGACGGATTTGCACAAATTTGCGGTATCCGGACGCTTCTTTGACACACACGTCTGCCTTGTCCAGGCCGCCATTCCACTGGCTGAAGATGACGACCCTCGGGAGGCTACTACCCGTGGTCTGCTCTCTTTTTAGCACTGGGTCGGAGTCACCATTTTCAGGCATTTCTCGCTTTCGAGACCACATGCCATTATTGCGGTCCGCTGGATACACGGTAAAGATGTTCCGGAGAACCTCAACCAATCGCTCCAGCTTGGAGGATGAGCCAGTGACAACGGGGCGCTTCGATGACAACGCTGAATCGCGGGCCTTGTCTGCAATCCAAGCCTTAAGCTTTGGGGGCAGGGCTCGCAGAACGTGCTCTTTGCGCAGGACGCGGCCAGAAAGGTTGCCATCTCCGTTATTTTCAAACATAGTCTCCTCGTCCTCTTCTGTGGTAAGAAGTAGATCGGCAGCCACGCAGATGCGGCGCATCAGCAGTACACCACCGTGAACTGACACAAAGTCCAGGGTCTGGTTGCTTTCTTCGATGGAGAGTACATAGTCCTTGACAATATCACGAATCAGGTTGTAGACTGCTTCCTCTCTGGGGTCACACTGGCCAAGCTTGATGTGATGGTATTCATCGTGCCGCTTGGGGATGGTTTCTTTCAGCCATTGGTCATTTGTCCGCCTCAGCAGCAGGCTGTTCATCCACATTTCTATGAGACCTGAATCCCGTGGGGACATGGCATTGCAGTTATACTTCGGCAGCTTGGACATGTCCTCATAATCCCTCCACTCCACCAGCGCATCATTACGTGTAAAAATGCGGTTCCACCGGGCCTTTACCCCAAAGCGTTCTTCGTAGAGCGCCTTATCACGCAAACCCAAGAAGTCTACCATCTGAGAGTATAGATCTCGGGGGGAATTGCGGTACGGTGATCCGCTTAGGATCCATTTGTGTTGGCCACGTAGAGACGCCAGCGCCTTCAATGTGCCCGAATTGTGATTTGCAATGTGGTGGCCCTCGTCGCACACCACACGGTGCCAGTGGATGTCTTGGAACTGCTTGACTTTGTTTCTGAGCGTATCGTAAGTTGTCAGGACCAGGAGTATTGATGAATCATATTCGGAACCTCCTTCCTTCCCCTCAGGGTCCTCGTCATCATGATCATCACCGGTGTCAGAAGGCAAAATCGACCAAGTGCCCGTTCCTGAAGATGCATGGGCAATGTGCATCTGCATTTTTCCGCCATCCTTCAGCAGAAAGACATCGTCAGTCTCAGAGGTCGACACATTCTTGTCGGCAAGGAACTTGTGCGCCTCAGCTCGCCACTGGTGCAGCACAGAAAGTTTGCAGACTATGAGATTCGCCCTAGTCCCGGAACACGACCGATGAGCCAGGATTAGCATTAGTGCCTGCAATGTCTTGCCGAGACCCATCTCGTCAGCCAGGATTCCACCACTGACTCCGAAGTACATCAGTTGTTCCCTCATCCACATCCATTCAATGCCATCTAATTGGTGCCGCTTCAGTCGGAACGGATCCTCAAGATACCTCCGTTCGAGGTTCTGCAGGCGCAGGTGGCTGAGCAGGTGGGACTCAACATCACCCACAAGCCCCTGCTCTTCGGGCAACAAGAACTGAGCTGGTCTTAACTCCTGCCAATGTTGCATCCACAGCTTGGACATGTAGTCCACGAAGCATACTCGAGTCAGACTGTTGTCCCAGGATGGATATAAAGCTGATCCAACACTCGTCTCGTTGTACGCACGACGCGCGAGAGTGCCGTGGCTGATATAGACGGTCTCATTGGGCGCACAGTTGAGGAGAGTTCCAGCGCTTTGCAGTTCCTTCGCAATCCGTTTTTCATCTGACTGGTACCAATGGTTGAGTAAGGTTGCAAGTTGGAAATGGTCATAGTACATCTCATACTCAATCGTAGGCATACAAGGGACCCCAGGATTCTTGTTGTCCGCTGACTTCACGTTGCTATCATGTTTCTGCGGAGCGGCACAGACGTGCACATCGATCACGACACTGCTCTTGCCATTTGTCGGACTAAATTCCAACCCTTTGTAACGCTGAGGCGTGCATTCTACATTGATCTTTGTCCCGAAGCATAGCGAGGACAGGAGATCGCTGTCTACGACCAGCATTTCATGAATCCAAGTGATCGCCTGGTTAGCATTCTTCCCATTGCAGAAAGTACAGGACGACACACTGATCTTCAAATTAACTCTCTAGTATTGCATGGTTGAGAGAACGGCGCGGGCACTAGTTCATACAGAGGATTAAATAGTGGACAGCGTCAAAGACAGCCACTTGCGGAGTATCTCCTTGCGCTACATGAGACAAAGCCGGGCATTGGAATCGTGTGATGGTATTCTCCCTGGCCTCTGGGATTGGCCACCGAAGTTGATCAATACAATCAATGGATTTACGAATCCATTGTCCGATGGAGTGTGCACACAGTATGAACTGTTTTGTATTGATCAATCCAAACTGCATATCTACGCAGGAATTCTGCCCCAAACGTTGTACAAACACACACAACGAAATCAGCCCTACCTTTCGAATATGTTCTTCTATAGTGAATGGCTCAAAGTTTCCGATGATTGTATTTTGATTCCCACACTCAGGTGGGTCCAAGCCCTGCATCTCTTCACACAATGGTGTCGAATGACATAAGAGTGGAACCGCCACTCCCCGCCTGTGCATACAATGACAAATGTGTACGCTCCATTTTGCGGTGGTTACGCATCGCGGAGAGGCTGAACCCGAACCCGCAATAGTGCTGCCCTGCGCCATTTGCATTTTAATTTGTCAAACATTTTATTAACTTTAAAAATGTCCGTATATTTTATACACGTCCGCACCTGAAGCTTTCCACCGGCCGGTACATTCACTACCGAATGGCCGTCCCTGCGAAGTTTGCTCCAATGCAGAGACCCAGTGCCGGGCAAGAACTTCGATAATGAATGTACTGAGTTTCCCACCGAGCTCCAGACCGATGCCCGACCATTCCGGACCGCGAGAGGAATCGCACGGAGAGAATTCGGGGGGGGGGGTGCCCAAGCCGCCCCTTCCCGTTTTCTCCAATCTTGCGAACACACCCAACCGGTAAACCCTTTGATTCCAAAGTAATCCATACATTTATTACGAATGGTGCCGGTTGTCCCAGCGATGGGGACGTGTGCAGCCGTGCACGGTCCAGAGCCAAGAGATCACGGTTTCTTCAAAATTTCACCGGCAGTAGCCTTTGTACCCACGCGCAATCGGTGGCTGAGCCCAGAGTTTGTGGGTGCTGACACAACTGACCCGGGCAACTGGGCGGCCGGGGAGGGCGGTGGTTTTGTGGGGCCTTGTGAGTCACTAACGGGCTCGTTCCGCAGAGTGGCTCCGTCTTTCGTTTTTCGACTGCAGACTGTGTGCAATGGACAATTGTATTGAAGCAGTGATGTTGTAATTTCTTCACCGCACTGATAAGCAATCGTCGTGGTCATCACGGTTCACCATTGAGGAATCTGTAACTGCGGGTCACCTGCCCGTGGAGCCGAGGTGAGTTCACGGCAATGGGCCGGCTATTTGGGACGTGTGCACGGTGGACCAGTGATATTTTGTGCACCCTAACGAGTTCCAGTGTCTACAATGACCTTATAATTAAAGAATTTCGGTATGCATATTTGAATGGTATGAGACTAGTTACAGCTTCGGGAACACTTGAGTGAAATTGAGTATAAGGTCAAGCGTGGAACAACTTAATGAGTTCACAAATCACAGACAACTCAATGGCCCTTGGTCAAAACGCCCGGCAGCAGGTGCACCATGCCACTGAGGCGGCGGAAAAAATTGTGGCGCTGACTCCGGTCCAACAAATGATTAGCAGCTGTTCAGGGGCATTCCTCACTAGCATGTTGATGACACCTTTTGACGTCGTCAAGACAAGGCTTCAGGCTCAGGAGCATTCCATCACAGCCTCCATTGCAGGAGAAGATTGCAAGTATGTAGTTTTTCGAAATGGTCTCATGGAACAGTACGTAGAACGCTGTACTGTCTGCGGAAATACGCCGGGGTCGACAACATTGGAGGCATGTGCAGCAAGGCCTGTGCGGTTGAACGGTACATGGGACGCTATGGTCAAGATCAGCGAATCGGAAGGTATCACCGCACTATGGCGTGGTTTACCCCCTACCCTGGTCATGGCTGTACCTGCGACCGTCATTTATTTTACGGGATATGAACAATTGAAAGCACTATACGAGCGCAGGAGTGTAAGCCAAAGTTACGCACCCCTCCTCGCCGGAGCCAGTGCCCGTGTCTTTAGCGCAACCTTCGTGAGCCCTCTGGAGCTGATTCGCACGAAAATGCAAGCCGCTAGGAACCATGGTTTCCGCAAGGTCTTCACTATTGTGAAACAACAGGCGCACGACGCCGGAATAACCTCACTGTGGCGAGGCTTGACGCCGACACTGCTGCGCGACGTCCCGTTCAGTGCAATGTACTTTTCCGGTTACGAGTATCTGAAGCCACGTTTCCGATCATCACTGCAGCAGCGATTTGGTGGAGATCATCTGTTCCTTAGCGCCTTCCTGTCTGGTGCAACGTCGGGTGCCTTCAGTGCGTTTGTGACCACACCGTTCGACGTGATCAAGACCAAGATGCAAGCCGACCAGATAACTGGACCCTACGAGCCCAACGCACGCATCAAGCCGGCAATGGAGGTTACTCGGGATATTTACCGCCACCAGGGCATCCGTGGATTCTTTGTCGGACTCTCACCACGCCTGGCAAAAGTTGCGCCGGCTTGTGCCATCATGATTAGCTCCTACGAGACAACCAAGAAGATCTTCCGCGACTACAATCATCAGGAAGCCATCGCGTAGTGCATGGTTCCTGAGTCTAACCAGAGCGCTCTGTAGCATCAAGAGCCTATGCCATTCACCCTTCTGCTTTTGCATCCATCATTCTCTGTTCTAAATTTACAACATTTCATCATAACTTCAAAGCATGTACTTCAATCCTCCATACATCATCGTTTATGCGAAGCAGATCCTAGAGCAATAAAATCGCCGTTTGCCCATACACAGCTGTTCTTCTTCGTCACAGACTAGATCCCATCCTTTTGCGCTTCTATCCGATGCGCATGACCGTCGTCAAATGGGCATAACCATCGACAAACATCATACCCGTTGGCCCATAGCGGTTCCCGTCACCACAAGGGTTTCCACTAACGAATCCATCCACTATCACCAGGGACCCATCGGAGAGCGAGAAGCGGGCGGGATTGTCTGGGCACACTACTGCGCGAGGAAAAACTTGTTGGAAAAATCTAGAGCCTCCGCCGCATCATCGATGCAAAATGTAAACCCACCGGAGATAGTGATACGATGGGAGGGCGAGTTGGGACTCGCCACACTGGCGGCGCGCACAAGCGAGGTCTATTTTCCAATGCTGTTCTCCTGCGCTGGTACCAGTACATCACGCGGGGGCAGAAACTTGGAGAAGAGAAGGTCCCCCCCCCCCCAAAGGGAGAAGGGGAAAAGTTCCCCGAACAAAAAATTATCCTCGAGAACATTTCGCCGCGAACGAACTCACAGTGGAAGCCGGGGGAACGGGTAGTAGAAAGATTCTCTACGAACAAAAGGGAGAAAAATGGCCTGACCCACCCTCCGTCTCTTTTGCCCGGGGGACAGAGAGGTTGGGTCGGGCGCTGCCGTGTCTCCCCCCGTCGTTGGTCCCGTGGCTGCAGGGCCGAACTGGAGAGACACCTTTGGCCATTGGAGTTGGTAGATGCGTGTGTAATCGTGCAATATTTTGGCTGTTTGCTTCTTTGCGAATGTGCCTATTGAACTCCAATTATCTCATTTAGATTGATGCGTAATGAATCATGAAGGTAGATCAAAGGGGAACGCAGGAGAGTAGCGGAACATGCTTTTTCTCGTCACGACAGGTCTTCCATTTGCGGAAATCACTTTGGAAATAATCAAGCCCTTGTGCATTCAACTCGTTGTAAATATGAGCACAGTCAAGGTATTTATCAACTATTGTGGCGCGTGAGGCTACTCTGGAAAGGCTGGGGAAATTCAAATGATGATCGAGAATAAATTTGGACCGGACGACTTTGATTTTGATCTTCGGTCTGACGGGAGGATTGCAACGGGTCGTCTGGAGGTCACCATCGACGGCAAGCTGGTGCACTCCAAATCAAGAGGAGATGGTTACGTTAACACTCCGCAAAAAAAGCAAAACATTCTTGATGCTGCCGAAGCAGCCTTGCAAGGCGCCGGCCTCTAAAGAATTGAGGCCCGTTTGAGCTGATCAGGGAATAGGGTGATGACGTAGGGATCTATGTGTATCAATCACTGGGAACTGCAGACGATGACGAATCCAGCCTTGTAAAACCTTCATTTCACCTGTGTTTGTCACGATGACCTGGCTGTTGTATTCTGACAAGGAAAACAAGCTTAGCAAAGCTTCAGATGTGGATCTCATTTAAAGGTATCGAAACGCCAGTGGACAGATTTCTCTCCCCGCCTTTTGCTGCTCCATCGGTGAAGTATTTCTTTATCCCTCGAGGTCTTGGTGGTTTCCTTTTCTTGAATTGGTATCTTACATTGCACTCTCTTCCCGCTATCGTTAAACGCCGTGTCGCGCACCAAGAATATTGTACATTACATGTTTCTAAAGTCGCAGAGTGGTTATATCAACATTTCAAAAGACATTCTTCCTTGTGTATGCGAATGTTCTATGCTATATACTTCTATGTAATAATGTTGAAACTTATGCTAGAATGAAACACGTGTGTGTTTGCTTTGATTAACAGTTCTAATTGTCCCCATTATTAATCAGGGGCGCATCCTCGTCGTCGCTTTCCCAATCGTCCCCATCATGTTTTCCTGATGCCTTGGTGGTGGAAGAGGAGGCCAGTCCAACACCTTCGTTGGAAGACCCAGAGGAAGAGCTGTGGCGACCCAGAACTGGACGGCCTTCTTCGAGCAGGCCCTGCGTCTCGGCCTCCGCCTCAACTGGTCGTGTATCCGGACTGGCGGGCACCTCGGTCGCCTTGCGGGCCATCACTGTGGAAGCAACGCCGCTCACCACCAGGACTGTACCAACGACGTCCACGTAGGTCAGAGTATAGCCCAGGAACAGGATAGACAGAATCATGCTGGCCAAAATCTGCACTGGCCAGAAAGAAGTGACAAAGACTGCAGTGGTACGCTTCGTGGCCCATGTGAGCAGGGTGTAGTTGAGAGCAGAGGTACCAAATCCGCAGTAAAGTACAGCCCACAGGCCAGTTTCATTGAGGATCCAGTGGCTATCCCATGGAGGGCACCACAGCATTGCAAGTGGAACCAGCATCACGCAACCAAACAGGTAGATCCACAATGTCACGGCCCGGGCGTTCACGCCCTTCAAGTTCAGCACCTTCTTCAGTTGGACATTGTACAAGGCACCACAGATACCGTTCAAGAGAAGCCAAAAGTCACCTAGGAGGACCTGCCAGGAAGTCACACCAACGCCACCCTTGCCGGTGGCCATGGGAGCGTCTGTCAAGGTGTCGATGGCAGGCGAGTCAGGTTCAGTTGACTCTTCACTGCCCGATCCACCGAGAATGATCACACAAGCACCGCCCACGGCCGCGGCAATACCAATCAGGCGCCAGACTCCGGACCTGGTCTTCACATCCAGCTTGTCCTGACCCAGAATTAATGCAATAATAAAGGTAATGATGGGCAGCATGTTCTTCCACAGAGCCGCAGTCACCGCGCTCGTGTACTGCACACCCAGAATTAGCAGAGGCTGCTTCAGGAGCACACCCGTGACTGCAAGGAAGAACATGGAACCAATCACCTTCCCAGTTTTCTCGTGCCCATGATTTTCAACGAACTTCGTGCTCAGCCACGGCGGCATAAGCGCATTGCGCTTGAAACCCGTAAAGCCTACCAGGACGAGTGCTCCTAATAATGACCGGTAAACGGCAAAGACAATGGGGTCAACTCCAGAGTCTGTTGCTGCCTTGGTGATCACAGCACTGCCTGCGAAAATGCACTGTACCAGGACCAGGACCAGCCCGGTAATGACGTCAGCCTTGCTAACCATTATGTTTTGGTTTCTGTGTTGTAGTTGAGAAGGATTCTATCTGATCCGCTCTCCGTGTTTAGGGGGAACTCTCACTGCTTGAGAATTTAACTCTCCGTTCTACCCCGAGCACTTGTCCAGCAAAGTTGTTCTGCTAACGACTCCTGCTTGTCTCTCGTATTCTTTGCCTTTCACACTGTATGTGAGGTCGCGTTTACAACGTTCGTGACTTTGTCCAGACGACTGATCTGACACTCGCGCTTAAATAGCGTACCCTGTGTGCAACGAAGGTGAAACCCTCAGAGTCCATGACACAAACACCCGCAAGAATACATCACCGAAGAGGAAACCATGAGATCGCCCGCAAGATTTGTGCACAGTGCGTGTGCCGCAGCATCCCGCGATGTGTGAGAAGCCGTGAACATCTGAGTATGTCTGTATGTATGCGTGTGTATGTGTGTGCGAAGGAAGAAGGGAGAACCCGCACTTCGCCACCACTCCTCCCCCCCCCC
>PDIP01000149.1:15533-32754 GCA_002811645.1 Corallochytrium limacisporum
CCCCCCCAACCCCCGGGCCTTTTCTCCCCTCTCCTCTCTCTTTGGTGTGTGTGTTGGCTACTACCGCGTTAAGCGGCCCACAACACACCCTCCGCACACACCGCTCCCAAACGGCGGAACATTTTTTTTCGTGCTTTCTCTTTTTTTCTCTTTCTTTCGTTCTTGGTTCCAAAGTTTTCTCCAAATCTTCCTACATTTTATCCATAGTGAATGTACCGGTAAAGGGGCTCGTCAGTTTTTTTGCACCGCACCCCCACCAACGCACGCGATAGGGGACCCGGAGGAAAAATGGATCTGATCCAAACGCTCGGACTCTCGGCCCCCGTTTGCTTCCCCCGCTCACACTTGGACTTTTTCCCTTCCCTACCCCCCTCCCCCTTTCCCGTGCAGGCGTTCCTCGTCCTTTCGTTATCTATAGTAATTCTTCTTCTCTTTTTCCTCACGGTATGCCGTCGTGGGCCGCTTTGGCATCCTTACCTTTCGCACGCTTCGCCCCAGCTTCGCGAGTTTTCTTCTTTTCTTTTTTTTTTACTGTTTGTCCCGTGCGCCTCCGTGCCAAGGTGTCTGGACTCCCCCCCCCTCTCCCTCCCGACAATGAAAACCTTTGGGCAGGGCCACCAACAGAGATCCAAAGGTTTAAGAAAAACAAATAAAATATCAATGTCCCAGTCTCACGTCCCTGAATTTAATACGGTAAGAAGTTTCCCTAAGAACATCACACCTGTTCGCGGGATGAAGCTGGGCCCGACCAGGATTTTTATTTTTTTTTCCAAACCGACGGGGCACCCTTCTGCGGTGGTGGTACGTGACATCACATCAGTCCCAGAGACTCTTGCTCGCCCACGCCGCCCGCCAAATTTATGGCAATGCATCTTTCCTGTATACCTCTTAAATTTCTCTTCCCGGATTTATCAATATATAATATATGACAATGTTGTGAAGAAAACTTACACCATGTATCCAATTTCGCACTGTTGTCGCCACCAAATCACCGCCGCGAGTCGCGGCGGTGACGATACTGCCAAGAATTTATTCTCCTAAACGCTTCTACGCGGCGCAGCGGGTCTGGGCCAATGCAGAAGAAAACGTCGGCCCAAATCGTTAGAAAGGAACGATAAGGAGGCCCGAGCGTTCTGGAACGTTAAGAGGAAATTTCTAAAATTCCAAGCGGAACAAAAAGTAAAGTGACTTGAGCAAGGAACATGCAAGGAGAGCACATAATGAACCCGCCCAGCAGCAAGGACACGGGTGCTCGGGAAGGGGAAAAGGGGGTTGGACACGGGAACGGGGCTCCAGAAAGTGAAGGGGGAGGTGGGGGAGGTATATCTTCCCATTTTGGTTTCTTTTGTTGTTTGATCAAAAGGGAAAAAGGAAAATGGGGATTTGGAGACTGACAGGGCCAACCAACCAAAAAAATGAAAGGAGAAAACTGGAGAATTGATCTCACATCATTGTGGGACGATAACCTTGGCGGACATGTGTGTGTGTGCGTTGCTGGAGGAAAACCTGTGTTGTGTTTCGTTGTTTTTTTTTATTTTACTTTTTGCTGCGTTCCTATTTTGTATTGATAGGAGAAACGGTAGTACCTGGAGATCCTCTCCGCATCAACCGATAGGAAGTGGAAAACCCTCAACAACAACCCACCCCCGTCATTCCTCAACACCACAAAAACTTTGGATAACAACGAGAACATGAAATTTGCTTGTGTGCAGGAAAAGGGGAAAAATGAAAAGATGGAACCCACAAATTGGCTGATGATACGGCTGAACCCCATTTAAGACGGTTTCATCGCTGCTAAAATGTAAAAGGGAAAAAAAAAAGAAAGAAAGAATCAAAAAGGAAAATATATGAGAATTAGACCAAAACAAAACCGTCTGTGTTTATTTTTACGATTTCTTGAGACGAGTTAAAAAAAACACAGAAAGAATATCTGTGATTTGGAAAATAATCCAATACGTGTGATATAGGAAAATCCGAGGCTATAGATTTCCGCAGCGAGCCTTATCTCTCACCCACGGCAGCGGAAAAAACCCTCCAGCACTCCTCTTCTTTGATGTCTTATCCATTGATTTTATATTTAGCCCATCCGCCGTTTGATCATCATCTTCGTTGCGATAAAACCGGGTACCACTCGCATCCGATCTCGGCTCCAACGACAAAGACGGTTGGGAGGTCCTCAAACAAGAACCGAATGAAAGAAAAATGTAAGAATACAAGATACCCACAAAACTCCGGTACTATCGGTACTGAATAATCCGTAGGTCCGACCGTTCGCATGGCCAAATACAGGACCATCGGTCACCCTCTCTCCCTCCCACACCACACCGTCCAACGAAGCAGCACACAACTAAAACGCTTGAAAGACCCCAATCCATTCGCCCTTTTCTTTTTTTCGAATGTTTGGTTTGTGTTCTCCGGTGTTCCTCCAACTTTCTACTGTTCTGTTCCGTTGCCATTAATCAGCTCCATACATTACTCAGGAATTCTTTCCCTACCGGGTTGGAGGATGCAAAATCTATAAGATTTCCAATCTGTCCCATTCTCTTATTTTTTTTTCAAATGGGGAAGGTGTGGGGCTCACCCATTTTTATTTGTTTCCTATTCTGTCGGTCACGAAAATTAAAATTTCATCCCACAGTGTGACATCCGACTATTTTCCCTCGGTTCATTTTATATACATAAATGCCCAGTGGCTAGAGTCGTGAAACCTGGCAGAAAAAGTAGACTATCGGCGTATGACGCGACGTATTGTGAAAACAAGGGCACTGGACTGAAGAAATTTCTTTCCTTGCTCCTTTCCTTGGCCTGGCTATTGAAACATCGTCACCCAGTCTCTTGGTGATTATTTTCCCCATTCTCTGAGTATGAGATGTGACTTCCAACATCTGAAGTGGAATAAAATTTTCTTCAGACGGACAAACGCGGCAGAAAGGAAGGAAGGGGGAGGGGGGGCAAGGTTCTGATTTCTTTTTTTTTTCGCATTGATTCACCGCCACACCAACAAAACGCCTACAGTACGGAACCAAATAAATATATCCGCTTCCTACACATCGCTTATGCGAGCGCAGCCCAGTATTTCCGTATTGCGTGTGCCTAGGCGCGCGGGCGGACGGCGAGGCAAGAGAGGGACCACGCGGTGCTGGCAGGCCTATAGTGAGCTACCTGAAAGTGTGTGCAGCAGCCCAGCGAGCGGGTAGAGAAGGGGGAGGGGAATGAAGAACAATCACGTTAGGGTTATTTCCCCATTTATTCAGTATAGGAACCCAATATCCCCTGGCCTTCTTTCTTTCCCACTGTTTTCCTTTCTTTCTTTCTTTTTTTCCTTCTACTCCGGACCGCCTTTCCTTTGCGCACTGCGCGCCCTTTGCTTTGCGGGAGTGTGGTGCAGAGCGCAGCCGAGAGGGCACCGGCGCACTCGAAACACACACAAAGCGCTGGGGGGGGGGGGTTCTTAATGAACTAGAGGGTGTCCAATTTCTATATAAAATGAACTGGAGAATGGATGGACTCTAGAGAATTGAGCAAGAGAGAGGGGGAAACGGTTTAGGCATTGGAACCAAAGGCGAGAACTCGGGCCTTGAGGACGAAAGCGCAAGACCGCCCACTTTTCCCCCTTTTTCATTTTCACATACTTTCTGACGTGCTCCACAAAGCTCGCGGAACCGAGGTGGCGGGTCCAATGGAGCAAGGAGCGGTGGGGCCAGAACCCGGGGAGTGGCCTTTTTTTTGTTACAAATGGGTACGTACGCCCGCTAAAGCATTTTCCCTCTTTACTTTTTGGTGTCTTTAGGGCTTCGCTTAGTTCCAGGAATTTGGGGGAGGGTTCAAAATTTTGGCAGTGCTGGGAGCGCCACAGCTTACTGCTGATGTGCGTACGCGCAGCTTTGATTTGTGCCCGCGGGTGCCCGCCGCTCGGCCGCAGGGCGGCCGAGCGGCGGCTTGCTGAAGCAGAGACACCACCATCCCAGTACCAACCTATTGTGGGGCACCATAAGCCATACACCGATGCAAACGGCCATTCCTGGATGGCTGGGCGCATGTTAGATTTTGGAGTTCACTGTCGTACAGAATGTCTGCGATGACTGGCCCCGCGCGGCATGCAGCAGAGGAAAAATTATGAACACACGATCCTCACCGCCGATCGCTTGGCCAGTGCGAAGAGCATGGCCAATATCGCCGTGTCAAGATGGCTGTGGGTGTTTGCTATGTGTTTTGTGGAGCGTACCTGTGCACGGCTCAATAATTTCGGGGCGCGATCGCACACAAAGAAATCGAACCCCATCTTTACGATTTGTGTATAAGAAGATGGGTGCTTCAAGTCTACATCATACGACCAGACTGCTGTGTCACATGCCGCTGTCAACATTCCGTCTCGCTTGGCGCAGTCGATGAAGAGGTCCTATGGTCTGTTCTATACACGCGCTCAGAATCCCACTACCACTACCAATACCATATCTCCTAATTGGCATCCGGCAAAGAATGGTACTGGTGGTGTGGATGGATGCTGATGGCTTCTTCTACCATGGACTCCTCCTGAAGAAAACAAAACAGTCTCACCGCCGCTGCTGCTACGAGTGTCACCCCCGAGCTTCGAAACGAGTTGGTAACTTCGCCACACGATCATCCGGGTGTTCGCTGCGTCCTCATTGACTCCCGGACGGGCTGGCTGGCCGCTGGCTGGTAAGGTATGAGAATGATGTGTGCTTCCACAGCGCAAGCACATATCATCGCCCAATAGTAGCATCAACCGCCAACGAAGTCCTCGCAGCATGCGGATCATGCTGAAAGTGTGGGCGTCTTTGGCGCTGTGTGCACACGTAACAACATGAGCATCATTCTCTGCAAAGCTCACATCTTCCGCGTGTACCGAAGAGCTGCTGTAATCGTCCGCACGACGAACGCAGCCACGAGGTACTATTCCATTTCCGTTGTAAGAGATGAATTGGCCATAGATACAACGAAAAGGATGCGAGAACAGCATATTTATCTTTACTATGGCTGTCCTGTCGCGATCCTGACCTCCTCCAATGTCTAGGCTTAGCAGCCCGCCAGGCGCTTTTGTCCTCCCCGCCCCTTCTTCGGCGGATCATCTCCGCCGTTCGTTGAATAGTCTCTGCTCTCCAGCAATCGTGACATATGCGTGCTGAATTGGACCAGAGAACTCCAATCGATACTCGTGTCGTCATTCTGTGCCCTGACCTACTTCTGGATGCCCGCATCCGGATGGCGCCGAAAGATTGGTGATGATGCGCACCCGTACGTGAATACGCTTCGTTGTTGATTGTGATAATCGTCCGCAGATACTCCGGGCCTTTAAGTACGAATCATATTTTTCGCGCTCAAAATCCCGTGGATTGGGGGGACGTCATTGCTGTCCATGGTATTATATAGCTACGTGTATAACCCAATACCAATCAATCAAATCGGCCCCTGGCTTTTTCGGTCAGGTTTGCGCCTTGTGCGGGACGAGTCTCGCTGTCCCACACCGGGTTGGCGGTGTTTGATGGTCTCTGTGGCACCTTGCCCACTATTTGACCCGCCCGGTACATTTGCTATGCTGCGCACGGCAAAGCACCGCACCGGCGGCCAAACCGAGGCAAGGCTACTTTGTTCACCGAAAACGAGGAACACACTGATGCAGGAATTAGGCCCAGGGGGGGCCTAAGCGGACGGGCATGCACACACACACACACGCGCACGCAGACTCTGTCCGCTCCGAGGCCGCTCTTTCTCCGGCCGCGCTGCCTTCGCTCTTGGGACTTGCGCGCTGCGGAAAACCACCTCCCATCACCCCCGGGTGGGGGTGGGGGAGGCCGGTGGCGCCTGGGGCGGCGAAAGCAAGCATTGGTGGGGAGGCACCGGACGAGGAAAAAATGCAGGAGAAAATGATGGGCCCTTCGCCCCCTGCCCCCCCCCGGGCGGGCCTCTTACCCGCGTAGTGAAAGTACCACCAGAAGACAACTATGCCACACGGGCAAGGCCGGAGAGAGGGAAAAAAAAAAACTCGCGGGCGGGTCCGGAGTCCATCGGGGCAAGCCATGCGGTGCACACCCAACTCCTGGCTTTATAGAAAATGTGCGACGACAACGACCGCAAAAAGCAGTTGATATGATAAACTCCCGGCCAGGGTTGGAGGCACTAGGCAGCCATGCGCTAGGGAGCCCGCTTTCAACACATAGCTCAGATTGGGCGGGACCTGGCGCTTGCTGTGCGGACAAGGACCCAATTCTACCCGCGCGCCCCACTGAGGGTCACATGGCTAAAAGCGCAGGCTTTCTCGACACGCAGAGACGGTCACCAATGCGTGGCCAATGGCGAGACTAGATATGTTGCAATTACAATGTAAGAAAAGTGGCCGTTCCCGGCTTGTTGATCACAAAAAAGACAAAGCTACAAGAGAGTCCACGTGGATCGGGTAAGAGGTACCGCTGAAAGTGTAACAAATGGCAAGAGCAGCTTTGCCCAACCTTGGATATAGTTTAGGAGCAGAAATTGGTTGGCCGACGCCAATAGCATACACAGAAATAAGAAAACCATGTCCAACGGCATCAACAAGGATTTGAGGGACGGCCTCAGCGCCGACGAAATGTTCGGCAAGGGGGTCAGCCTAACCTACAATGATATTATGATCCTGCCGGGATACATTGACTTCCCTGCTAGCGCCGTGGACCTGACCACTAAGCTCAGTCGCAATATCAAGATGAAAACCCCATTCGTCTCGTCCCCCATGGACACCGTGACCGAGTCCGAAATGGCCATCCACATGGCCCTGCTCGGCGGTGTTGGTATTATTCACAATAACCAGGGTGCGGCGACCCAGGCCGAAATGGTCAGGAAGGTCAAAAAGTATGAACAGGGTTTTATTCTTGACCCCGTTACTCTACCTGCCACTGCCACTCTCATTGATCTTTTCGACATCAAGAAGAAGTTTGGCTTTAGTGGCATTCCCATCACTGATACGGGTAAGATGCGCGGTAAGCTGTTGGGTATTGTCACCTCACGGGATGTTGATTTCCTCACCGACGAGCAGATCAACACTCTGACTGTCAAGGACGTGATGACCCCCCGCTCTGATCTCGTGGTCGGCACCCAAGACATGAACCTTGAGGATGCCAACCGGGTTGTCAAGGATTCCAAGAAGTCAAAGCTTCCGATCGTCAACGAACAGGATGAACTTGTGGCCTTGATTAGCCGCACTGACATTAAAAAGAACGAGACCTTCCCCCTTGCGTCCAAGGATCCTCACCACCAGCTGATCGCTGCTGCTGCCGTTGGCACTCGAGAACACGACCGTCAGCGTTTCCGTGCTCTGGTGGATGCCGGAGTGGATTGCATTGTTATTGATTCAAGCCAGGGTAACTCTTCCTACCAGATCGAAATGA
The DNA here is from genome assembly GCA_002811645.1 of Corallochytrium limacisporum. Taxonomy (NCBI): domain Eukaryota; genus Corallochytrium; species Corallochytrium limacisporum. Next base: position 22,916 of record PDIP01000149.1, read on the forward strand.
TTCGTGCCATGAAGAATGAATTCCCAAACGTCGACATCGTTGGAGGTAACGTCGTGACCCGCGGTCAGGCTGCCAACCTGATTGCTGCTGGGGCCGATGGTCTGCGTGTGGGTATGGGCTCCGGATCGATTTGCATCACACAGGAGGTCATGGCTTGTGGGCGCGCTCAGAGTACCGCGGTCTGGAACGTAGCTCGTGAAGCTGCCAAGCACGACGTGCCCATCATTGCCGATGGTGGCATTGGCAATGTCGGACACATCATCAAAGCCTGCGCCTTGGGTGCGTCCACCGTGATGATGGGTTCCCTGCTGGCCGGTACCTCAGAGTCTCCGGGTGAATACTTCTACCAGGACGGTGTGCGCTTGAAGCGCTACCGTGGTATGGGTTCTCTGGATGCCATGGAGAAGGAAGGTGGAAAGCAGCGCTATTTCAGTGAGAAGGACAAGATCAAAGTTGCGCAGGGCGTGACTGGTTCTGTCGTGGACCGCGGCAGCATTCATCGTTTCGTGCCGTACCTGTACGCTGGTGTCCAGCACGGTCTGCAGGACATTGGGTACAAGAGTCTGAGCACCCTGAAGGAGGGTATGTACGCCGGTGATGTCCGCTTTGAGCAGCGTTCTCCAGCGGCCCAGTACGAAGGTGGTGTTCATGGTCTGCACAGCTTCGAGAAGCGCCTGTTCTAAACGACTGTTCTCTCTCATGTCCCATTTCTTATGTCTCATCTGTGTACTTAATATAGAGCATATGCTACACTTTCCAATTTCAAATCAGCTTGTTGCACTGAAAACAGGCACACTTACAATCACAGGCTACCTTCTTGGGAGAGATCTTTTTTTTTGCGAACAACGCGAAGACTATATGTGTAAACTATTACATGATGCAACAAAAGGGTGGACTATGGTCACCGGAATTGGGTGCTCTGTTCAAAATACAAATGCATTGAACTAGTTATATTGCACACAACAAAGAGTATGGCTAACGTGAGGACTCAGCCTTCATAATCATCTTCCTCCATCGACAGCTTCATTGTGCGTTTCTTCCTGGTCTTGGAGTTGGATTTCTTGCGGGTCCTCGAAGTGAGCTCGGATAGGAAATCGTCATCCGTAGCATCTTGCTTCTCCGTCTTGGGACGGTTTTCAATTTCTCGAGCGGTAACGGCAGTACTGGCCATGGCACGCTCCATAGGTGAGTCCACTCTGTCTAGGAAGTCATTTACGTCGACCTCCGCATGTAGACTCTTGGGTATTGGGTCCGTGGCCTTTGAATGCTCCACCGGCGCTTCTCGGAACGCGTCCGGCACGACATTGTTGTCAAACATAGCAGCTGTTAGTGCAGCCGCGGCGGCATCTTCTTTGTCCTGTAGACGCGCATCTACTGAAGGTACTGTCATGGACGTCTGCCTCGGAGGAGAAGCTGGTGCTATTTCAACCGCTGGTGGAGCATCTTCCAAAATCTCCCTACCAGCTCTGGGAGAGTTGATCACCCCCCGCTGGAGCGCACTGGTTCCTGTACTGGTGGTCGCCCTGGATGCCTGCGGCTCTCTCTGGACATTACGGTCATGCTTCGACGTGCCTTTTGACACCATTCTGTTTTTCCTCATTACCTCCTTGGTCTGTAGGATACTGCTGTCGTCCGAGGATGGCTCAGGAGCCCGCTTCGCTTGAGCGTTCTCGCGCATCTTCCGCCTGGCGTCTTCCAATTTCTTCGACCGCAGTCGGCGACTCCTGTCGAGGGTCTCCTGAGCTTCAGCGTCCACTTCGCTGTCAATTGGTCCCGTCTCTGTGTCTTCATTGTCTCCCAGGAAGTCCTCCAGATCGATTTCTTGGTCACCGTTAATAGATGACCCCAAACCGCTGCTGGCATTGCTCGCACTACGGCTGTGTTTCGGGCCACTGGGCACACGCCTGTGTCCCCTAACTGCACTAGCAACATTGAGACTGCCATTGTCGTACTCCATGCTTTCCCGTCTTTGTCGCTCAATCACCTGCTGCTGATGCTTGCGTTCACGAGTCTTCTTAAAGTATACAAAGTCCTGGCTCAACCCAGCCGATATCAGATCATCCGCGCAGCGATGTAACCGCTCAGCCATATCCAGCTGTGCACGTGCATACATAGCCTGGCGGGCCTGTAGGAAAGGGACATTGATGGCGGTGTACAGATATTTCAGTCCATAGCCCAAGATCGCACTCGATTCCCCAAAATGCAATTGTCCAGTCGGGTGGAGTGTGAGATAATACTCGTCATTCAGCCCAGTGCTCGTCTCATCCCTTTGTGGCCGCGATGCATCAACCTTTGTTGATGAGGCTGAATTGGCCGTACTGTGAGCCCGATGCTCCTGAACGTACTCTTCACAACGATCCCTCCAGATCTGCTCCAATTCTTCATGCCATACCGCAATGACGTCTCTGTACTCGGTCTCCCCGTCCATTTGGTCTCCGTTCTCCTCGCTGGCACTGCTAGAGTGTAGCAGTTGATCAAGGACATCCCGTTTCGTTCCGAGTACTAAGACATTCACCGTCACGGGAATCTCTTCCTTCATCAACCGCTTGATGTAGTGCATCGGGCTCTCGGCGACTGCAGTATCCTTCATCACACTAACGTGCCACTCGAGAGCCAGATCTAGTAGTAAAATGACCAATGATGTACCCCTATACACATCCATATGTGCAGCATCTGCTGGAGGCAGGGCTAGACCTGTGGCCCCATTGATTATCGTCGTTCTATTGGAGTCGTTACCTTTGTTGCCATCAGGAACGTCCCAAACCTCAACCTTTGCTTCTGCGGCAATCACGTTGCTGCCTCCCACACCCCCTACGGCACAACCGCGCGCAGGGCTCCAGCGGATATGGTCCGAATTCAAACGCAAGGTTGGAGTGTGATTCATGGGCGGCTGTTTGCCCTGCAGGCAACGGAACAAGCTTGTCTTACCTGACCCAGACGGACCCCGTAGGATCACACGAAGATTGTAGCGCTCCAAAGCATGGTCAGGCTTCTTTGTCAACCGGTTGGCTAGTTTGTGATCACCAACCGGCGACGGTGGTATTTCCTTTGGCGCTAACGGTGGAGCCCGAGGTGGCCCGCCAGCAAAATTGCTTCGTAGCCAATCCATGGTCACGATTCACGTTTGACTATGCGTGCTACTTCCGACAAGGGGTGTTTTAGTTACGGCTCAACGCCTACCATTCTTTGTACATTCGTATCTCCCGTCATGAAATTGAATCCCATCCTGAAACAATTCACTGGTCAAATTCTATAAACACAATGCTCACTCCTTTCGCAAACGTTCTTTGAATACCAGTAACATGTCGCCGCCGTGGCAGTCTGGCTATTCCCGATAGGGAGCGCCCGCAATCCTGCACCACAACAGGAGGCGCGGCTGAGCCGGAAACGGTTAGGGTGTAGGGTCGGGCACGGGCGAAAATTCACTACACCACCTTAGCCCCCATTGCTCCCCCACCCCTCTTTCTCCGGGCGCGTCGAGAATCGGTCGTCCTCCCTCCGGGCTTTGTACTGGTACCCTCCAACCAAAGAGCTTTCCCAGGCCAGAAACTGTGACCCGAGGGGAGGGGTGAAGAGTGGGTAAGAGAAACGGCGGGGGAGAGAGTCTATGGGAAACGTACCATTGCAGCAACGCGCAGCAAATGAAACAAATGAATACGGTACGATATGTATTTCAAATTCTACTTTACAGGCATCAAGGGAGTGGCAATACGATGCGTAGTGCATATGCACAAATGTCATTTAAAGGAAAGAGGAACCCCACGGTCAGTTGTCCTGGATTCCTAGACCATGCCCGCACTATACTTATTCTGCCGTCCTCGAGCACGATCAAGCTTCTTGGCCTTTGCCTCATCCGCCTTTTGCCGCAGGTCGATGCCTGTGCGTTCCTGGCCGAGCTCTGCATCTGGTAGTCCGAGCAAAGACCGCACGAAGTTGTTGCCATTCAGATGGATCAGCATACCACCAGCCAGTACTCGTCGCAATCCCTGGAGCTGCACGTAGTCTTCCCAAGACTCGACCTCGTAGTCTTCCTTGGCCAACTTCAAGGTCTCCGACGGCACATCACCGTCCCTGATGCCCCGGGCAATGTCTCGGAAGGCGGCCTTCTGCTTGGCCTTGTCCTTCTTTGACACGCGCTTGCTGCTCTCTTTGACCAACTGTTCGAGGGTGTCATTCAATTCCGACTGGTCAAAACTATTGAGAGCGTCCTCATTGTGTTCCCGCATCTTTTCGAAGAGGAGAGCTAAAGCCTCCCCGGCATTTACTCTCGTCATCAGGTCTGTGTCGCGCAGAGTCGCAACTATCCGCTGAAATTCTTCTAGGTAAATCTGTTCCACATCATCGTCTTCAATGCGGGTAAGAATCAAGGCAAACCCTTGCAGAGCCGCACGCTTGATCTGACTTCCATTGCCCTTGGGTCCAAAAAGATCCGCGAACTTGTGCGCCAGCGCAACCACGCGATCCTCCTCCGGGCAGGCAATAACCATAATCCAACTGAGGGACATGATGCATGCGGCCCGTTCTCCATCGTCTGCCGATGGATCCTGCGCAACCACCATGAGCACCTCACCCATTTTACTCATAAGATCTTCATGGTGGCCTTCATCTGCCGACTGCAGAAGAAAGGCTGCGGCAGCCGCGGCTGCAAGTGACCGTTCCTGTGAGTCACCTTTTCTGACACTGGCTGTGATTGCACTGACAATGCTGTCCCGGCGTTCGTCGTACACTTCCGTGAGCACACTGCCTTGGCTGACACGCAGAAGCGTCTTGAGTCCCAGCATTCGCTGAGTTGAACGCTTTTCAGCGCAGAATTCTAGTGCTTCATCAACGATGGCCATCTGCTTGTCTACGGCACTGTGTCCTAATTCTGGCTGTACGAACTGCTGCAGCTCCTCGTGACTGAGGTTAAAATCGCTCATCATGCTACCGGCGCCAAGACTGGCGGTTTCATAGTCAAGATCACTGGTGTCGTCCGCTCCCCAAGAATTGTCTGTGGCCGTATGGAAATCGCTCCAATTACCATTGGTTGCGTTTGTCTGAGGAACAGACAATAAAGCCTGCTGGCGCAGGTCTTTCGGTGCCCTGCGAGACTTTTTACCCATTGTGTCGTTTCAATATTCTTGCGTTATTCCGTTATTCTGTGGTTGCCAGGATTTATGCAATTGAACTCTTTAATCGTGTTAAGTTTCTGTGTATATGATTCCTGTTCTAATTTTCAATGGAGCCTGTGTATTCATGCTTGTTTACCCAAGGCTTATTTTGCAAACGAATTTCGGAACCAGAATCCTAGCTACGGTTATGAAAAACAATACTCTTCTGTAACCCAAAACCGATTTACTTTTTTTCGTTTTCCATTGTATACCACTCAGCTTGTATCCAAATAATGGTCATGATCGTTCAGGGGTGAAGACTGTGACACCCAGCATGAAGCTTTTCGTTGCTTTCTAGAATTTGTCCGGGGTCCATTCTTGTTGCAGTGACTCCTTCGTGACCCTTCCCGACCACGTCTGGCCCAAGGGTACTCTTTGGCGTGCTCCCTGTTGAGGGGGGGGGGGTATCGTGCCTGGGCGGCAGGGGGCGGGCGGTTGAAGCGTCCGACTTCCTGACCAGCTGGGTATAGCCCAGCCCAGTGCGCCGGCAGGAGTGGAGGGGTTCATTTTCTTCCCTGCCCAGGCCATGAGCTTTTGGCCGCTTTGTCAAGAGTTCACCACGAGCCCGTGGTTGCCTGCCTCGGTCACTCCACCTGCCTTGGTTCTTGGGCGTCCTGACCCGGCCCAAAACAAATAAAGGCAACGATAGAGGGGACGAAAAAAAATAGCCAACGAAACCAACAAACGGGCGCAACCCAAAAAAAGAAAGGGGATATTTTGCACTTGGCAGAAAGTGCCCGCTCGGTGTCCCCGCTGTGTTCCCTTTTTCGGGCCCCCGGGGGGGGACCCCCAGGGCTCTTCCCGTTCAGTCCCCACCAAGAGCCGAGAGCCGAGAGCCGAGGACGGACGCATCCGAAATTGCAAAGCCCGCCCGCCAAGCCCGAACGTACAGAAGACTATGGTTGCCTTGCGGAGGGTCGACCAAACCCCCTGTTTGATCTGTACGACCACCGAGCAATCCCGCAAACCATCCATTCACAGTTGACCCAACACGCCGGCACCGGAAGCAGAACAAACATCCGGAGAAATGCCGCCGATTGCTGCCCCGGGGGGTTCGATCCCCCTTAGCGGTGAAGGCGGTACATTATACGCCCGTGGAGACATCCCCCCCCCCAATTTCCCGTGCAAAAATAAATATACCCCCGTCGCCTCGCGGCTCGACCCTTTGAAACTTCCGGCTCTCTCATCGTTTCGTCTATTGGGTGGGTTTTTGGCGCTCTTTGTGTGGAAAAGCGGGGCTTTTTGATTCTCATACGAGGGAGGGGAGGCGGCACGGCATGCTTGGGGTTTCAATCGTGGTCCCCGCTCCCACACCCACAGACGACAGTTGACTCTCCGTCGCTGGTCACATACGCGCTTCTGTAGGAACTGGATACCTTCTCAAAACCACCAGTAAGGGTATGGTTTTCAGTGGAACAATTGTAGTGTCCACCAAGCATTTTCTTGTATGTTCAGTAGGCTTTACCTTCCGGTGTGAGCCAATTGGTGTTCCATTCCCTACCATAGTTCTCCCACTATGGCTACATCCTCGATGCGGTACTGTCACTACTGCGTTCATGCTCCACCTCCCCTCTCTACGCGTCCAGTTGTGCATTACAGGCCATGAGGTACGAGTTGCCTCCAGATAACCAGAAGGATGCGAACGATGCGTAGAATTGCGGGATCAAATCATATCAGCGCATTTCCATGACTCTCTGCCCTTGGCCGCGAGTTGCGTAGAAAAATTTTCAGAGACGTACATGTGTGACAGACGTATTGGTGTTTCATTTCACTCACACATTGATACGGGAAAAGCACCGCGGCATGGCATGATAGATCGCACCATCCCCGCTTCTCCGAATTCTACCCATTAAGTCCGGCAGCACATTGTGCCAAAGCATCGTGATAGATGGTGCTGACCTCACAGACCTCCAAAACGACTGGGTGGTACCAAGCTGCGAATTATTTGTCCTCACACCTTCAAAGACGTAGTCTCCAGCGATTTCTCTCGCACGAGAAGTTCTTGATGGGACGCATGGTCACATGCATAACAGTACTATTCGAGAACCAGAAACGAGAAACCACGTCAAACAAACTGAATGCTTTTGGCTGGCCTCGTCATGTTTCCATCACAATGCATCAAACTTGACAGTTGGGAATCTTGATGAGAGACACACCCGTCCAACCACATATCGGGGTGGATGGACACCAGTCTGTTTGAGAACAACAAAAAGAAAAGGGGCAGAAGTAGATCCAGCTGGTTACCATGCACTATGTGTTCGGCATCGTATGGACAATTAGATGTCACCAAAAAGGAAAGACAGGGAAATGACTCCCAAAACGGATAACGCCAGGCGGGAAAAGGGAAAGAGATCAGAACGAGAGTCTTCTGTTAACTTTTCTTTTTCTTTTTAATATTTTCTTCATGACTTTCAACCTCAGACCCACTTTTTTTCGTCGGAACGTTGGGAATGACAGCGGTTTTCCGTCAAGGCGTCCCGAATGGCGAGGGACAAAACTACGTTTACTGGTAGCACAATCTCATGCTTCGTCTATGTAGGCGACCAGGAAGAAGAGGGAAAGGGCGGCGCATGGCAAACGTGACGTTATTTAGACTAAGCAGGGCATCAGTGTTCGACGGGGGGATGAAACGATAGATGATGAAGTACGATTCGGAGGTTCCCTGACGTACTCCTCGCTGTCGTAGCTATCTGAGTGTTCAGTTTTGCTGCACAAAGGTTTTTCAATGTTGGTGAGTGCACCTACTACTGTAGACTCATATGCCCTAGACTCACATGATCTAATAGGTTCGGGTTGGCATCTTCGGCTAGCGAGACGAACAGAGTGGAAATGGCTGCAATCATTGGGCCGTCCACGGCGAGAATTTAATGTCCCACGGTCAAAAGACACAAGGGGGCCAACAGGAGGGCCGTGAGATTCCGGTACATCCCGGATGGGTGCCAATAGCCGATGAGACGCAACCTAGGATCCACACTGAACAGACACGACAAAATCCGATTCAATTGCCACAATTCTATCCCGGTACAGGTCCCCAGAAGTTCCCTGTATCACAACCACCCTCTGGTCAACCATGGTCAGGGTCCCAATACATGAGCCATGTACACGAACATGCTCAGGATCCGTGGTATAGAGCTCAAGCTACAGGGCCGCCTGAGGGAACAGTACCCCAACAGTCACAATATCCCGGAGGGACAACCCCGACCAGCAGTGGAGTCATGGCAATTCCAAGTTACCCGCATAGCTTAGACCCTATGCAAATGCAACACCTCCCGCAACAGCAGACACCGTTTGCGTCGCAACATCATGTGGCCTCACACATGCCACGCCCACAACCGCCACACTACATGCAATCACATATGCCACCACCACCTCACCATGTGCAAGCATCCATGCCACCACAACCACCACATATGCAAACACATATGCCACCTCAGCCGCAACACGTGGAAGCACACCGGCCGTCACCGCCGCCAATGTCACACCATGTGCCTCCACCGCAGCAGGATCTACAGTACATGACGGCTCCTCTCACGGGAGCATTTTCACAGCCAGAACCGCAGCAACATGCATTGATCAAACCCTTGATTGTGCAGCCGCTTGGTTCCGAACACGCTTACCTACTGCGTGGAGAACCACCACGAGACATTCCCGTGATTGATGCTCGCGTATATTCATTGACCAAGCCAGATTCCCGAAGATCTGGAAGTTCTCGGGGACAGAGCACTGGCCAGTATCGTGTTGGACGGCGTCGGAAGGAGCGACATTTCGAATTGGAACCAAAAACTGTGCAGAAGAAGAAACAGCAGTATCAGCAGCCCCACCACCACCACCACCAGCAGCAGCAGCAACAGTCGCAGCAGCAGCAACAGCAACAGCCGCAGCAACAACACCAACAACTGCCGGAGCAGCAGCAGCAGCCGCAGCATCAACACCACCAATTGCAGCAGCAGCCACAGCAACAACACCAACATATGCTGACGCAGCCAAAGCAACAACAACGACAGATGGAGCAGCAGCCACAGCAACACCAACTACAGCAGCATCAACAGCAGTCGCAGCAGCATCAACAGCACCAGCAGCATCAACAGCAACACCATCAGCAGTCGCAGTATCACCAGCAACCGCAACAGCAAGCTACCGGTCCCCCTGTCTCCAGCGTGCCAGGCCAACCATCCAGCAATGGCGAGAAGCCACTGTCGTAGCCCGCGGCCGGGAAATGACATTTTCCCTCCCTTTTTCCCCCCCCAATCCCCAGCTGTGCGTCGTGCGATGGACACCTAGGAGATTGTCCCCCCCCTTTCTTTTCTTTCGCAAGACGTTTGCGTTCGCAGAAAGGCAAACGAGTCTTTGGCATATAATCAGCAAATAATGAATAAGCAAAAGGAAGAAAGAAAAAAAAAACAAAGGAGCAACTATAAAATAGAAAGTCTTAAAGAAGATAGAAATACTTTTATTGCGCCAGAACCACGATCATTACCCTGGGTAACATTTTCCTATTGTTTGTCAAAGGTATTTGATAACGACTCCCCCTCCGCGCTCGATTTGGTTCAGTGTATGAGGATTTCATTCGGAGTTGGAAGTTGGTGGAATGCGAGATCTTTTCCTTCCAGGAGGGGTATTAAACAGATGCTGGGCGCCATCGGGAAGAAAACGGGGGCAGGGGGAGAATGTGGGGGGAGTGGGGGGGGT
>PDIP01000149.1:32994-45341 GCA_002811645.1 Corallochytrium limacisporum
GGGGGGGAGGAGAGGGGAGGATCGTGTGTAAACGGCGCGGTGGCAAAATAAGCTTTCGCGGGGTTAAGCTGTGAAAATGAGTGGCCAAGCCCTGCAACGGACTTTGCGATCCGGGCACCTTCGACAAAGACACCAATCGATTACGCTGGCAGGTATGATAAGGCAGACTGATAGGCTGGTGCAGGCCGTAGGCTGATGGGCAGCAATGCAGGATGGTCCATGTTTCAAACCAGACGAGGGGGCAACTGGTGGGGGGCGGCGGCCTTTGAGAACAAGGATGACAAATCACAGGAATAGGAAAGAAAATGTCAAGCCGCCAGGACAGGTGGTTTGTGCAGGGGGGGGGGCTGCTTAACCCATCAAATTCATTTTTTATTGCATTGATTGAGTTTTCGTCGGATTGGTTATTCATCGGTAGTGTGGCCAGAACGCGGTAGTGAGGCCAGACACGGTAGTGAGGCCAGGGGGATCATATTATGAGAAGGCCGTTTTAATTACTGGGGGACCCTAATTTTTACTTGTATCGGCTTCGGACCTGCGCGAAGGGGAAACTGAAGATGTTCTTATTTGGGTAGCCGGGGCACCCCATTTGCTTGTCAGGGGCCTATTTTCCCAGAGCGGTACCGGGTCTTTTGGTGAGTAGGCCGCTAAACGGGTGGTCCATTATGACCCCTGGGCGAACATACCAAATATGTTGGCAGGCGGCTCGTCAGAGTACTATGATCATGGCGATATTTTGCAATCACGATGATGCTAATGTACTGCTCGAGGATTTTAATGATGATGACAATGTGCGATGTATGCATTCTATATGAGCAAACGTAACTACTATGCATGAAAGAAATGTAAAAATGATGCCGATGATGCCAGCAGAAATCAATTGGAGAACTGGCGGCTGAAACACATGATGAAACCCCTCCCTTTTGATCAATGGCAACAGTGGGTGTGTGCAGAACTGATCATGCTCGCCGTTTCTATTCCCGTTTAGACGATTACGCCGTATACGCCAATTACTGTGGCGATGGTGCTGAAGCAGATTAGGAAGTAGCACCAGACCCTTTCCCAGGTCGGCACCGGTTTGTCGAAGTCCTTGGACAGCTTGAGATAGCACAAGCAAGGGAATGTGACACTGATAAAGAATGAGAACATGGCACCAATGAACGCAACTACGCGGTCAAAGTAGGGCACATAGAGAGCGGTCACAAGGGCCAGGCTGGTCAACGCAGTGCGGGTGAAAACGCGGAAGACTGGGTCGAGCTTCTCTGGGATCACCGGTACGACCAGCTCCTCAATACTGAGAGCAACTGGGTTCAAACACAGACTGAACTTACTGAAGGGACTGATGACAATAAGCCATGTGCTCATCAGAATCATGGCGCCACCACTGATGGTCATGTTCAGCGTGACCTCCTCCCGGGTCAAATCTCCGTACATCAGGTATCCCACAATCATAATTCCCGCATACACCACAGTAGTCACGACATAAGTAATGTTCACCATGGTGTTGTAGTCCTGGGGTCGCTTCATGCTGCTGTAAATGGAAGGGAAGCAGGCATGTCCGCCGTAGCCGACCATGATGAGACCGAAACTGATCGGCAGATTCCAGATGTCACCCACCAGGCGCGTATGCGCAACCTGGTGCAGGCTGCCACCGATACCGGGCTCTGCATCGTGAGTGGTTCCCTGCACCACCAGAGCCACAAACAGGAACGAGGATGCCAAGACACCCAGAATGGAAATGTAGGACAGAATGCTCAGCTGGCGCATCCAGCTGGTTGGAAGTACAATCAGGAAGGAGATCAGGGTGAAGGTCATGGTCTCCACATTCGGAAAGAGAGCGTGCAGGTTGTCGCTCATGAGAATCAAGAACATGGCACAGGTGGTGAACAGTTCCAGGAAGAAGGCCACGCTAATTGCCGCCCGACCCTTTGTTCCAAATGCGCCCTGCCCGAGGTCAGGATAGTTGATGAACTTGGAGGGATTCATGTCGATACAGGCCCGCAGCAGACGTGCTGTGTAGTTTGTTACGCCAGCCAAGAAGAACAGCATGGTGAGTGACAGAATCCACCCTGCCTTCATGGCTGCGTAGGGCAGAGAAAGCACACCGACGCCCAAAAGCACGTTGATCCCGTTAAAAGTTGCCTGCAAAGTGGAGGATGCGCGTCCAGGGGCATCGACTGTCTCTTCACCCTTGGCCAGCAAGAGAGAGGTCTCGTCGTATTCGGGAACCCCTCCGCTGCTGACTGTATAATTGCTAGTCTCGCGGCCAGTGCTGGTTCCGGAGTTCACACGGCTAATGTGACCACTCACGCTGGGCCGGCGGTGGAACACACCAAAGGACGAAGACTCTGCCCGGAGAAAATCCTGGCCCTCCCCGTAGCTATGACTGAAGCCACGGTGGGTAAGACGGTCATGGTCAGCCCAGCTGAGATTCTGCCCGGTGAAGGAATTGAACTGGTACGCCGTGGCTGCTGTGTAGGAGGCGGGCCACTGCAGAGGCGGATTGTCATTCTCTTCGTCTTCCGGTGTGGCCGCAGTGATGTTGACCGGAGTCGAAGTGGGGAACGGTGACATGGGAGCCATTGTTCGCTCTCGAATTGTGAATCTATGTAGGTCAATCCCGTGTGTCTACACTTCAGCCACGGTATGGTCAGCAACTACCTATCAGAACATGGCAAAAAGTACCTTATCAAAGCAGATGACATGAACAGATACCAAAAATCCAAGACTGGCTGTTGTACACCGTGGGTATAACTAAGCCCCGATGCGCTGCGTCTTTTCGACACATCTCTCTACGGACGTCTTAGGGTGTGACATTTTGGAACAAAACCTCCGGCCTTCCAAAATTTCGTACGACCCCCCCCCTCCGTTTTCGGAGAGGGAGAGGAGGGAAGGGAAGGGGGGGTTGGTGGTGAGGAGTAGGCCCCCCCTCTCTAACAAAGGACGGGCCTGGGTCCCCCCTTGTCTAAAATGGCTCTTTTTTTTTCATTTATGTATTACGAACCATGCGCCGTGACTGAAACGATTAAACACGAGACCCACAGACAAAAAAGCAAAATGAAAAGAAAAATTAAGCCAGAACTATAGAAGAAAATGGAAAGAAAATGGAAGAAAGAAAAGGACAGGGACCAAAATGAAAAAGACGTGATTTACAAACACACTTCTCCGCAGCCCACCTTTCTTTTCCCGTTCAAAATGCATAGGAACGGACCCGATTCTACTCTTGGCAGCCAAGACCCGCAACACCGGGCCATGTCCGTGATTTTCAACCGCACGCCTCGCCGAGACTGGTCAGGACCAGTGCTTGCTCCCGTACCCAAACTACCCCAACCAAAACACCAAAATAAACCCCAAAAAAAGAAATAGAGAGAGAGAGAGAGGGAGAGAGATGCTGGCAAACAATTGCCTGCAAGAAAGCGCAACGGTGGGTGAACCTGACCAACAAAAACCCAAAGAAAAAATGGGAATTGGGAGAGGGGAGGGGGGGGGAGGGGCGGAGGGAGACCTTATCGGCGGCCGAGACTGCAATGCCTCACAACACACACAGTCACCCACGCAAGAGTTTTTCGCTCTGTCTCTGTCTCTCTGTCTGTGTGTGTGTGTGTGTGTGTGACCCTGGCGGAAAGGAAGGGACGGACGCAAGGTCGCAACCGAGGGAGGGGAGGAAATCGCTGGTCTCTGAATTTTCTGGTTCGTATACTTGGTACATTCATTACTGAATCCTGCCCAGTCCCCAAAATTCATCAGCAAATTGCTATTTTGGGACCCCGGGGGAGGGACGAGAAGATTTTTCGCGGGATCGCGGGGTTTTTTTTTTGGTTTTCTCTATTTTTTTCTTTTTTGTTGCTCTCAAGGCACCTGTCTCACCTGTCTTTGTTGGGCTCCTGTCCCGTGGGGCAATTGACACGTTAACGAATTCTGTGTTGGTTTTTTTTTTCTTTAAAGGCCTCCCGGGATTTCGCGCTGGTGTGTGTGCGTGTGTGTGGTGGGGGTAACCGCCGCTCTGGGGTGGTAGGGAGGCGGGAGTTGGGTCTCTATGTGTTCAGTACTGCGCATCGGTGGTTTTTATTGGGGGGAGGGGAAGAGGGGAGGGAGGTTTTGGGATTCTGAGATCGCCGTGGTGGCCGAAGGAAAACTTTTTTGCGATGACGAGGGCGGCGGCTCCGCCAGCAGAGAGCTGTCTGTAACAATCGCGGTCTCTGCCCCTCTTTTTGTTTTTTTTTCTTTTTTTTTTGTTTGGGCTTCTCCACCGTCGCCTTACCCCACAACGGCCCCCCTTTTTGCCCTTAGTTCAAAAAGAAAAAGAAAGGAAAGGCACACCAAAACGCGTGGTGCTCTCTCCCTCTCTCTCTCTCCCTCTCTCTCTATCTCTCGCTCACACACCAAAAACGTCACACTTTCCGCGCGGCGGCGGACAACCGTTGGTTTCCACAGAAAACTAGGGACCCAGGAAAGCCAAAATATAAGAAAGAAAAGAAAGAAAAGAGGTGAGCGACGTGAACCCGTGGCAGTGGTTTGGGCGGTTGGCACAAGGATCGACGGCGGACAACACCGGGGTCAAACTGACCGGAGGCGTTGAGTCACCGCCCGCCGCGCGCGCTCGAAAAACGAAAGGCAACAAACCCGGGAGCGCGCTGCCGATGGGCCACCGGTCCTGCTGGGACGGAGCGCTCCCAAATGAAATGAGGTTGCAGCGCCTATGGACTTTGTCCGGCAAATGCTCACTGGGCAAATTGTCGCTATTTCGTTTGTTTTCAAAAGTCCCGATGTTGATGATGGCCCCTGTTTAAGGTTGGGTGGGTGTGTGTTTAAGGATGACGATAATCAACGCAGATTATTGTTTTCACATCGACCAAGAACAGTTCGTGACCACAGGGTAGCCATCACTGGACAGAATAATTGTCCATGCAAACGGGCAAGCCGTTAGGATGGCAGTGGCCAGTCCTATGTTGTAACGACAATGCTGATGATGTCCATTTATCAACTATAACGGGCCAAAGATCTGTCGAACTCACATCCGACAATCTAACATCACATGGCAGCGACGGAATTTCCCTTTACCTGCACACAAATGGCGTTTGGGCGAGAGATGTGAAAGAGCGCGTTTGGAACCCAGGAACAGGTTTGGCGACCGAAGGACTTTCTTCTGCGTTTTTATCCCAACGCACGGAGATGGTGATTGTGTGCAGGTGAGAAGATAGAAACACGCGACGCGTGCACTGGGAACCCCTGCCTCCACCAAGCGTCTCAAGCGGCGGGGTCGTGTTTGCACTTGCCCCGATGACGACAACTACCCCTTGTCTCAGAGCTCCCTCACACTTTCGCCGTTGCGCACATGCGCAACCGTAACGGTCTGGCATGTGAAAGTTTGCTGGAAAGGAGGAAGTCAAAAGAATCCCGATCCATACCATGCGATTTCCACATGCGTTCCGAGGTGCTGGGTGTGTGAAGAAGATGCTCAATGGGGGACCCCAAGGGAAGGAACAAGCAGGCGGAATGTGTTCATTGTCTTTTTTCTGATTGCTCCCTTTTGGCCCAGACAATAAAACTAAAGAGGTGGTGGTACACACAGCTCCGTCGCCAGACTTGGCGTCCTAACGAACTGGGAGGGATCCAAACAAGCCAGTCGCAGATGATGTGCGCCCGCTGACAGGTCAGCAGGCGCGACATCTTCACCAAAAAGTTGAACGCATCCTCTTCCTCTGTGGGTATTTCAACAATCAACCGGTTCAGGCACCGCCAAGGCGGGGGTTCCAGGGTCTTCGAAAACACACAATGGAACATTGTTCCATTTCCGGAATGGATTCCCCCATTTCTTGAGTACGGAATGTGCCCGTATTACCGGGCGCTCGCGTGGGAAGGGTGGGTCCCACGGGTTCGGTCCGGGTTTTTCCAGAGCGGGTCATCGGTGGAGAGCCGGTAGGGAGACCCGTCGGCCAACCGGTCCAGATTTAAGCATAAGGGGTGGTCCTACCCCTTTCCTTTGTGGCGTATCCGTGGCTTCAGTGTTCCTTAGGCCACAAGGCTTCCCAGCTGAAATGGAATTGAATTTAAGATAGTAGGGTAAAATCTCTGTATACGTATAATTTCTGATCTGCCATCTACAATCCTGCCCAATGGGACGACGGACATGCGTTCACGCATAAATCTTCTCGTCCCCTCTCGTTACGACACCTTTTGAATGTCTGAACATCTGAATGCAACCATACCTTGAAATCCTTGACCTCTGTGACTGTTTTGGGATGGTCAACCATGGTCTAGTCGGCATTACTAGAACATGTCAAATGACTATATTTAGAATGATAAGGATGAATGAACGTATGGATGTGGGTATGGGTATGGATGCCGTAATGTGAGATGTGAATGAATGGATGTGGCAATGAACTTGATCAGTATGTATGCGCAAGGGTTGATGGCATCTCGAACGTACGAAGAAGAATCTGAGCTTCCTAGTTGGACTGCTTTCAGAGCCCTTTTCAGCTGCCATCCGTACACAAACGTGCTCGCCAAACGACCGCCTATGAAGCAACACGTGATGAATGCAGGGTTCTGCCAAAGCTATCACACATTGCAGGAGACCTCAGAACAGAAATGCTCTGCAGCGACCTGCAGCAGACATCATACAAATGGCGGGTCGGTGTACAACCATTGTATTCCGCCGTTGAACTCCTGATGTCTCTCCAAGACGGCAGCTGTGTCTGTGGGAATAGGAGTAGGTGA
Source organism: Corallochytrium limacisporum (assembly GCA_002811645.1). Taxonomy (NCBI): domain Eukaryota; genus Corallochytrium; species Corallochytrium limacisporum. Next base: position 39,715 of record PDIP01000149.1, read on the forward strand.
TAGGGAAAGGCCTGTCCCAGGGAAATTGTAGATACCGATATTTTCGTTGCCATGTAGCCAGCGCATGGACAAGAAGATACAGAAGCCGGTCGTGTTTGTTGTGATAATGGATAGACTGGTTGTTCCTTGCCGGTAACTCTGAAGTATGCAGGATGTGCGATTGCTCTGCTTGGAGCGTTCGCGGCGAAGGGAATGCTCTGGAAGTAGTTTTGCTTTGGCGTTTGGTTTTGGTTTGTTATCTTTTACATTGGTTTTGTTCGTTTCATTTCTTTTTTTTTTCTTTGTTTTGGTCTCTTGCATGCCTTCTTTTGATTTTTTTTTCAGTTCGCATGTCATTCTTAACTTATGTTTTTGGTATTGGAGAATGGTTGTGACTCGACTGGGGATGGTATGGGTGCCGTGGTACTGCATGGCTGAGGGGTGCACCGTCACATCGTGGGGTACAGTTAGTCCTCCATGCTGTCACCACCGTGACCCTGCTGACCCCATGCTTGTGACTGCTGCTGGCTAGCCTGCTGAGGCTGCTGCCAGCCCGTCTGGTCCTCCTGCTGCGTCCCTCCTTGCTGTTGTTGGTTCCAGCCACCCTGCTGCTCACCAGCAGACGGCTGCCCAATTGCCGGAGCAGCATGACCAAAAGAAGGAGTGCCTCCGCCAAATTGAGGACCAGCCTGAGGTTGCTGCTGCTCTTGCTGCGGATGCGCCCCAACGCGCACGGTGAAGTTGGACTGTGCACAGCTTTGACCGGCGCTTTGTGCCTGGGCAGAGTTACTGTACTGTACGTAGGCATCGGAGTCGGACACCATCTTCAGTTGCTCGATGCGACCGTAGTTTTTGAAATGTGAGAACAGTTGTTTGCTGGTTGTTCCGGCCGGCAGATTCTCAAGGACGAGCGTACGCTGGTCCAATGGTTCCTGGGGACCAGTGGTGTTTGGAATAAAGATCCCACCACGGCCACGGCCCCTGCCCCGGGGCGCACCACGGCCACGGTATGTGCCGCGACCGCGGTACCCACCGCGAGGATTGTAGCCTCCCTGATAGTACCCACCTTGGGGTCCGGATCCGAAGCCGCTAAATTGGTCACCCCCGGAATCTTGGCTCTGTGCATCCACAGAATCGCTGCCGGCCATTGCATTGTCCTGCTCGTCGCCGGGTGCTGCCATGCTATCGCCACCAGATTGCTGCTGCTGCTGCTGTCCTTCCTGGACCTGACTCTGCTGCTGTGCCTGTTCCTGAGCAGCTATCGCCGCCTGAAGGGCCTGGTTGGCCTCTTCCACAGTCTTCTTGTGCTGTTCAGCCATGGTCTGCAGCTGCTGCAACATTTGCATCGCTTCGGCTGCTTCAGTCTGCTTACCATCGTTGGTCAGCGCCTCAACCTGCTCCATGACCATCTTCTGCTGCTGAATGCTCTCGTCGAGCAATCCCTGGGCCTTGTTGCGGATCTGTTCCTGCATGGCCATTTCTCCGCTACCGGCCTTGGCCATGAGAGCAGCTTTCTTAGCAGCCTGCTTGGCCTCCCACTCTGCCTTCTTCATGGCCACAAACTCCTCTTTCTTCTTCTTGCGCTCCTCACGGCGTTTCTCTTCGTTGCGGCGCTGCAACTCAAGTAAAGCTTCCCGCTGTTCAAGAGGACCAGGTTTGTCTAGGTTTGCGTATGAAACGGTGATGAAACGGTTTCCAAAAACGGCTTCTGGCGCATCGTGTGCCGCCTTTGCGCTGTCTTTGTCGACAAATTCCACGCGAGCTGTCTTGCCGTCCGCGTTCAACCCGGTCTTAATGGTGGCAACTTCGCCAAACTTACTGAAGTGCTCCATCAAAGGCATGATCTTGTTCTGTTCAGGAGGGATGCCAGTCACTTCTAAAATAGCTGCAGCCTTTAGAACGTGCTTATGCTTGCACTTGTCACCGTACTTGCACCAGCCACGTTCGGAGAACGCCCTACAAATACCTTGTTCTTCCTGGCCGGGGGCGTTCGAGGTATCGTGCCTGTATCGACATTTGTCTCCGTACCGACAGAAACCTTTGTCACGGAATGCAACACATACCCCGCGCTGATTGCTGTTATCACCACCGTTTGCGTTCTGCTGACCCTCGGCCCTTTCGTGCTTGTGCCGGCACTTGTCACCAAAGTTGCAACGTCCTTTGGCTGCAAACGCCCGGCAGATCTCTTGGGGCCGTTCGTCGGTGCCATTGTCTCCACCAGTTCGTTCGTGCAGATTTCGGCACCGGTCACCAAATTTGCAACGTCCAGTCGAGGCGAAGGCGCGACAAATTTGCTTCTCCCGTCGCGAGTTGCCACGGGGACTGCGAGAACGGCTACGATCCCGGTTATCCCGTTCATTGTCGTCGCGTTCGCGGCCACGATTCCGCTTATCTGATTTCTCTCCACGCCGCAACCGCCCGCGAAGATCGTCACCATCTCCTTTCTGATCGTCATTGAACGCACTCTCTCCGAAACGGTTGCGACGGGCCTCCTTCGCGGCCTCCGGGTCCCGGGGTGTGCTTTGCGCGGACTGTGGTGCGGACTGTGGTGTAGACTGCTGCTGTGGTTCATCTGCGTACTCTGGCTCGGGTTCTGGCTCTGCTACTGGTTCTTCCGCAGCTCCTTCGTCATCGAATCCACCGACCAAGTACGAATTGGTCTCTAGAGCTTCGATCAGATCCCGAACCAATGTATCCGTCTGGGGTCCCGCAAATGCACCCAGCATGCCAGAGAGTTGTGTGCGCAGGAATTCCTCATCATCCTGCTCAGTTTCCTCCAACCAATCAACCGCTTGCTTGGCCAACCCCGGGGCCTCTGCTTTCCGATCTGGTACAACTGCTTTCAGCTCTGTTGCAAGCCATTCAGCCAGTTGATCTGTATCGACAACAAACATTGTGTTAGTCTGCTGCTGGATGTAATAAACTGTGGTTCTTTAACTGTATGTGATAAAAGGGAACGTCCTATTGGACTCGCTCTAGTACATTCTTTAAATGCTTCCTGTTCCACTGAGCGCTGGAAAGAACCCCTACATGTTAAACAGCCATCATTTCTCAGCACTACACTATTGATCATGCAATATTAATCGAAATACCATCATTATATGGCGAGAAAAACTTTGCCAAGAGGCACCACAAAAGGTTCAGTCCACACGCTCTGAGACCCAGTGCCTCCCCCTTTCAATGGACCGGGGTTTGCAGCAACGTGGAAAGTTTGTGGACTCCCGCTTCAATTGTTCCCGCCTTAGCGGGACGGGGGATATCTGGTACTGAATGTACCGCAGTCAGGAATATTCGAAGGGTTCTACCAAGCAAACAGTGGGACCATTGTTTCGAATCAAAATATATGGATTTCGGTGCGCAGGCAGTGGCGATGAGCCTTGGATGGTTGGTCCATGAATTGCTTTAGCAACAGGCACACGATCATGATGGTAAATAAACACGCTGTTCGGATCTGATTCGTTTTACGCAGAAAAACATTGTGCATTCACATGTCCGATTCGATTTATCATGTTGATTCATCATTGGCATCGACAATGTCTGAGGCGCGCACACAATTGGTCACAGGCTAGAGACCATTGGGGTCATCCCAACCTATGGGTTGACCTGGCATCGTGCTCTCATATGCGCGCGCACCAGCGGTATGCCGATATCCGCAGTGCATCATCGAAGGCAGCAGTCATTCCCAGACTTCTTCTTCCTTTTGCAGTGCACCCTCGCGGCACAGTGTTTGTGCAAACCATCAATATGGAAATGGATCATCTCCCTGTCTGCAGTGTACCCTGGTGACGTCCGGCAACAATTCTCGGTATAGTTGCATTAGGATGCTGGTTCCATGCGGCGGCACTGCTGCATCTGTTTAGCGGATTGTCTTCACAGCACCGAGTCCAGTTGACCATGGTCAGCAAATTTTGTGCCTTACACTGTGTACGACGGTGCCTTTCCTGAAACGCCCCAAGAAACACTAATCGAAAGTTGGATGCGAAGGGAACGGGGCAGACATGTGAAGAAAACTGCGCCGTTGAACTGTCTATAAATCATACTGGGAGTTTAAATATTTTACTGGTAATCACATTAAAAATTCTAAAACATGTTTAAAAAACATACGGAAAGGTAATAAACTGCCATTATAGAGAAAGTGATGGTCTGGGTGCTTTCGACGAATATCCCACCCTGGACTAGTCCGTACCGACGACCACCTCCTCATACACCCAAAGACCACACACAGTCTTCGGTGGAAGCCCCGCCTCCCTACAAATACGTCTCGTGTCTGGTTTTACTTTTCTCGACCTCTTGCAAAACAGAAAACTGGAGAGGGCACGGGAGGAAAAGTGAGAGCTGCGGACAAGGGAAATGAAGCTGGCCCACGGTGCCGGGGGAGGGGGAGGGAGGGGGGGGAAGGAGAGGGTTCGCAAATCGAATAGGAAAAGGGAGTAGATCTTCGTATGGATTCCTATCTTCCCCGTTATCCCCTATCTCACCCACTCCGATGTCCATAATATGCAAACAACACTCGCTAACGGGTAAACTGCCCCCTTCTTTCCCCCCCTCCCTACCTCCTCTCCTTCCTCCTCCGGGAGCGCCACCCCTTCCCGTCCAGCCTTTTATTTCCTTGCGATCAAAGCGAGATTTTTTTTTCTTCGTCTTTCTTGCTTTTCTTTCTTCTCCTTGTGTGGAAACCCAAGGGGATCGGTCTCGGTGATTGCAGGTTATAAGAAAGGGCCTGTTATGCGCGACGATGATGGTCGGTGTCGGTGGTACTGAATATATGCTGAAGTGTGCATCAAGGGCGGCCAGCGACCGCTGCTGTCGGCGGTTGGCCCCCCCCCGGGGGGGGTGGGGTTGTCGGGCCGGGCGGGAAGTGGCTGCAAAATCACATAATTATGGCACTGAATGTACTAACCAAAATTTTCTTCTACTTTTTTCATTCACCGGCGGGGCTGAGGCCCAGTGTGGTGGCGAGATCCTTTCCGAAAGCCCTCACTTTGTATCCCCGATCGAGCAAAGAAATCAGTACTTTCATTATTAAAATATATCCACCGGACGTGACGGAAGGGTAGGGACGGGAAGGCCCCCCCTGCACTGCCCGACGCACAGTTCCCGCCCGAACAAAAACACAAGATGAAGCCGCAGCCACAGAGGCCAGTCGCTGATGAGTATTTACACCGGTCATCCCATACATTTATTACCACTTAGTATTGCGAAAGGGAGAAGGTGGAAACAGTGTGGGGGTGGGTTCTTGCCTTTTTCGGGACTGGTACCGTGTATGTAAGAGTGGAGGGCGGGGAGGGGGGTAGGGTTAGGGGGGAATCGGGAGACCAGAGAAACGGCCGGGATTCGACTCCGGGGAGAAGGATTGGTAGTGAAACACAGAGAGAAAAAAAAGACAAAAAGAAAATGTTAAAGTGGAGAGAAAGAGAGGGTGGGGGGAGACCCCCCTCCTCCCGTGGCGGAGGGAGGGGGTTACACCGCCGGGCACCGTGGTTTTTGTGGCGGCAAAAAGCAAAAACAGAGAAAGCGCACGGCAAGAGGGGCCTTTGCGAACCGAAATGGTCCCCGGGCCGTTGAGGACGGCTTGCCGGAATGAATGATTTCAATAGAAAGGGAGACAGAATAAAAAAAAAATCATGAGGGTCACGTCGAAGGGGGGT
>PDIP01000149.1:45557-68023 GCA_002811645.1 Corallochytrium limacisporum
AGGGTGGGGGGGTGCCAAACGGGGAGGAGGGGTGGCGCACCGGGGGCGGACCCTGGAGCCCGTGGTTTTGTATGGCCCGGTCGAGGAAGCCGGGACACCGGTGGCCATTGCTTCTCCTTGGTGGTAGTCTGGTGGGGGGGGGGGCTTCTGTGATGGTGGAATCTCTTTCAAAACCGCTCACGCTCCACTCTGCGTGCCGCAGACCAATACTCACATACCCACAGAAAGGCTCACACATTCCCCGAATCTCGGCTTCCATTTGGCTTGGTCGTGCCGGCCCTGCTACTGTGTATCGCGGTACAGTATGGGTATTGCGACACTGCGGGAGCTCTTCGTTTGGGGCGTATTCTATCATATTTGTCGAGGCCATATGGGTTAGTGATTAACGTGCGATGGAAGTGTCGCTCTGCCTTATGCGTTCTACGTACTTAGAGAGATGTATCTTTGAAATCGTTGCAGAGAATGGGCAATGGTTCATTAGGTGACAATGTCATAACGGAAGGAATTAGCGGGAACAATCAGTACAATATATAGTGCAATAGGAAAGGACATGGATAACTCGGGTCCACTGGCCACTCTTGAAACGACCCTGGCACAGATATAAGTTTCACAACTGCATGGTGGAGACTGCGTCACGGCACAAATCTACACAATGATTGTAAAACCGTACTTCCCACCGTTTCTCAAGAACGGTTTTCCGCATAGTCTTGCAGTCCTGAAACGGCCCGATAGCCAGGCTATTCGACGGAGCAGGTCTCTAGATCGCAACACTGCGACCAGCAAAGGCCTCGTGCCCAATGGAAGTAACACCAGCGGAGACACTACTCCGGAGACTAGCCCACGAAAGGGCCCCTCTCTCGGATCAGAACTTGCGTCCAAGAGCAGTGACTCTCTCAGAGGAACCATTAGGAATGGAATCAGCCCCTTGCTTCGTCGCAAATCAAGAGACGTTACGGCCAGTTCAGGCAGAGTGACCCCGGCGGTCCAGGACTATGCAAGCAAGTACGAAAACGAATATTTTTTACTAGCACATTTGGAGTCGTGGGCTCTCCTGCACAAGGCGGTGTACAAGACACGGTACTGGATCCTCATGAAGGGAAGCTCTCTGAGTCCACGCTCTCCAATCAACCCGGAAGGCAATGCTTACATTGTTATTGCTAAGGCGGAGGACAAGGATGACATTCTCGCCGATTGGAAGAGTTTGGAAGATAAGGTCTTGCCCAGGCTACGCGATAATCCAGCCATGGCTGACCGAATCGATGAGGTCATCAAGCAGCTGCTTAATAGTGGTGATATTTATCCCGTAACCTTCAAACGCAGCGGCAGTGTTGTTGTGCGCCGGGTTGGAAAGTACAAAGTCATTCAGCGTCTCGGTCGGGGTGCCTTTGGTGCCATTCGTTTGGCCGTTGACGAGGAGACGGGACAAAAGGTTGCGCTGAAAATGGGCGATGTAAAGCGTAAGGACGCCATGCGGACTTTCCGACGCGAGAGCGAGGTCATGCGCAATCTACATCATCCCAACGTTGTGGCAGCGTACCAACTGATCACAAGTGATACGTTTGTTTGCCTTGTGCTTGAGTACTGCTCCGGAGGCGACTTGCTATCGTACATCAACGAATCTCCCGCAGGTATGCTGACTGATCGGGAAGCCAAGCGGATTACTTTTGAATTGTGTCAAGGAATCAATTACCTTCACGAACACGGGATTATTCATCGTGACATCAAGCCGGGAAACATTCTGCTCGACGCAAAGAGACGTGTCAAAGTTATCGACTTCGGTCTTGCCCGCTTCGTCGAGAAGGGTAATTTCATGGCCAAGACCCTCTGCGGTTCGCCATTCTATGCCGCTCCGGAACTGCTGACGCGCAACTACGACGGTGCCAAAGCTGATATGTGGAGCATCGGTGTTGTCCTGTATAACATGGTCACAGGTGAGGCACCGTACGCTGGCGATCCTAACGCACCCTTGCCCAAGTTCCTGAAGGGGTTGCAGCATTATCGTTTCACTCTTCCACGGTATGTGAACAGAAAGCCTGGCGAAATCATTGCCAAACTCATGGTCCTTGACCCGCAGCAGCGTGCTGGTATGAGGGAGATTCTCGATGACGACTGGTTCTACAGCGTCAGGGCAATGTATGAAGCGAGCCTGAAGTTCAATGTCGAAAGCGAACGGGACGACCGGGAACACATGCGCAAACGGGCTCGGGAGTTGACTGAAATAACCCGGGAACGCATCCAGGACAAATACTGGAAGGAATGGAAGAAAGAAGGGGAAACCACAATTTACGTGCCCAAGGATGACCGCAAGTGCGAGAAGAATCGCTACATTTCCGTGATGCAGCGGGCACCCCTGCATTTTGACTGTAGTGAAGTGGCGACGAATCTATCTAGTTTGCATGATAGTGAATATGCCATCGAACAGCCGGAGCGTGTTGAGGTCTACTCCAACCACACATATGTGATCTATAGTGCCCACCAACGCCAAGGGCGGCTAGGCTTCGGTAAAGAGAGCCGCGATTTCGTTACGTTGGTACACAAAGACATTGTCGTCAACGATGAGAAGGAGCTACAGGAGGTCTGTGTAGGAGCACAGAGCGTTGACCACTGGGCGGTGCCCTCACAAGCAGACTGGGTACGGGCTAAGACGCGTCATTTGGGGGCGCTGGTGACCAAGACCGGTGATCATGAATGCCATCTGACAGTTATTTATGACCTCGACCTAACCAAACCAGTTAGCGGTTCAATCTACAAGGACCTCTTTACAGAGGCGGCACATGGCGTTGACCGCGTCCGTCAGCGCCTGGAAGCAAAGCACACACACGATTACGGCAACTGGATGGCCAAGAAGCAGGCCAAGCGGGGACATGGCAGTCGGATCGATCTGGCTAGTTTCTTTGCGTCCAGTAGAGATCAAAGTTGAAGGCACTGCCAGAACGATACCTCAATGACTCCAACAAAGCATAACACATTCACCCTTGCCATATCTGTCTTGTAAAATCACACATCATACATTGCTCTGTCACTAATACATGAACTTGTTCTATTCATTCATACGCTAATAGTTTGGTATGTCACAGCACTGAATGTTGTTCTCAGATCGTCTACTGAGCTTTGGCACGCGCCTCACTGCAGCTCTTGCAGGTCTCGTGCATGGGCTTGTTCACCTCCTGCACTTCGGGTCTGGCATTCATCGAGTCCAGGAAATTGCGCAGGCGTGGGAACTTATTGCCTTGAATGTCCGCGACACCATGTTTCTCAAAATGGTGAAGGCAGACGTACATAACAACGTCCGCATAGGTAAGCCCAACATCTTTGCCGAGCACAAACTCCGAGTTATCCTGGAAGTACTTTTCTTCCAGCATGGGTAGGGTATCAGCAGCTCCCTTTTGGAGCTCCTCCACCCGCGCGTGATCCACCGATGTGCTGAAGAGGGGCTTAAAGCTCAAGTGATAGCCCAGTCCACCTGCAGGGCCCCAGATCAGGTCCCTGCACAGCTGAATGGCCTCGTGCATGCGCGCGTTGACCTTGCGGTCCGAGGGTACCAGTTTTTTGCATTCTTCACGTCCCAGATACTCGAGGATAGCGAAGGACTCAGTCAGCTCAAAGTCTCCGTCCTTCAAAACTGGGACCTTACAGCGGACATTTAGGCGGAGGAATTCGTCTGTCTTGTGTTCACCCTTGTGCAGCATAAGATTGTGGAGTTCAAAGTTCACATGGCAAAGATTCAGAGACACATGGACAATACGGCATGGGTTGGACAGGCCCTCGGCCATATTGTACATTTGTAAAACCATCTTTGACTGCGTATTAGGACCGTCATGCGTCAGATATGCAAATTATAGATGATCAATACTTCTTGAACATGTACGCATGGGAAAGGTACTCTAGGTAGCTTTCGGCACATGGTGCGTACCATTTCGTGTACGGGTGGTGCTTGTTCCAGGACGAGATTCCCTCCTTCCATACGGATGGAATCCATGGAAGGCATGAATAAGAGATGCGCAACAAACGAATCCCGAAGTTATTATCCCTAATCAGCGGAAGTGAGGGAGAACAATATGCGATGGTCCCATCCCTACCCGCACTGGCCAAGAGAGGGAGTCCATTTCTCACAGGCCCGCCTCGAGGGGCTTTGGGTGGGCGATGATTTGTGTGGGCCTTGCCCCGGTTTCGAAATCTGACAGTGCAGTACATAGGCTCTTTTTCTGATCATCATGTTCAGATTTGCCGTCACCCTTCGCAACTCTAAAGGACCAACTGGCGACATCAATTAACGTCATACGCATCTAACATTTGTATGGTATAATTTTACTCTGTGTAGCTGGCGTTGCATTCTTCAACTACGCCATGAGGACCGACTCGCCAACCGTTGCGTCGTAATTGCGACTATTGTCTCCACTACCGACGCTTCCAGAGCTCTTCGAAGAGTGGCTTGCAATTAGTCCAGTACCAATGCTGACAATGAGGAACCCGAGTCCATAGGCAAAGACCTGCGTTCTGCTCTGGAACTGCTCAAACTCCTTGAAGAATACACCTCCTTCGACCATGCTGACCAGCATCCAGAACATTTGCATCACTGGGAGGATTGTCACAGCCGGGAACTTGCGCAATGATGTGTTGAGCTGTCTAACCCAGAAAGTGGCGGTTGTGATCAGAAGTCCGATCAGGGCAGCCACAAAGAGGGTCTTATTACCCTGGAAAGGAAGCTCCTCGGTATCTGGAGCGGAGATATGGTCCCCTTTGGATGCTGCCTTCTCTAAATTCGATTCAATATTATGGCTGAGGAGCATACTAAGACACTTACCAAACAAGACACTCTGGGCTCCGATAATGCTGCTGTACACTGCGTAGGTCACGGGTTTCAACTTGGCCAGCGTCCGGCTCAGTTTAAGCGTGTGCTCTGTGTGATTCAAATAGTGGTAGGACATCCAGGCCTTCACTGCCACAGGAAAGGCTGTCATCATGTAGTAGACATATTCAGGCCTCAAAAAGAGCTCTCGAATCTGTTCTGCGTAGTAACTGCTTGTGTCCTTGGCGCCAAAATTCACCATCAGTAAAATTCCTATGCAAATGAGTGCAGTGCCCGAGCTCAATCGCTTTGTGATTTTCTCTTGGTTCACAAATCGTGCAAATGCGATGTTTGCCACAAACTGGATGCTCCCAAAACTTGCCAGCGTGGACTGCGGGGCGAAACTGAAGCTCGCGAAGTTGCACGCGTTACCAACAGCAAACAGGGACCAGCCCAGTGTAAATCTTATGTGCTGCGACCGTATCCGCATGCCCGCCGGCTTCAGTCTGCGTCCTAGGCTAACCAGTGAGGCCAGCAGGCCCTCAAAGAAATCTACTACTTCGCCTTGCAAGCGGTTGACGTCTGCTGCAGGTGCATCTGCTCCCCACGGCGTCGACCCGAGGATCGGGGACGTCGAACCGTTGTCAAGGGATTCGTATTTATACTCATAAGTGGGTGATTGAGGTGCGGCTTTCTTCTTGGCAACCCGAATGTGACCTAATTTCACGACATTGGTACCGACATTCACTAAAATGTTACCAATGATGCTCAGTAGGAGACCCATCCAGAAGCCTTTCTCTTCTGCCGATGTTGTTGCCCCCGGCGCATCTCCGCCTGCGAAGTGCAAGGGATCCTCCATATTATTGCTGTTCTGCTACGAGATCTCAATGGTTTCTTGATACAATTGAACATTACATTATGAATAAATTTTTGCAATATCCATGTCTTCGTCGGCTATTGTCTTTGAGTGCTGTCACTCATTTCACAGCTGCGTAACCACAACGTTTTATCTCTCACGATAAGCTCGTAGCCTGTGAACCTCGTCCAAACGTTGACGGCTTGATCTCCAAATGCCTTTCAACAAATAGTCGAACTCCTATTTTAGTACCTGTGAAATACTGAAGTACTACAAAGCTATAAAATGATCAAAACAAAATGTCTCACCTCTGCGCCTCATATCCTAAAGTTCTACTTTCAAATCCAAAGGAAAAGTTTTGTTTGCGTGGAGCTTGATGGGAGGGGAGGGACTTGCCCTATGTGAACCTCCGCCTGGTTCCCCGGTTACCACAGTACTACTGCCGCATACTCAACGCACCTACCTCCTCCCGATTCACTGAGGACCAGGTCCGTCTCGCACCGTTGAAGCACGCAAAACCTTTAACGCCCACCGGCCCACCCGAAAAGGTGGGTATGCACCACTCACCGCAAGGGCCAAATCGCTCCATACAAAATGTACTACGTCGTCCAGGGCGATGGGACGGTGCCCGAAGTCGCCAGCCACGCAATTTTTGCGAAGAAAACGTGAAAAAGTGGGCCAGGACAGAAAAAGAGCGTGCAGTAGTGAGAGAACCGAACCGCAATCCCCCTTCCCGGGGAAGTTGTCCCGCGGGGGTTGTGTCATAGTAGTAGGGCCGGCACGAGTTTTGAAGGCAAGGATGTGTGTGTACCCGATGAGGATCGATTTCTGCTCACGCACTACCAACACACTGTGGCCACTGGGCCAGCGGCAGGCGGACGGGGCGGAAGCGCAGTCGGAGGAGCGGGTCCCTTTTGGGCGAGAGATGGAAGTCCGGTACTGAAAGTACTGAGCGCCCGGCGGAAGGCCCTGGGCCGAAGAGGTGTTTCCGCCCCACAGGCGGGGAGATAGTGGATGAGGATTTTCAGATGGCGCGAATGACTCGGCGGCGGGGCGCCGGCGGGTGCCTTGAAGAATAAAGTACGCACACATGTGTGCCGCTTGTTTTCTTTGCAGAAAACTTCTACGTTCGGCTGTTGGTTAAGGTGTACAAAGGGAACGATCAGAGAACATTGCACAGCATACAACGTGGTTCAATACCCACTATGACCCTAGGCATTATGTGAGTGTCCGCATTCTCATGGGAAGATTACTCACTGTGGTGCGGTGGTAGTAGTGGATCCTTCGGGCATGAGAATGTCAAAAGAGAACTTCATTGCGGGGCAGCTTTCGGCCTTTTTTAAAGGTCACGGCACTGATGCAGAGGAGCTTGATAGTGTCATCACTGAGGGTGCGGTGGTCACATACATTACTGAACCCCTTGCCGACGCTGACACTCCTGATGAACTCATTGAGCTGGCTGACATGATCTTGGCCTATTTGCCATCTGCAGAAGTGGAGCAGAGCGAAGTGTGTGCATGGTTAGAGACGCTTCGTGTAGATTTGAAGCAACGGGATCAGGCTGACACTGACGACGTCCACCGGAAGTCTCAGACCGACAACGTCAAGGTGATGTTGTCGCCTTCATCACATTTCCAAAGCATGTACCCTTCGCTTGACCTGAAGGAAATTGAGCAAATTTTGGATAGTATAGTAGATTTCGACATTGGTAATGAAACACATGTAGACCAGGCCACTGATCTTTTGTTGCAGGCAGTGGAAGATAAGGCCGCGTTGAACAGGGATCGACGGGAGAGTGCTGACAGCAAAGGATCGCAGGCTGGTGAAGACAACAGTATCAAGAATATCATCCTAGACCGTTATTTTGGTAAAGAAGTCATTGAAGGCAATGAAATTAATGAGAGCAAGATTCGAGTCGATCCAAATTGGAAGAAAACCCGCAAAGATGCCGTACAGGAACCCAAGACGATGTACCGCAATGGCCAGGTAGTAAGTACAAGGGGCGAGCGCTATAGCGTCATCAAGGATCCCAGAGAGGACACAGAGGAGATGAAGAAGACATACGTCAACCTTAAGCCGGCACGCAAATACCGATTCCACTGACCGATCAGAAGCGGACAACTGAGCTCCACCTGAGTGCGGTATCGGGAGTCTATTTTCCAGGTTCAGTGGCGCACCAAGCGCCACGTCCGACAGAATCCCTCCATGAAATATAGTTCAAGTGAATCAATAGTTTCAATATATAGAAAAGCAGAGAGTTTTCTGCCTTAGATTTTTCAGCACTACCTCATACTAAAAGATCGGGTGATTTAAGTGTGCTCGGAAATTTGAATCGACTGGGAATCTAGCCAAGTCCCCTTCAGATTTTGGGGAGAATCGCCTCGTCCCACTTGCAGGTCCGAAGTCGAGCGCTGGTTGGCTGGAGGGCACTGATGGCCGAATTGCAGTTCTGGACCGCACCATCACGCGCAACAAGCCACACGTAAAAACCTCGAACCTCTCACACCACCCATCGAACAGACAATTTAACCTTTCATGCAATAAGTAAGTACGGTGCTGGCACTAAAAGTTGGTGTTCGGCGAAACCAATTTTCAGTTGGTGCCGGTCAAACGAATCCGAGTTCCGCCAACACAGTAACGGCGGGCGGTATAGGTAAAGCAAACCCTTACCACTATGGTACAGACTTGAAACGTTCTCACACTTTCAATCTTGGTGCAATGCACAAACAATGGTGTGTCTAGTACATTTGCCCGCATACTGCACTAGTCCTCCTCGATTTGTGAGAAATTTTGGGGAAGCGGTTGATGCACTAAACATTGTTTTCTTTCGGTCGATGTGGAGAAGACACGGTCCTCTAAACAAAGTCTTCTTTCACCATGCTAAACATGACAGATGATGTCTATCATTTCTATTCAATGTGTTCACAAAGGATCTCGACGGCAGGGTCTTCTTCACCAAGAGTTGAGTTGGACCTAGGAGCGTTACTCAATATGCACGAAATTAGCATCCAAAAAGCACAACAGGGCCCCGATCGTTCTCGAAGAGTGATGCTGACGAATGTTCCTGTGGATGTTCGAGGCACTTCGACGGTGCCTCAGGAGTGTAGGGCTGCTACAATCGCATAAGTGTGATATGAGAACACCGAGCTGCTGAAATCCGATCAGCATGTGACCCCTCCTGTCACTTGCTCCCCCAACTCCCCAATGCGGGGGCCTTATCAACGTTCCCACCTTCGGTCAAACGTACATTGGTGAAAAAAGACCGATGCAGTGATTACCGAGTGACCGGTGTTCTTTGTCCCAAAACAATCCTCCAACCAAAAAGTCCTGGAGGAGCGCCAATGCCCCGTGTGTCCCTCTCAGTGGCGCAGACAGCTAATCTACCTCCTCCTCCAACATCCCCAATCTCGCCCATGTGAATGTGTGCCCACCGCCCGGTATATTCACTATGGAACTCCGCATTGCCCCACGTGACTTTTCTCTCTTGCTTCCCCAGTGTCCTTCACCGCCTCGCCCACCCCTCGTCTTCCCATTTTCCTTCTTTACCGCGTTTGAGTATGAAAAAGTGGCCCCAATCTACCGCCTCACAGGCGACATAAGAACAAGACGTACTAGTACATTTACTACTAGAGAGAGGTCTGCTATTTTTAGTGTGTCTAATTTTTTCACTTTTCTTTACTAAGACCAGCGTGGCGGCCTCGACTCAGTAAGTCAGCATCCAAATTGCCGGTATTGAATGTACCGGGAAACAGCAAGCTCGCTGATGTTCCGCCCGGACCTCGCATACCGAAGAATTTCCGGGGGAACAGGAAAAGTTCAGAGGTGAATGTATGGGTATTTCTGGTTACGAAATTTATGGGATCACTCTCTGAAGAATGTCGTGCTCGATGTTCATCAACGTGAATAAGTCCAACAACGCCCGCAAGCAAATGTCCCCCGCATTGCGCGCGATCTGTTTGCTCACAAGCAATACTGCTATATCCTGACTGCGACCATGGTCTAGTTTGCTCTGTGTCAATGATGCCGACCGTTTTGAAAACCGCGCGACCGGGGAAACTATGCGTACCCAATCAGCAAAGAGAGTTACAATTGCCCCTCATCCCCGCTGAGTCTTGATCATCATCATCATTTCTCCCATCGCAAGACGATGACCATCCATGCACTAAGAACGTGTAACTTGGTGCATTGACGTTCCAAAAATGATGTGGCCAAACCGGTGTTGTTGGGGGGAAATCAGGGGACTATGGCTCTAGAACAGTGGAGTGGTGGGGGGGAGGGATCTTCCAATGCGCAGGGGCTCTTCCATTGAAAGGGGGGGTCAGCCAAACTGTAATCCCGCACTGAGCACGCAGGCAACAGTACCACGACCAGTCCGGTGTGCCTTTCCGTTGCTTTGCCTGCCTTTGCGTTCCGTACGTTCCGGAACACCCTGGGCACGTCGCGGAAGACCGTTTTCGACCCGTACCCGATCCTTTGGCAATACGGTCAATTATGAACTGGTCCGGTGTGCAGCCAGCCACAGGGCAAAGACCGGCAGTGGGAAGAAATGAAAAGGAAAAGGGGGAGGGGTCGGCCCGGGAGGGAAGGGGATGGGACATTTAAAACGAAACAGATGAAAACAGATATCGAACAATTAAAACCTTAACACACACAGCGGTCCCGCGAAAAAAAAAGAAAGAAAACCAGCAGCTCCGAGGAAAGAAAAAGCCAAGCGCTGGTGTGTGCCACGCGAAAACGTGTGGGCCAGAAATTGTCCGGGGGGGGGGGGGGGGGGGGGGGGTTTGGAACAGCTTCCGGATGCCTGCTTCGGCTTCATCATTCTTGGCCATCCTCAGTTCCCATAAATATCGCCTCGCTAGGTCCAAATACTCGGCTATGACTTTCTCACATGGAGCATGTACTAAGGAATTGTGGTGAAAAGATAAAGGTACCATCATCGAGCTCAAGTGACACTCACAGCACTGACCACGGAATTCCATGACCTTGGCTATTTCACCAATCTTTCGGGCATGGCTCGTGATCAAACTTTTGCTCGTTTGTGGCCGGTTTCTCGTGAACGAAGGGCTCCTGCTATAGGATTCCGACCACTGTAGTCTCACTGAAGCTGGTGACACCGAGTAAAGAATTTCTCCGGTATGTGTTGCACCTCCTGCACTTGTATACTCAAATGGGTACCTGTACATTTGGCGATACGCTTGCACGGATGTCTGGCTTTTTTCTAAGTTTTTCGTCGTTTCTCCGCGTGTTCCAGCCTTTGTGTGATGCATTAATGTCCATGCATCTACCGTGACGACGGCAAGCATCCGCGATGCACGGATCAGTCAATGAACTTCATTTTTGCCTATTGTTCTGGTATGCATTGTATCTGTTGACGATTCATGAACCAGTGATCACCAGTAGATGACTCAGACAGCCAAGACATATCGACACTTAATTAGAATAGCGCAAATCCGCCACGTATATCCCTTGCCGCAGTTCTTCTATTCGCACACACTGAATGACCCAAAGCGACTAACCCAAAGAACAGGACCCCACATCGTGGGTGCCGCCCTGCCGCACTGCACGGCTGCGGGGATTGATGAGAGATGTCAGCACGTCCGATCATCGCATAAAATAAAGAAGAACACAGTGGAAACAGAGATCTCCATCGCCCTTGTGTTTGGACCATGAAACGGCTTCTGCTCTAAGCCGTCCGGAATCATTCACAATGTCGAAGATTCGGATAGCGCTGCGCTACCACATGAATGAAGAAATTCGGGTCAGAGTGTCGTGGGGTTTAAAAAAATATTTCTTCTGTGACCCAAAGGATGAATAAATTTCCAAAGTAGAAATTGAGATTCGTGAACTACCTACTGTTGACCACCGTACCAATCTTTGCCAAAAAAAATATTCATGCTCGAATTCCCATGGGGTGGGTCTCGAGACACACCTTCTGCCGCTCCACAGAGGACTCCAACGGGAGGGCAGGGACGGCAGACAGAGTCAGTTGCAAAATGAGGAAATGAAACATCTCTCGATTTCCACTTTTCCAAGTTTTTCTGGCACCGTCATCCTCCATGATAAACGCCGGGTATTTTACTAGTCGAAACTGAAGGAAGCCCGTGCCGAAGTGAACGGAATGGCTAGTCTTGGGGCGCAGCGACCAATGTTCAGTACTGCAGTAGTCAAGTTTGTAGCCCCACACAATTCAGGATAGGATACCAGTATTTCCGTGCCACTCTGTGCTCCTGTCTGCATTGAAACTGAAGGACCTCAAGAAAGCCGTAAGCGTTCGCAGTGCGCACAGTCCACGGACGGTCAGGGAGTTCTGAAAGGAAGAGCGGACGGCTCCACCAACGATGCACTATCACAGAGCGGACAAGGTGACATGTGAGTGCCAGAGTGCTGACATCCATAACTTGTACAATCTATGCTTAGAGCATGCGGCCACTTAAGCTCACAGCCACCAACAAGCCTTCATCCATCGACAACACTAAGCAGATCGCATCGCGTCATTTGTTCCGTGGATCTGTTGACACTGTGGGTAAGTGTATTCATCATCGTATTCGATACCCATAGGATCCAAGCCCCCTATGGGCATCTAGGAACATCCAGCATCTGTACACCGATTGCACGTTGCGTATCACAATGGACAAGTCCGCGCCTTTCTCCTGGCTCTTCAGCGAGTACCCGGTTTGTGTCTCATTGGTTGTCACTGTTAACCCCCTCCTGCGGGTTTGGGGATATAAATCCCCATATATTCAGTAGGTCAAAAGGTAAGAGATCGTGGGGATTCACTGGACGGAATAAAGGAAACAAGGAAGAAAAGAAGCTGAATGGGGGAGAACAATACTTGTCGACGCACAGCTTCCCGGGGCCGCCCCGCTAGTGGAGAATGGGTTCTTCATAAACAGAACCCCATCCAGAGTGTCACGGTGGCCTTAAACTTGAAACGCAAATTTCTTTATTTTGAAAGAGTCTTAATATGACTCGCCGAGGATATGCGAGCGAAGAATGTGATGTAAATTCATGATTGCTGGTGCATGGATACTGTAAGATGATAGTAGTCCTAGCACTTTCTTTAATTTGTGCACCGTGTAACATGCGCGTGTTCTTTAAATCATGTGGTCACTGAAAGTCGATCTCAAACATGTAGCAGTGTCTAAGATGATTGATTCTGCAGCTTCTCAAAAGGATCATCCGGTTTGGGACCACAAGGCATAGCATATGAAGTCAACAATTGTTGCCTAAGTCGCTCATTGGAGACATTCTGGCCCATGGCAGACAGTGCAAGCATTGATCGATTGTTTAGTAGCACCGCAGTCATGTCACGTTGTTGATTCTCCATGAATTCATGCGTTTTCGTGTCCGCGTCGCCAACACTACCATGCCTTGCCTTAACGCCCTCCTGATACGCTCGGTGATTGTAGCGAGTCTGCTCCATGATCTCTCCTGTGTCAATGGAGGTTGTGCACTCTACTGCATCTCGTATCCATACAAGTACCGATTTGTGTTCGCTAAGCACAAAATATATAAAACAAAAACTAAATCAATTCAGAATTCCTTCCAATACCTTGATGAGCACCGTAAATCCAGGCGGGGTCACTCAATTGTATTGCAGCCTTGTGCGTGCCCATGCGTACCGCTTCCGCGCCCAAAACCCTCCATCCCAGCCCCACCCAAGCGCCTAAGCCGTGGATTCAACTCGTAATGAAAATAGGCCCCCAATTACAATTGGGGCCTCTTTTCTTAACCTCCTGTGTCTTCCGTCACACTCCCTGTCGACACGAGAGAATGCGAGTGTTTATCAGACTAGGGTGACATTTCTAGGCAAGCTGGCCGGACATTTGCTGCAGTCTACGGCCCTCCGTGATTGCGAAGTTGTTGCCGTTGCTCTTTTTGTTTTTTTTTTGGAAAACGATCCGCACGAACTAGATGGGTTAGTTGGAATCCGGGCCAACCAACCACAGATTCCTGGTACGAAACAAAGTGGAAACCGCCGTCTCATTTTCAACGGGCAAACACGATCGTACCCAAGTGAGTCGTCGGAGAGATGTCCTCGTCCAGTGTATGGGCTTATATGCAGGTGTTGGAGATGTTTAAGGGTTTTGCCCTTTCGTGTTTGTGACCTGCCGCAGTGCTTCAAACAGTTCATCACCAGGAACGGAATCTGACCCTCTCGGTTCCCGGGGGGTCCGTTCTTCACACGGACATATGATGAACTTTGCGTAATTCAATTCGGGGAGCCGGTGCTACAAACGAAGAGAACACTTGGCGGAACGTGCTGGAGGACTAGCGTGTTTGCCGGGGTACCAGGCACATGCCTGTAGCAACAGTCAAAGGTGGCTTTTTTTTCCATCCCTGGCTAACACGAGTGGGTGACCGTTTGCTGTACATTCACTATGGGAAACGAGTCTCTGTCACGGTAATTGTTTTGGCCCATTTGGATTTGTTTTCGCTGCTTAGGGTTTTTTTTGGGCAAGACCTGTCACTCTCTCTTTTAAATCCCCCGAAGTGGGGGGGGGAGATCGCCACGCAGTGGATAGCCAAGGCTCTGATTGGGCGGGACGGGGCGAGGAGTGCTGATGAGATCATTGCATCATCAGCAGGCTAGAGGCAACGCTGGCGAATGCGAGTTGGCAGGATAGCGGCCAACTAGCATCCTTTGGTTACATGCAGTGTGCGTGACCTTGGACGTCAAGGTGCTTCAGTGGCAGCGGAACTGGTATGCGCTCGGTTTGACGAGCAGCTTTCACAACAGCTCGAACTGTTTGAAACGCGCAACTCCGCACGTGAAAAATTGGAATCCAGAACCATGGTTGCAGTCAAGATCGGTATCATTGGTGGATCTGGCCTCGACAAGAGCCACATCTTTGCCAACAAGACCACTAAGGAGGTAGAAACCCCATATGGCAAGCCCTCCGGTCCTCTAACTTGCGGTGAGGTTGCCGGCGTACCTTGCGTCTTGGTTGCCCGCCACGGTCCCAAGCACACTTTCATGCCCGGCAATGTCAACTTCCGTGCGAATCTGTGGGCCCTGAAGGAGGATGGTATCACGCATCTTATCGTCTCCACTGCCTGTGGTTCCCTGAAGGAGGGCGTACATCCTCGTGAGCTGCTCGTTCCGGATCAGATTATCGATCGGACCACCAAGCGCGTGTCAACCTTCTACGATGGTACCGCCAACGCACCCCGCGGTGTCATGCATATGCCCATGGCTCATCCTTTCGATGAACATCTGCGGAAGATCATGCTCGAATGCGCCGAGAAGACCATCCCTGACGTCAAGGTTCACTCTCACGGTACGGTCGTGACCATTGAGGGTCCCCGGTTCTCGACTAAGGCAGAAAGCGAATTGTTCCGCAGTTGGGGCTGCTCCATCATTAACATGACTACCTGTCCGGAGGCGTTCCTTGCCAACGAGCTCGGCATTCCGTACGCTGCCATCGGTATGGTCACAGACTACGACTGCTGGCTGGAGGATCCCAACGCCCACGTCTCTGTGCAGGAGATCCTGGAGATCATGAAGGTCAATGGTGAAAATGTCATGAAGCTGTTCCTGGAAGTTATTCCCACTATTGCGGCTGGTGATTGGGATGAGCACCTCGAGAAGAAGAAGCAAACCTCCGCTGGTAGCATCATGCTGTTCGACTAAATTTCATGCTTTCAACTGGGCTGGCATCACCGAGCATTCCACAAAGCACCCCGATCACCTGTTCACTTGTAAATATAATGTTCACTTTAAATCGCATGCCTGCTGGTCTTGCACTTCTCCGTACCCTTTGCCTGAACCCGAAATTTAAACATGCGGGACCATCGGAGAGCACCCTGGTCAAAACCATCTTCTCGCCAAACTCAAACATAGAGGAGGTGGGGACCAGTTTTCAATATCAAAATCAAATCATATGATTCAGTGCTTGTGTAAACTTTCAAACCAGGCAGAGGGGGGATTTATAAAAAAGTACGTATATAAAATTTATGACCACTGCAGACCAACTGGAGAGAAACAGGCGCAGTGTCTAATCTCCTCACTGCATCCACGCTTGCACGCGGACCAGCAGTGCCCCTCGTTTCCTATTGATGATTACAGTTTTCGGCGCGCATGCAATGCGATAAGTTTAGTAATACTGGTGAGGGAAAACGGAAACCTTATCCGGTCTTCTTCGGAGTGATAGACTTCTATTTGATACTACAATAACCTTTCGACCGGAGAGTTTAGAACTTCCTCTCATCGGTTTAGGTTGGTGCGCTGTAACCAACCCGGCCCCTTTTCCCCTTTGTGGACGACCCTAGGTTTTCCTAGGATTACTCCCCCTATCAAATTTCCATCTCGGATCGTGCTGCAGCAACGGCACGCTCTCAGCACAACAAGAAACCAAATATGCGCGTTCCATCGCACACAGTTTGACAGGAGGTGACAGGCGTTGTCTTGTCCGTTCGAAATACCCTTGAAAACTATGCGTCGCAAAAACAAGAAGGATCAAGTTCAGGGATCATCAACAAAAAAAAAGTCAACGATCACGGCACACGATGCCCGACGTTGCACACGGTGACAGTAACGACTACATCATCAACGCGAGCACAGCCCCTCCCTCAGAGATCTTGCGCAGAGACCACTGAAACAAGTCTTTCGCCTTTCCGTGTGCTGTCAAAGTTTTTCTTCGCTACACCCCGTAATTCGTGAAAGGGTATGTACGCACGCATACCTCCGCGAGCACCCAGTTGCAGAATGATCTGTCGGGTTGGCAGGGCTCTGCCCCTCTGCGCGGCCCTTTCCCTTCTTTTGGTCAACAAGAACACGCGACCAACTTGTACAGCAGGGCTCTGGTGGACGGTTGCCATCCAGAAGCCATGCACATATGTACGTAATCAGCAACAGTTTCAAACTGTTCTTACAATGGCTACGATGCAGCGGATTTATCTGCATCAGGGAAACAGTGTTGCAAGGGATCTCCAAACATGGATCCAAGATAAGTGTGCGTGAGGTGACTTCTTTGAAGAAGAAAACCATCCACGACAGAACCCAGATCGCGGTATCTGCAATGAATCTATCGCACACTATGGGGGGTACAGGGGAAGTACCACCAAATGTGAATTTCTTAATGATTCTGGGGGGTGACGCGAATGGCGAAAGGCAGCAATGCAGTAGTGCATTGTGAGAGCACACTAACGTTCGCGCATTTTGTAGCAGTGCCAATGATTCCATGAACCGGTCCCTTCGTTGGTGTCGTGCTTCGAAATTGTGTGGGTCTCAGCGGATCACCAGCCACTGGTGTGATGGGTACAAAATCAATGGAGCACATGCTTCAACATACAAGATTTGAGACTCTTCTAATGGTCCCTGCAATTCATCTGCATGCTGCATGATAGCGTGCAATGGCTGCATCTGGTGAGAGGTTCCCGATTGTGGGCACAATGCCAGAGCTGTTGACCCGGGTTCGGCTTGCTTTTACTATTGTATGACAAGGATGCTTTAAGCCAAAACTCACCACAACCCGATGGTACGCATATATTGGCAGACAGGGAATTCATCAACCGAAATTTCAAAATCTGCAGAATTTCTTGAACGGTATGCGTTGCTTGCTGCCTGGTAATGGTGGGAGATAGATTCTCCACATGCCCGTGGGGTTTGAAACCGGGAAGATCGGTCTTCCCACATTGGTACATTTAGTATAGGTCGGCGGCCTGGGCGAATTGGTGTGTACGTATGTGATAGGACGCGAGATCCTTCGTCATGTACTTTTTGGAGGAGGCAATATTCCTGTGTGAAGAAATGAAATTGAAGAAAATGAGTACAGAAAGAAACAGGGTGGGAGGGGGGGGGGGCCGAGAGAGAGTACTATCACCCCCGTCGGAGTATGTAGTACGAAAATATGGGCCAAACAATTGCTTAATTTTTCTTTCGGCTTTCTGTACCAGGTTTTTGGCTTTTTTTGGCCAGCCCCCGGCTCGTTTTCTGTACCTCAGAAGTACTAAATATTTGAGTTCCGGTGAATAACGTTGGTCGGGGGAGGAGGGGGGAAAAGGCTGTGTTCCACGGTACATGTTTGTTTTGGTTCATTAACTTTTCACTGAATACAACTTATGATGATTCCCTAACAACATGCTTGCCTCTTCGGAGTAGAACTAAAGGCTGTACGCTTTCGTGATCTACCTACTTAGCATCTTCTCTCTCTCTCGCTCCCCTTTTCGCCTGCCTTTCTGAGACATTTCTTATCTTGACCGCATGCACAAAAGAAAGAAAATAGGGGGTAGGTATGAAACAAACAAGTGCCAACCCCTTTTAAAATATCTGTTTGAATCAACGAAACCGTCGGGACTGAAAATTGGTATCGCCGTGGTTTTTTCCTTTGGGTCTGAGCTGTGTGTTGTTGGTACGCCGGTATTCGGCCCCCCCCCCCCCCCCCACTGAACCCCCTTTTTCGTATACGGTGTGTGCCCACTGTTTTTGTCGGTCACTTCACCGGAGCGATAACACCCGGGGCCTGGGTACTTTCAGTACCACGGTAGCGGACGTGGGGTTTTTTTTCCAAAATTCCAAAGCTTGTCATGCCTGTTTCTCCTTCTTATTCCGTATCCTTTTTGGTGGGAGCAAGCGGAGGTGCGCGTCGGCCCGTTTGCATTGCTCACAAAGTGGCTTTCCTTGCGCAGCCGGAAATGAACCGTGGTGAACCGTACGCGGTAGTCCGTGACGATATCTGCTCGCAGACATGCAGAGGGCCATTGTTATGCCAAACGCGCGGCCAGTTTCAGTCGCCGCCACCATTTCTTTCGACGGTACCTACTGAACAGCAAGCGGATCAAGCATGTAAAGCTACAAATCCATGACTGTTCGCTCACGCAGCCGGATGGAAACACCTCCGGGACACGATCATCGGGCACTAGGCTGCAAGAGGTCGGGTTCAACAGTCACACACGCGTGTCAACCAATTTTCTTGATTCATATAGTGTCCACTATGGTACTGCTGCGCAACGTGCAGAAAGCGGCACGATCTGCCAACAGTGTGCCCTTCTTGGCCACCCGGGCATTTAGCGTCTTTTCTCAGCAACGTTCAATGTTGATCGAGAACCCGGATTATGCCTTCCTGCGGGAGCTAGGTCTCCAGGAAGAGAATGAAGGCGTCTGGGACGGCAAGGAATGGAAGGCCAACGGGCGCATGGTGGAGAGCATTGATCCGGGTAGTGGACAGGTGATTGCAAAGGTGCGCATGGGTTCCGTCCAGGACTATCACCGCGCCACCGCCGCAGCTGTCGAGGCACAGGAGGTCTGGCAGAACTGCACTCCTCCTTTCCGGGGCGAAGTGATCCGCGTCTTGGGCGAACGTCTGCGCCACCACAAGCAGAATCTGGGTAAGTTGGTGAGTCTAGAGATGGGAAAGATCTTGCCCGAGGGTGAAGGCGAGGTTCAGGAGTATATTGACATCTGTGACTACGCAACTGGTTTGAGTCGCATGCTCAACGGTGCTATCATCCCGTCCGAAAGACCCAATCACATGCTAATGGAACAGTGGAACCCCTTGGGCACTATTGGCGTGATCAGTGCTTTTAATTTCCCAGTCGCAGTCTACGGCTGGAACAATGCCATTGCATTGGCTGCGGGCAACACGATGGTCTGGAAAGGTGCCCCGACGGTGAACTTGGTGAGCGTCGCAGTGACAAAGATCATTGACGAAGTGCTGCAGAGCTTTGATCTCCCATCTGGCATATGCACACTCGCAACCGGCGACGCAGATGTTGGCAAGGCCATGGCTGCGGATCCTGCTATCGATCTTGTCAGCTTCACTGGTTCCACAGAGGTCGGCCGACAGGTCGGTGTAGAAGTGCAGAAACGATTTGGTCAAAAGATTCTCGAACTTGGTGGCAATAATGCCCTCATTGTTATGGAGGATGCGGACCTGGATATGGTTGTGCGGAGTGTTCTGTTTGCGGCCGTAGGAACCGCGGGTCAGCGCTGCACGACGTGCCGCCGTCTGCTTCTGCACGAATCCATCGCTGACGAGGTACTTGGCCGTCTACAGAAAGCTTACGAAAACGTGAACATTGGTCATCAACTGGAATCCTCGACGTTGGTTGGACCGCTGCACTCAGCGACTGCAGTGGATGTCTTCAGTGCAGGTCTAGATGAGGCGACGGCGCAGGGCGGCAAAGTGATCACAGGCGGTGCGGTCCTGGATCGTCCCGGTAACTACGTTCAGCCCGCAATCGTGCAAATTGACCACAGTGCAGACATTGTCAAGACTGAGAAATTCGTGCCGACTCTGTATGCCTGCAAGTTCAAAGATTTTGAAGAGGCCGTTAGCTTCAATAACTGCGTCGAGCAAGGTTTGAGTAGCAGCGTTTTCACGCAGGATATTGGTCGTCTGTTTAAGTGGATCGGACCCACCGGTGCTGACTCTGGAATCGTTAACGTCAATATCCCAACCAACGGTGCTGAAATTGGCGGTGCTTTTGGTGGCAATAAGGCCACTGGTTGGGGCCGGGAATCCGGCAGTGACTCGTGGAAGCAGTACATGCGGCGGGCTACCTGTACCATCAACTATGGCACCGAATTGCCCCTCAGCCAAGGCATCAAATTCGATTGATTTTTCCCATCAGGGGCCTATTTGATTCTCATATAGTAATCAGTAAATATTTAGCTGCATTTTCTCTTCCCGTCTGGTTGCCTGGTTGGGAGGGAATGTGTGGTTTTGAACCAGCAATTAATGTATAGAGCGCGCACATGGTGTCATCAACGTAGCCTTTTGGGTGTGTGCGCTCATGTGCACAGACTGTCTGGATGCGCTCTCTACTGTACCACTCTTTTCCTTCTTCCCGTCGGGTAAAGCAACACTGCCACATCCCGGTGGTATGCAACTGATTCGGATGGTTTCTCTTAAACAGCAGAGACGATCGGGATCCCCATACACTGCAACTAGAGTGATAAACTGATCGTGGAGGCCAGTTGCTTCACGTGCGGTCCACCAGCAAGCCTTGCGGTCCCCCAAGTCGTCCTCGTCTGTGGTTGGTGTTGCTGGAGCATTACGTAGTATGTGCAGATGGATGCGGGTGTCGATCAAATACTTGGTGTGTGGGGGTTTGTTTGATGTTTTTGGCTCCTTTTGTTCAGGGACAGTAGTTGATGTATATGTCGCATTTATCCCACACACATGTACCGAGAATGGCCGAAGTACCTGGTGCCGGCGGGCCAAGAAGATCATTGTTGGATGAGCAGGACATTTTGGACACATTGCAACAGTCAAAGAAGTAGTAGCACTGCTGCATGTGTTTTCCGAACGCACTTCCACCAAGGGCAATTTAGTTCGCCATTGGCTAACACAGGAGGTACCCGTCTAACATTCCTTTGGTGCACAACATCCGTAAGGGAACGCTTCGATCGTCCCGCCCCTTCCCCGTTGGGTCCTCAGCAACCCAAAACCTGGCACACGCGCCCACACGGTCTGCAATGGCTATAATGGCTACCTTTTCATCATGTGAGCGCAGTCGCTGCCTTCACCGCTTTTGCGTTCTGACCATGTACACGGCATCATACGCAGTTTATGCCCTTGCACACTTTTGAATTCTTACCTAGCATATTGCTACTATCGCTGACGATGTCTGAATACTCCACGCAAAATGCTATCACAATCGCCATGATCAACCATCAATGTTGACCACCTTTCATCGGTTTCTGAAACCATTTCTAGCGCCTACCCTGTGATGAATCCGGTGTGTGGCCTTCGATCCTGGAACCGAAGAGTATTCCCTTTTGCCATCTGATGTACATCTCCGCGTCGCGTACCCAGTGAAAAAGCCCGTACCAAATCTTTCACCGTCCATCTCCGCAGTCTTCATTTGATTCGCTGCGCTCTCTCTCTTGTGGGCATCCCTTGTGATGAGTGATTTTCACATATCAATACCAATACGCGATACACCCACAGAATATACTCACGTTCAGCAACTCTTCCACATCGAGCACAGCACATCCCATCCAGCAGCTTGCATCGAAATCTGCGCTGCACCTACTCCATCTGTGACGATGGTTGATGATGCAGATTGGGACATGTATACATACGTACATGTACCATCCTGTTCGCCTGAACTGCATACCCACATGCCGCGTGCTCGTTCACACATATACACAAATTGCAGGCTAGGTATTGGTCAATTCAATTCACAGTGAGAAAAGGCTACAATTTCATGCAGATCAGCACCGGACCACCCAGCCTGTTTGTCCCCCCTCCCCCCTTCCGTCCTCTGATGATGCGCTCCCTGGATTTGTCCAGTCTTTGCGTCACACTTCCGCCTATTTTCCTTCATGCGCACCTGCAAGCAGCAAATAAGGGTGTCGGGTGTGGGCTGAGCCTGAGAGAACCTGGCGCTGCTGCAGCGGCCTTTTAAGTTTTAACTCTTGAATTTTGAAGGAACCGGAGATCGCGCAGAACACGGCGCACTGCACCAGAAACGAAAAGAGACAGGTCAAGCCCATTCGTAAGTTTTTCTCATCACTCCGCTGCTGCCGTCAGTTGAAATTGTACAGCGCACGAAGGAAAAGAGTAGTCAGTGCATTTCTAGAAACCTCCTCCTCCTCCTCCGCCGCGCAACTTCCCACTCTAACCTTTTTACCACGACGACACCGCTCTCGTCATACGTCGACCAAGGGGCGGACCATCTCCCCCCCTTCCAACCCCAGGTGGTTCCCGTGTGCAAAAAACGGGGGGGGGGTGGGGGTTTTTCTTTTTCTGTATTGCTTTGCTTTATTTCTT
Organism: Corallochytrium limacisporum; assembly: GCA_002811645.1. Lineage (NCBI taxonomy): Eukaryota > Corallochytrium > Corallochytrium limacisporum. The sequence goes on from PDIP01000149.1 coordinate 67,924, forward strand.
TTTTGCGGGGAACAAAGACAAATCTGGCCGATCCAAAAGCTCCCCCTTTCATGCCTGCACCAAGCGGCGAAGATAAAAAAAAACAGCGGAGTAGGGGGGG
>PDIP01000014.1:0-21059 GCA_002811645.1 Corallochytrium limacisporum
GGGGGGGGTGTCGTGACCGTGTGGACAGATGACTGGCGAGTTGGGAGGGTGGAGAAATATGCTGCAATGTACTACATTTCTTTATATAGGACGTTCAAATGGGCCTACAGATGGCGATACGATGCCATTGTGAAGAGAGCGGGGAGTGTCATTGATAATGGATTAGTGCATATAGTACTTATGAGTTCCTCCAGAGCTCATGTGCTGACCTTCAAATTCGTAGCTGATTGTGAAGTCGAGGTCACGGTGGTTCTTCTCGTTGGGTTTGCACTCGAGAGTACCCGACACGGTCTCCCCTTTGCGGATCGTCAATACCTCGGGCATATAGAATACAGTCTGCTTCCAGTGAGTGTCAGTGTAGTGAGGAGAAGTCGTAAAGAAGATAGGCTTATGGCAATCATTGAACCAAGTGTCGAAGTACAGGACCCAAGCGTGGATGTAGTCGTTGCGCTTGGCAGTCAGCTTCCACGGAACAGTGAATGATAAATCCTCCTTCTTAACCTTGTGAATGTCACATTCAAAGATCATGTCTTGGTCAGTGCACACTTGGTTGGAGTCCACGACGTCAACTAAAGGCTCCTGCAGTACCTGCTGCTTCAATGGCGAATAGTCGAATCCATAGACATTGTCCCACCATTCGATCTTTGATTCCTTATACTCTGCATCCTCAATGGCACTGAAATAGAGGCGACAGCTGCTGGGGTACAAAAGTCCGTCGTCAGCAAGCCACTTGTCACGAGCGTACAGCACAGTATCCAACATGCTTTCATAGAAGAGCGCGTAACCCATCCACTCAGAAATAATAATATCGACCTTTTCCACTGGGAGCTGAATCTCCTCAACCTTGCCCTGAATAAGGGTTACCTTGTCCTCGAAGCCATTCAAGGAAACAATTTCGCGAGCTTTGGTGATGATACGGGCCATATCAACACCATAGACATGCTTAGCACCGGCCTTGGCAGCAAACATGCAGAGGATACCAGTGCCGCAACCGATATCTAGGACAACTTTGTCTTTGAACATGTGGGCATTCTGCATGATCGCACGCTGGTAAGTGACGGTGCGCACGCGATCCTTCAACATCTCTTCGTGAATGCCAAAATGGGAGTATGAATCAAAATAGTAGTCAGCAGCTGAGAGCTGATTAAGCTCCTCCTGCGTCTTCCCACTCCCGGTGGTTCCATTGGTGTCCGCCATTGTGATCCTCTGACCGTGTTCTTTCAATAGACGAACAGACAGGGGGTTCAAGACTGTTTTATGTAATCGAAATTATCTTATGAAAGAGGCAAACATAAAATCGTGTAGAACTCCTCTGTTTCAAATACCACTTCATAAAGAGGCCCTGTGAAACCCACTCCATCGGGACATTCACCGAACGCTGGCGCTGCCTATCGGCAGGAGGGTTCGGTCGCACGCGGGCTTTGAAGGGGAGGGCCCTTTGCCGCACGTTTTGCCACCGCAATGTCTCCGCGAGTGTTTCAGTATGGGAAACCATTGCTTCGCAGTTTCCTCTAGTGACATGTTTCACGCGTCGTCCCATACCCTATGCCCGCGAGAAACACGAGAACACATGCGAGGGCTGGCAGGTTTATCCAGAGCAGATACGAACCTAAACACTTTAGCCGGCAGCCTGCTACCGTATATATTTGCTATACTAGACCGAACAAGGAGCCTTGCAATGGGGACCTGGGAGAGAAATTCTCAGTAATTCACATAAAGCAGTAGGCCACTATGTGTAGTATTGATTTACTCTGTTATACATACTATGATTGGAATCGTTAGCTGAGCAGCTGATGCATAGTTTGTGACAGCATGACTTGGTTTGGAGGGGATCAAAGTGCGTGCACAGTTGGACCTCAGTATCATACTCCAAGTGATGCACACACCACCTGCCCCAAATGTGTGTCGCACTTTTAGAGTTTACTTATGCTGTGCTGCCTTGTAGATTCCCTTCGGGCCTTCGGGGAGCTTGACAGCGGCATCTTTCAATACCGAGTCCTCATCGAAATGCTGACTCTTGACGTTGGGACCCGGTAGAGCCAATTTTGCTCGCAGCAGCTGGATTGTACAAAGTTTGTTCAGCTCTTACACTGTCTACACGTGCCCTGAGATCATTGCCTACGGCAAACGCCTTCTGGGTTTCAGAAGCACCGTCCCAGGGACTTCGAACCATGGCTGCAATGTCCCTTGTCAAGGTCTCTTCGTTTCTTGAAATTCAACTATTATGGACCGTAGTACTTCATAAGATTCTCAGCATCATACCCATAAGAGCCTTCAGGCTTGTCAGACCATCCACCGACCGTTCCCGTTTCAACGTTCACGCAATGGTGGGTTGGGAACACCCATATTGGTTTCCTGTTCGCTGTTCTGTGCACTTTCAAGGTAAGGAGCCGAAAAGCGTGTTTCCGAAGTGGTATTAAATATATGGCACCTTGGGTATTTGGTGTTTCTGTGTGCACGAGCGTGAAGAAGATGAACGTTTCAGTCCGAGAAGGGGTTTGCGGGCACTGAATTGTTATCGACAGCTGTTCTAGTTGAAAGCTATGTACAAGGAAGCCGAGTCTTGACCGCGCAACAGAAATGGAAGGCAGCGGGTTTGTAGCTTACGAAAAGCCTCCTTAAATGTGTACCTGTGCGTGCAAATCGGAAACCAGCCCATGATGCTGCACATGATGGCCCCTACTCTCCGCATCGCCGCGGTCGACATATGGAGCAATCGATAGGTTCATAGCCATGCTGTAGTTCGGTTGGGATGAAGTATTGCTGATGGGTGGCTCTACATGAACCTTATCCCGAGAGACGTCATGGAAAGATGGCCCACAAAGGCTACGGCGACTGATAGTGTTACGTTGCTAAGGGCCTCAGCGCATCCAGGTTGTCCACTCATCCGCCAAAACTCCTTCACTCTATAAAGACTTTGGCGAAATTGAAGAGTTCACGGGAGTGGCTATTTTGATTCATTTGTATTCTTAAAATATGTCTGAGCACGCCTCTTGGGTCCTGCACAAGTATTATAGTAAGTATTGTTATACGCAACCCTACAAGCCGCCTGCCACGAAATGCAGGCTTAGTGGTATATAGATTGAGTACCAAATTTGGTGAGGTTTCGGCGCAATGAATACCTATGCGCGTCGGTAGAACATATCCCGGATGAGCGAGGCTCATTGTCCTTTAAGCCATTGCCGGCAGGTGACGTGTAAGGGACAAGAGCTCCAGCATATCCAACAGTACACGGAACCTGGTCTGGCTGAGGAAAATGACATTGACACTCTTCAACAGTTCTTCAAAGAGTGTGCCCCTGCTACGTGAAGGTGGACGCCATAGATGTGCTTCACTTGTATTCAATATTAAGCCAATCGTAGGTGCCATGCAGCTCCAGTTCCAAAATGCTAAACGGAGTCAGTGCATTCGTTGGTATTATATTGGTTGGTTCAATAGCTTTCCTATTGCCGTTCCTTTCTGCTGCTCTTGTCCAGATCGATGAGGGCTTTCTTGGGGTCTACTATATTGGTGGCGCTCTTCAGGACTACGTCTCAGGCCCTGGCTATCACTTCATGGTACCGTACTTGACTGATATGGTGCCGATTCAAACTACAATCCAAACTGATGAAGTCAAAAACGTGCCTTGTGGTACGAGCGGCGGGGTTATGGTGTACTTTGACAAGGTAGAAGTCGTGAATCGCCTCAAACCAGAGGCAGTTTTGGAAACAGTTCGAAACTACGGAGTGAACTATGATCACACCTTGATCTATGACAAGGTGCACCATGAAATCAATCAGTTCTGTAGCTCGCACACACTGCAAGAGATCTACATTGACCAATTCGATCAAATCGATGAGAACCTCATTGAGGCGCTCCAGGCAGGATGCAATCGATGGGTTCCTGGCCTTGACGTTATCAGCGTAAGAGTTACAAAGCCCAGGATCCCGGACAACATCAAGAAGCAATATGAGTTGATGGAGGAGGAAAAGACCAAGCTGCTGGTCGCCGAGCAGACCAAGAGGCTGGTAGAAAAGGAGGCTGAGACGGAACGTAGACGAGCCATTATTGCTGCACAAAAAGAAGCTGAGATCAGTCGCATCAATTTCGAGATGCAAATTGCGGAAAGGGAAAGCATCAAGACCATGCAGCAGATTGAGGATGAGGCTGAGCTAGCAAGACAGCGAGCAAAAGCCGACGCTGAGTACTATGCTGCTGAGCTGGAAGCAAGGGGAAATGCTATGAAATTGACTGCAGAGTATCTTGAATTGATGAAGTACAAGAGCCTTGCCAGCAATGCCAAGCTGTTCTTTGGGTCAAACCTACCCGAATACTTCGGAAACCTCTCCTTAGGCCCAATCCCATCCACATCAAACATGACTGACGTCTCTGGCCCCAACAACCCTGTATAGGCTGTGAGTTACGGATTGAAAATACATACCCATACCATCCCTACAGGCAATTCAATCTCGAGCATACGCACTACAGCCCTATTGCGAAGATTCCGTTCGCGTCGCCTTCCAGCGAGTGCGGGATTGCAAAACAAAAAATTAACCCTTTGCGCGGGCGACGGAAGAGGAACCCCACGCAAGAAAAGCCAAAACAAAAGATAACTATATTCAATGTATGAGTGACACATTGGATGAGAACCCATTGGGACGGGGAAAACGGAACAACTTCCCCACGAACTGACCCGCATTTTGAAGTGGGCTGGGCGGGTCTCAGAGGAGATGAGAGTCACAATGGCTTCAAAACTGGGAGTTTGTGGTACTTAGTGAGGAGTAACTCTTTCAAAATAGATCACCCACCTTGTAGTACTATCTGGCTGTACAATACAAGGGACAAGAGTGCAGGATGCCAACTAAGAAACAAACAAAGAAGCCGCCCCCATTGGTTCGCCGGCGATCATTGTCGTGGAAGCCGGATCCGGGTACGCAGGAGAATGACATCGTTGTCGTTGAACTGTTCGAGGACTCAGGATTCTTTGAAACTCAACATTTTCGTCTGTACAAGAATGACACCCTCCGATTCAGACTCGCACCCCAGCTTCAAGGGCACGCTGTGAAAGTCGAAACCAACTATCCCCTTTCAGGGGAGCCCTTCGACCGCGAGGCCTTTCGTATCATTGACTGGGACTACTTGTCTGTCTATGGAAAAACATTTGACACGGGTGATCGGCAGTCTGATCTAGAACTATGGTGTGACGGTGCCTTTGAATTCCAGTTCTCCTGGAGCGATGATGGAAAGGCTAAAATGATCCATTGTTACTTTATGGTAGAGCCGCTGCTTAAGAATGCTCAAGGTGGAATTGTTCCCCTGGACTCTATTTCCATTCAAACCGTTATTTCCAAGCTTCTAGGTCCGGTCACGGAATGGAAAGACCGTCTTGAGGCTTCTGTGCAAGCGGGCTACAATATGATACACTTCACACCAGTACAAGAGCTTGGGGCTTCGGGTTCTGCGTATAGCTTAGCTGATCAAACCAGCCTCGAACCCCGCATCTTTGGTGAAAATAAGGGGAAGCATTACACTCTGCTGGAGAATGCTTTGGGCTATCTAGAAGAGAATGGGGTACTGGCTATTGTTGACATGGTGTGGAATCACACAGCGGATAACAGCACATGGCTGCTAGATCACCCGGAAGCTGGCTATAATCTAGAGAACAGTCCCCATCTTCTGCCAGCTTATGCGATAGATGAAGCCATCGGTCGCTTTAGTCGTGACATCGGTGATGAGATATATGACGACATCAAACCAGCGGTCACTCATTGGCAGGACATCGAACGGATCAAAGAGAAAATGAGAGATATCGTCTTACCCGGACTCAAACTTTGGGAGTTCTTCGTTATCGACGTTGATTCGTGCTTGGATGAGTTCATGACCATCCGGAAAAAGTCCAGTAAACAACAAAATGGTACTGTGGAGGGTGATGTTTACATTGTCCGAAGAAATTACCAGCGAAACAGTGCCACCATCAACATGGAAGTAGCAATTTCGACGTATGCTCAGCTTTCAGATGAAGAAGCGGAAGCAGCACTCAGGCAGAAGATCGAGGAACTCAATCTCATTGAGTACCAGCGAAGCAACTCCATCTGCGAAAGTGTAGTCGATAGCCTCGGGGGAACAATGTCCTGGGAGCGACTTGATCCCAATGGTCCTAAACGCGGGTCTATCTCCAGAGCATGCCCCCTCGCTCCTGTGTACTTTACTCGTTTATCTAACTCAAAGTACGACAACGCACCGGACAGTGATGTGGTCAAGGGCATAAACGGACGGTATATCCTTGCCAACAATGGATGGGTTATGAATATTGATCCGTTGCGAGACTTTGCTTCCAAGGACTTCGAAGTCTATGTGCGTCGTGAGGTTATTATTTGGGGGGATTGTGTGAAGCTGCGTTACGGAAAATGTCGGGGCGACAACCCATGGCTATGGGACCACATGGCTCAGTACACAGTAGACATGGCAAAGCGATTCAACGGGTTTCGCATCGACAATTGTCACTCGACACCGCTGCCTCTGGCTGAGTACATGCTAGACAAAGCTCGCAATGTTCGGACCGATTTGTACGTCATGGCAGAGCTGTTCACGGGCAGCGAACAGACGGACAACAGATTTGTCAATCGCCTTGGGCTGGCCTCGTTAATCAGAGAAGCAATGCAAGTACCAAATTGCCGGGAACTTGGTCGCGTGGTCCACCGCTATGGAGGCAAACCTCTGGGATCATTTATGACCCCTTCACCCCGCACCTTTAAGCCATCAATCGCTCATGCCTTGTTCATGGATTGTACCCACGACAACCAGACCCCGTTTCAGAAAAGAAGTGTACTAGACTACCTGCCCAACGCGGCGGTCAGCGCCATGATTTGCTGCGCATACGGATCCACGAGAGGCTATGATGAACTGACTGCTAAGAACCCAGAAGTTGTTCAGGAATGGCGGTCCTACATGTCATGGGGTAAGCAGGCAAAGCAAATGTCTATGCATACGGGTATCGTTAGAGCTCGAAAGGTCTTGAATGACTTACATGTTTTGATGGGCAAGCGAGGTTTTTCGACCATATATATCGATCAAATGACTGATGAAGTTCTTACGGTCACTCGCCAGTCAGTAGATACCCATGAGAGCTACTTATTATATATCAAATCTGCCTTCTCCCGCGAACACACTCAGGATGACGGCCATGCCCCGGACCTCTTCATCCCTGGAAAGGTGGTAGGTATCGAGCTCGAGGGTCGGATCAATCCGGATCCGGATAGGGAATTTGTGGAGGATCAAGATGTCTTGCTTGGTTTGCATCACGGAGCTTATATTGCGGAGAACATTCAGATCACAGAATCGAGGTATTGTACAGCTGAACCAGCGGGACAGCAGACCAAGATCTGGTTTCAGGACTTCCAACCGGGCACGATCGTTCTCTTTAGAATCGAGTTGAACACGCCGCTTGAAGATCTCGAGGCCATGCACAACTACATGCACCTAACCAAGGTATCAGGAGGTCGTGGCTTACGGTACTCTAACCAGTGTCCCACTGGACTGGCCTTGGCACTCAAGGATATCCCTTATACGGGCTTGAATCGCTTGTTGTATCGTTGTGCAGAAGAAGAAGGATCAGGTCCCTGCGCCGGGGGTGCCTATGACATTCCCGGTGATGGGCCTGTGATCTATTGTGGTTTGGAGGGCCTTGAATCACGCATGCAACCCATTAGAGAAGAAAACAATCTTGGGCATGCTCTCTGCGCCAATATCCGAGATGGTCCATGGCTGATGGACTGGGTCGTGAGTCGCCTATGTGGTGTCAATGAGACCCGCAAGATTGGTGAGTGGATAGGAGAGGGCATTCGGCAGATCAAGCTATTGCCTTCGTATCTTCATCCTGCGTATTTTGATAGCCTTCTCCGCATTGCCTACGCCGAGACTGTGTCCCAAGTCTACAGTCGCATGCCGAATTACGTTGCCGAAGGCGATGCTTTCTCACAACGCTTGGCGCTAACCTCCGTTCAACTATACGGAGAAGTCCAAGGTGCTGAATTGATGAAGGCCCAAATTCAGGCGAAGGTTGGGAACAAGCCAGTCCTTAATGGTTCGATCGCGGCGGGTCTCTCACACTTCAGCACCGGATATATGCGATGCTGGGGACGTGACACATTTATTTGTTTGCGCGGCCTGTTCCTGGTCACTGGTCGCTCGGACGAAGCCAAGGACACTATATTGGCTTTTGCCTCTTGTCTTCGGCATGGCTTGATCCCCAATTTGCTGGATGGCTGTGAGAACCCGCGCTTCAATTGTCGAGATGCAGTGTGGTGGTGGATGCAAGCGATCCAGGACTACTGCACATTAGTTGAAGGGGGCGAACACATTTTGAAGGAGAAGGTGACCCGCTTGTTCCCTACCGATGACCAAGATGAGTGTAACGAGTGGAGTGGGGAACTGCCGGTGATGAGTCTCAGCGAAGTGATGCAAGAAGCACTGCAGAAACATGCCTGGGGCATTTCTTTCCGCGAATGGAACGCTGGGACTACCATCGACGATCGCATGACTGACAAGGGATTTAAAGTTGATGTCCGCTTCGAGGAAGAAACAGGCATGGTCTACGGCGGCAATGACATGAATTGTGGTACTTGGATGGATAAGCTGGGTGAAAGTACCCGTGCTGGCAACAGAGGCATTCCAGCAACCCCGCGTGATGGAGCGGACGTAGAGATTATTGGACTGCTGAAGAGTACAACCCGATGGTTAGCTCAGATGAGTGCCAAGCGAATGTACCCATTTGATGGAGTCACTATTGGCAGTGGATCGACCAAACTGTCCTTCAAGGAATGGGACAGCAAGCTCCAGAAGTCTTTCGAGCATAAGTTCTATGTCCCAGAAAACGACAAGGATGACCACCGCTACGATGTACAGACTGATCTTGTTCACCGTCGCGGCATATATAAGGACACTGTCGGATCCCACAGTGGCTACACCGATTACCAACTCCGGCCCAATTTCTTTGTGGCCATGGCCGTGGCTCCCGAAATGTTTGACCATGATCATGCTCGTCGTGCCTTGGCCATCGGCGCCGGTGAGCTGTTGGGCCCACTTGGGGTGAAGACCCTTGACAGCCGTGACTGGAAATACCGCGGAAACTATGAGAATAGCATCGATTCTGATGAATATGAATCCTCGAAGGGCTTTAACTATCACCAAGGTCCAGAATGGCTCTGGCCCTTGGGCTACTATCTTCGTGCTCTGCTCATCTTTGATGGCAAGAACGACCTGAAGCGGACCGTGAGCCGGATCGAGAGGCTGACGGCGAACCACAAGAATCATATTCGTCGGGATCCTTGGCGTGGTCTACCGGAACTGACCAATGCCAATGGTGCCTACTGTGCCGAAAGTTGCACTACCCAAGCCTGGAGTATGGCAACTCTCCTGGATACCCTGTATGACATCGTGCAGCGGAGTTCCGGAGGGTGATCTACATCCAGGTCCAGGGATTTAGTTGTAGTTAAATGCTTTGAGTACTAGTCTATGATAGTATGCTACATTTTGTACGGCTTGGCCGGGTTGATCCCGATGATGATGCGGCCGTCGTCCATGACTTTACAAATGTGTTTCCGTTGCCGATATCCCTTGCTACGAGTCTTCTGGTCCATGTCTAAGTACATTCCTTCACCTCTTTCCATGCTGATGATGTAGTGGTGCCACGGGCACACCAAGCATGCGTGATGCTTTCCATCTGCATCCTCTATGTCCTGAATGTCAGCTTCTTCGAGTGGCCCGCCCGCATCTGTTAAAAAAAAAGAGAAAAGTCAATCCAGAAATTAGTGCGAGGTTAGCATTGACTCTTTCGTAGCCCAGCTTCCACTGACAACAGAATACTTACGATAGCACACAGAGTCCAGGCAGTGATACTCGCCTTTATACATGACCACAATCACCATCTCTCCCAGCAAGACTTTCTTGACTGGTTTTCCTTCTACGAGTTCCGAAGTTTGACCGAAGAAAGCCCAATTTTCCACCTCCGATTCGTCCGGAGTCCCGAGCGACTCGTCCATGTTCTAGAATTCAAAAGGTATGGTCCGAACGCGTTCGGACAGGCTGCTCTCAGGATTCGATCAGAGCTCTCCCATATCCTTTGAAATATGAATGTTTTGGATGATTTCGCCAGTGAGAATTAACACTATTTCTGAGTTCGAAGAGTTTGTGATATAGCTGAATTAGTGCTGGCAAACTGTCCAGGTCGGCAACGCACACCTGGAGCCAAGCCCATGGGGACAAAAATTTTGAGCTTCCCCATCCGTTCAGTACCGCACGGACACGTCGCTCTGTCACACAGGACCACTCAGTAACGCAGCCACAGCGGATGGCTGCTATCGTGGGTCAGCCACGAAGGTATACCAAGGTCTGGGAGTTGAATTGTTGAACCATTCTGTTGACACACTAAGAAATGGATGTCATCCTTAGTATAGTACGTTCTCGGTATGCGCGAGGACACATGATAAGGCCAATCGCAGCGTCCGTGGCAGAGGCCAGAAAACAGGACGATAGGCTTGAGCAAGAGTTAAGAAATTGTAAGGCAAAGGAAACATTGGCTGAATTACTAATAAATCAATGCGTACTGTATCTTTCCAAAGATGGAGCACCTCATCGCATCGTTGAGCTTGAGTTCTACTCCGGAGGATCCGAAGACCCCTTTGGACACAATCATCCGGAGCAAATCACAACAGCCTGTTGGTATCTACACCGGGCTGGGACGAAAGTAGATGCCAAACACAAGAATGGGACTTACAGAGGCTGGGACATAACTTGGGGAGGAAATAGATTGCGTGCAGGAATTCTGGTTAGGAGCATATTGAACTGTGCCACCATGAAGACAGTAGTGGGACCTTGCAAGGTGGCCTTGGCAATGGAGACCGCGAACAGCAAGACCAGTCCAACTGATATGTACGAAGCCTTGCGTCAACGGCAACCAGAAGATCCTGAGGCTGGTTTGAGCATTCTTCAGACACGGCACAATGGCAGTGGCCCTACTTTGGTGTTCCATGGAGAGCGCATACGGCCGAAGTTTGACGTACACGCAACCCCTAGATATGGACTGACTATGAAGCGACACAATGGGACCAGAGCTGGCTGTGGAATCATTGTTCCATGGAGATTTGAAGCAATGAGCCAACCAGCTCAGAGTTCAACCATCCAAAGTAAGTATCGGGGTCATGCAGTTGCAGGACAGCTGTGGACCGTCTTCGAAGAAGGCCAGACCCGAGTCTTCATGAAGAATCCTAAGTGGGGCATCAATGGCAAGCCTTTCAATGCACGCGAGAAGGCGCAGATCGGAAAGTGGCAACCATACATAAACCAATACGGACCACATCTCATGCGTGTTGGCTATGGGGATGAGACTGTGGATGGTGCTGCAAAGGATGATGAATCTCCGAATCGCACAAAGCGACGACGGACTACGGATGAGAGATCGAAGCTGTCGTTGTAGACTGGTGGAATAGAACTATAATAAAACCATCAACCCTTGCAGACTACAAGAGTGAGTCGTCTGCAAGGCGGCTATCCTTACCAAGATAATCCTTCCAATACGCCTCCAATTGCTCATTGCGTTGCTTGACATGCTCATCCCAGGAATCGTCGTTCCGGCGCTGACGGAATTCCTTGTGCCAATCGACGTATTTATGCAGACCCGACCGTAGTGTAGTTCCCGGTGTGTAGCTCACCAACTGATAAGTCTTGGTAGTGTCAGCGTAGGTGATGGGCACATCACCAGGCTGGAAAGGCTTCCAATCGATCTCAGCCTTCTCTCCCAGTCGTTCCTCGATAAGAGAAATCAATTCCGTCACCCGCTCGGGGTTGCCCTTACCCAAGTTGAACACTTCTTCTTCTGCACCAAGATCAAGAATGTACTCAATCCCTTGTACTATATCATCCACGTAGGTAAAGTCACGCTGCAGTTTGCCACCTTCAAAGACCGGAATGGGCTTCTTGGACAGAATGTTTTCGGTGAACTTGTAGATTGCCATGTCCGGGCGCCCGAAAGGGCCATACACGGTGAAGAAACGCAATCCACTAACCTTCAGCTTGTAAATGTCATGATACACGTGTGCCATCAGCTCATTGCTACGCTTAGTGGCACCGTATAACGATGCTGGCTTATCAACCCGGTCAGAAGTAGAGAACGGAACTTTCTCGTTTGTTCCGTATACACTAGAACTGGATGCGTATGCAAGGATAACATTCGGGAAGTGCATGCGCAACACTTCCAGGAGTGTCACGAAGCACGTTATATTGCTGCGAATGTATGCACCCGGATTCTCAAGCGAATACCGAACCCCTGCTTGAGCGGCAAGATGTGTAATGTGAGTAATTTTATGCTCATCGATCAACTCGATTAAAGCCTGAGCATCGCACACGTCCGCCCGAGCAAGCCGGATTTCCGCCTTGTACAACTCAAAAGCTCGCTCCCGTTTAATTTCTTGGTCGTAGTAGTCATTAAAGTTATCAAGGCCGACTACATAGTCTCCCTGGCGTTTTAAACGAAGGGACAAATGCATGCCAATAAACCCGGCCGCACCGGTCACCAATACCCGTTTGTTTACCCGTTCCGGGGTCTCCGGTCTTGGAGCCTTCGAAGTATCTGACAGCAGCCAGAATAAAAACAATGTTGCCACTATGACAAGCATGAGTGTGCGGTACGTCCTCGAACGAATTGCCAAGTTGAAGGCAACTTGGCCGCGTTGTAGCAACCCTTCGTCACGTGTCTTTCCATTGCCATGAAATCTGGGCAGATCCATGGAATGATCCGAAGTAGAATTCTCTCGATCCCGTGGCTTCACAGTCATATTGTGTGTTCCTATTTGGAATGTGTTGGTTTGGGGTGATTTAACGCAAGTTTTACATTTCTATTTGAGGGCCTCTTGCGGTTTAAGAAAAGTCACGAATGCGCTAATGCTAGGAACTGCATAGCATCACCCTGTTTGTTGGAGGAAATACCTGCATTCCCTTCACGAGGTCATTGTACTGCAGAAATTTCCTTCACGTGACCTCAGGGGGTTGTTGAATTCTACACAATGCCTAATGCGCCCCGAAGCGTTTCCCCGAAAGTGCCGTCTCACACTGGCTTGTGCATCGGGGATTTGGTTGTGTCTCCGTAATTGTGAACCGCTGCGATCAGCACGGCATCTCGGGACTCACCCCCTCCCGGGACCCTCATACACTATACGATGGGTTTGAACGTATCTCTATGAATCCTACTTGGCTGGCAAAACTGGTACACTTTGCCACGACGCGCTGCGACGTTTCCTTGGGCGAAAATTGCCTGACCCCCCCTGGGGAGGAGGGAAGGGGCCCCCCCGGGGGGGGGGGCCGGCCCACTGGCCTTGGGGAAACCAGGAGTCATACTCGATGTGCTGAGAATCGATAATTCTGCCAGTTCAAAATGTGCAGAGAAACCCGTATATAAAAAATATACCTTCAGTAGGGAAACTTGGTGATCCCGGACTGTGCCAGCGAATGAGTGCGCTGGGTCAGCCCCACAACCTGCCCCCTGCCCCCTCTTGTGGCGTAAAATTGGACCCCTTTTTGAATACAGGTGAATCAATTACAATCCCTATGACCCGCCTTTGCACAAACTCGACTGAAAGTGCTCGTTGTCCAAAAAAACTCTGCGCAATATTTGCCGGCCACTGACAGGTTTCTCGCGTTGGACGGATCGCACACAAAGTAAACATATAAAGAGTTTCTGTCATTTTCGACTTTTTTTCCTTGGCACGAAGATCGCGTTCACTTCAACAGTTAACCACCACTTGCATTTGTAGAAGTGGAAAAACTGGGCACCAGAAAAGGTAGCCACGGGTGGGGACGTGAGCACGCACGGCTCAAAGCGAGTGACGGGGGTCGCAAGGCTAAGGATAATAATGGGTAACCTTCACTGCCAATATTGGGCGTTCTAGGTTGTGCACGCAATCTTTGGGGTCGCCATGAGCAAAATCATCCTGAGTTTATGTCACACTGTGATATTTAAAAGTTCGACGTCAATATTCGAATGTCATTCACAGGATCGCGTGAAGCGGGAAAGAACAGCTGTCATTTCCAAAATGCCAGAAGACACGAAAAGAGACTCTGCAATGGGAGAGAAGGTTCCCTCAGAACTAGAGGAAGCGCGCCAGCACGAAGAGGCCTCCATGGAACGTCGCCGCCGATCCAGTCTCGAAGCAGAAGCGTATGAGGCATACCTCGAAGCCCGTGTTGAGGCTTCTCTATTGGCAGCCGCTGAGGCTGCAGAGAAGATCGACGAAGGCGGTACGGAGGCAACCACTCTCGCTGCTGCATATGTTATGTCTCTAGCCAACTTGCTGAAGTCTTCTGGACACTTGGGTATTGCAATTGGGCCGTCTCTCACGGTGGCAGCTGCAACCCTCCGAAAGGAAGCGCTTCTGAAGACCACCGCCGCTGGTCTCCGGACTGCAGCTGACATTATCTCCAACCAGACCTTTATGAATGGCCTTGCAGTGACTTTGGACACTTCAGCCGATACTCTTGGCAATGAGGCCATTGTAAATGCACTGCGTAGCACGGCAGACACGGCGGGCACAATCATGGAGTCGGAGCTGGTCCGGCGTCAGATAGTCCGGGCAAGCCTCATGGCGGAACAGCTGATTAATGATCCAAATCTTCAGGAGCAGGGCGTGAAGCTGTTGAAGCAGATCGAGGCCATCGCTAATGATGATGATGTGCAAGAAACTTTGGATTCTGCCCTCACCCTTGCCCAAGACGCTCTGGACAACGAAACACTTAGGACCGCTGGCGCGGCCGCTGTGAGCTATGCCAGTTCGTTCATTGAAAGCACTCTTGTGCAAAGCTCAGCAGGCGGTGTGCGGTACGTTGTAAATGCATCTGCACCCGCAATTCATAGTCTCTTGACTTCCTCTCCAGTTCGCACCGTCGCGAATATGACCGGAAGCACTGTATCAGCGATTGCACAGAGCGCTATGGTCCAGGAGGCTGTGGAGTACGGCATGGATACCACAGGTGCGGTTCTAACTTCACAACCAATGATCACAGCCGCACAGTATAGTTGGGGTGCAGCATTGGGGATGGCCAATGTCGCGGCCAATATTGCAGGTGCAGCTACACGCTATGCTTTCCCAGACAAAACGATTGAGGAGCTGGAGCATGAATTCCAGATATTGGAGAAGGAGACAGACGCGCAGCTGGAGCAGCTTCAGCTTGTCGAGGTCGAATTGTTTCGTCAAGAAGAGGAAGCACGCGCCGCTGCCAGAGCTGCACTTTCGAGATTACAGGAATGCCGTCGCACGCAAAAGAATGCCATTGTCCAGCTGAATCGCAAGAAGCGTCAGCTGCTCAAACGCAAGGCTGAAGAACAAGGCATTCCCTTCATGCACGAAGATGTCGACTATTACGATCCCGAGAGTGGTATGAGAAGGGAGTCGCCTGATCAAAAGGGTGATTAAATGGTTTAGTGCTTCTACCATATGGAAGGAATTGCATACCTGTAATTGTGCATCAGTACCTGTCGACTGCTATTGACCCCCTGGAGTTTCCTTCGGGTCCCATGGTTTCCTTTGACATTACATTGGAATTCTAACTTTAGAACGAGTACTTGGTACTGGTATGGAACCACAGCTTAACTTAGAAGGTGGTCAAATTCGAGGAACATACAGAATACAGATATGTGTATAAAACCTTCTTTAACAAACCTATATTAAGAGCGCATAGCAGTAGCATTACAGGTGGTCAGCTACATAGCCAAAGACAGCGAGGCCACAAGTAACACGAAGACCAAACATGAAACCCCTCATAACGTTTTGCAGTGTCATAGGGATTTCCGGGAGGGCTGCATGTCTGATGGTGAATGTATCAACATCGGTGCACGCACGGATTCTGGCTTGATCCGCCAAGACTGTGAATGGGTACGCGGCGCACCAGCCTAAACATGCCAGAGGGTATGCAATGACAACCTGTTGCTTCGTAATAGAAGTTGAGTGATTGCTGTTGGCTGCTGCCATACGCCTGATCAACCAAGTGGTTGCACCCATGCACACTGCTGACTGCAATCCTGCGGTCAGTGAGACCGCTGCCTTCATCTGTTTTGTCCTTATAACCACACCAACTGCATCCCCTATGAACCCGGCAGCAGCAGCCCTTTGGACACAGACCGCGTCTTCATCTCGACTACCAGTGTCTCTCAGACTAAGAGCAAGGCCCCCCATTATGATACCATTGCCCATACCCCGCACCATGACAACACGAGCCTGGCGGTACAAGAAATATGCAGAGTCTCGTACAGTACTTTCCTTTACGTTCCAAGATCCATAGGTTGAGAGTCTCCCGAGCGCAACGAAAGGAGACAAAATGGAGCTTTTTAAACTGTGAGGCTGTGTGATGAAAATGACTTCGGGCAAAAGTCTGTCAAGGGCAGTAACCGCGAGGCCGGCCGCATATGCAGAATACACGGTTCGGTGGTGATCTACCACCGCCTTATCTGCATGGCCATGCTGCATATTGTGTACCGCATTTTCATCACATCCGTACAATTGCATTCGCATCCATGAGGTTTGCGAACTGTCGGAAGTACCTCACGTCCGTAAGCCATCCTGGAGACGGCGCCGAATCTACCCCTTTCCATTGACGTCTATCTCGCCAGTGCATTTACATCAATATTATTGATATATACGGTTCGTTAGGATCTCAAAAGGCCTTAGCCCCGCGCTTCATATACCACAACAGCAAACCATTACAGCATGTATTTTTATTCACTGATTTGGATAGTTTTTCGCCTACCCGGGGGTGCGGGGGGCCCTTACTGCCACATGTGAGGCAACTCAATGACCCCTCGCCAGAAGCGCGCAAGGAACAATCGGCCAAAAACATCAGCAACACCGCATGAAGTTACGACTTTATGGTTGCCATTACTAGAATTGCTATTTTAAATCGTGTGTGGGAGATTGCCATAATTGTGAACGAGGAAGAAACATGAAACTTTGCATACTCAGGACTGTTCAACGGGACAAGTGCAGACATGCTTTTCTTTTCGTTTTTCCGAACTCTGGTGGACAAACCAGTTACAGTAGAACTAAAGAATGACTTGCAAATCCGGGGTCGGCTACAGAGCGTCGATCAGTTTCTTAATATTAAACTGAATGACATTGAGGTGGAAGCTTTGGAAAAGTATCCGCACTTGCTCGCTGTGGAAAAAATCTTTATTCGCGGTAGCGTTGTGCGCTACATCTTTATGCGACCTGAAGATGTAGATACGCAGGTCCTGCAGGACGCAACACGTCGGGAAGCTTTGAATGCAAAGAACGCAGGTGAAAAGGCTCTTAAAAGTGCCTGACTCCATTTGAAAGGATCATGGCAATAAAGAAATAGAAGTAGTACTAAAGACAAAGGAGTTTGTATTCCTAAGATCCGACAAAATGAACACTCAGAATGGGCAAGACACGCTTCTTTTGTTTTCTTACATCCGAGAAGCACACCGTCAAAGTATTGTGCATGCACAACGATGTCGGATATCAAAATCATACAAATCCGGATCATCGAGGTTCGGAGGAGTATCAAAATCGTCAGCCATTGCGCTCGGTGTACGCGGCCGTCCAGCGGTGCTCACGATCACTCGACTCATTGCACTAGTGCCAGTGGTTCCCAGTGAGTACAGGGAAATGACACGGATTGCCTTTCCACGACGATTGCATGTTTGAATCAGTCTCCGAACTGCCTTCTCAGACAACTGGCGACAATCGTAGATTTCCACATGGCGAAGAAGCGGAAGTCGGCTTAAGGAAGTTAACGACGTGTCCGTGATGGATCCGCAGTTGTCCATCTGGAGAAAGGCAAGGAATGGACAGCTGTTTGACAATGTCTGGATGGCCTCATCAGTAATATTGTCACAGAACGAGAGCACAAGACTCTCCAATCTGTGACAACGGCGCGCAATACTCATCAATGCTTCGTCAGTAATGGCACCATTGTCTTCAAGGTCCAAACGGACGAGCTGTGAGCAACCTGTAGTGAGGGCGTCGTAGCCCCTATCTCCGAAGCGGCTGCATCCGGCCGCTTCGACAACCTTAAGCTTTGGACACCATTGACCTAGCGATTCCAAAGCATTGTCTGTAAGCTGCGCGCAGTCGCTGATGCAAATCCCAAGAAGTGCAGGGTTGTGACGGGCAAGCTTTCTAATGCCCGCATCGGTTACCTTGCGGCAACCCTGGATGTCAATTATGCGCAGGGAGGTGCCGGCCTTACCAAGTGCCCTTAATCCGCCGTCAGCAACGTTCTTACAATGCCGAATAAACAGACACTTTAGTTTGGGCAGCATTGTGGCGAGGTCGACAATGCCAGTGTTTGTGATCTTTGAGCACATAGAAAGGTCAAGCCGTGCAAGCTGTTTACAACGACTTCCAAGCATAAAGAGCGCATCATCAGTCACCTGTACACAATTTGTAAGATTGAGATCTTCGAGGAGCCTGCAGCCGCTGCTAATGACGTCGATGGTCGCATTCTCAACTGAGCGACAATTGGCTAGGCTGAGATGTTTCAATAGAGAGCAATGTCTACCAACTGCAGACATGGCCATACTGTCTACATTTGTGCATCCAGCGAGCGATAGGGTTCTCAAATAGATGTGGGACCGGGCTGTGAGCTGACGGACAACGGTGTCGTCGATACGTGACTGGTGCTCAAAGAGATCCAATACTGTCCAAAGTGCTCCGTCGTATACAAGCTCGCGCCAATCTTTGCACACTCTCGCACATTCCTTTAGGTCCTGACGGTCCAGATGTTTCATGATTGCGCTGAAAGTCTCCCTCGGCAAAATTCGATGAATTGGTTGCAGAGTATCCACATCCATGGTGTCTTCAGTGTCGAAGGAAGCATCAATACAGTGCGCCGTGTCGCTGGCTGCACTGCACGAGTTCAATCGTTTACGCCCAGAACTGGAGCTCTGGTCCCATTCGCTGGCACTCAGGAATTCTTCCTCTTCTTCGTCCGGAGATAGTTGCAAGAGAGACTCAGGGAAGAGTCTGCGTGCACTGCGCTCAAGGTCAACGTCATGTCGTTTACCTTGTCTAGAGGGTGGCTGCGAAACTGAAGCAATACGGTATGCAGAGCTGGAGCCAATGCGGAAAGTGGTCTCATCGCCGGTGCTATGAGATCCGAATGGGAACTCAGCACCCTCACCTGACATTGTAGAACGGGGCGAAAAGCACGACGAAAAGGTGTTCTCGGACTCCCTTGGGGACATGACCGAGACGTCACTTTCATCAGTGCTGCTCACTGTTGCGCGGCGTTTCCCCTTTCGCATTCGTCTGGCCTCAGACGATACTCCAGACTCTGTGCGGCTAAGACTAGGCCCTTGTATGAACGCCCAGTCACTGTTGTCGTTGACTGGCGCCGGCACGGGCGCACTCGTCTTGAGTTTCGCTGACATGCCTGCGCGCACAATTCACCCTCTCTTGTTATCCCCAACAGCAATATATACTTGTGATCAGCCACCTCTGGCCTGATCGGGTTACACGCTTAACTCAGAGAGCGTATACAGAGCTTGCTATTCCGATGTGGTCTGCAAATAGACTGTGATATGACAGACTGTACACAACCTCGGTGGTACTGGATTGAGTGCGGTCTCAAGGACCTGCAAGTCACCAGTCAGCCACATACTCACAACCGCAGTCGCAGGATGAAACTGTTTGAAAAGCAATGCGCTCAGATGGAAAGGGAATGATAACTTCGACAAGGGCCTTGCAAGCGCCATTCCATTGGAAACTCAATAGATTTTACCGTGATGGCTGCACAAATGACTTGCTGCCCAGACCCGGTGCGATAGTGTGGCCCATTGCAACGAAAAGGCGGTAGTACTCTGTGCCAGCTGTGGGCCTGCTGGCTACATTCCCGACATCCCAACGTACTCCTCTAGTCGGAGCTCGCTAGACTTGCCAGCGGTGCCACCGGCATCGCGTCAGTCGCTGGTTCGCACTCCCCCATGTACGCAGCACAATTGCAAGCACTCCTCCGACCGCCCCCCGCTGCAGTTTGGACCCCATTCCCGCTATCCAGCATCTGCCCCCGCTCAACGACACACCCGGTAGGGTTACAGAACCGGGGAGCTCCCATAGAAAATGTTCGCACTGAAAACTCTTGGTCTCACAATAGTGAGGACCGCAGAAACCTATTTTTGTCGGGTGCTTAAACATACGAGTAAAGTGCTTGGTCGATGGTCAGCACGAGCGGCCCGCTGCTCAAGACTCGTCTTCTGGCCCTTCCTTAATCTGGAGTGTACAAGCTCCTTGTTGACAATTGAGTTTCGGTCCGATTGAGGGGCAACTGCTGCTGTTGCGAACAATAATGCTTCGATCCACCATTAATTTGCGAATCGGAGCATCCGCAGTAAGCTCATGGTTTCAAGCTACTCGCAAGAGAAACGTCGCTTGCTTTCCCCATTCCCGGGTAGCCTCAGCTCAATGACGTGAACCGAGGTCGCTCATTGCAGGAGTCAGTGTTGCCCAATTTTCAATTGCTGTTCGCTGAGCTGTTGATGTCCCGCACCAGTCAAGCGTATCAGAGGTTCTCGCGAATTGAGACCCGCACCTCTCTGCCCCAACCCATCTGTCTCGCTACCTCCCTCCCCTGCAGTGTCACACATTTCGCGCGCCGTACAAAAGGCTTGCGTCGGGAGGCATGAGCACCGGCCCGCAGGAGAATGGTAACCTGCTGCGAAATTTTGCGGAGTTGCCTCGGGTCGACTTGTTCGCCTCCTCTGCCAAAAATTCTTCAAGTTTTTCATCGTGTCTAAAATTAACCGTCGCAGCCCGTAGCACTGAATGTACTACGGTCAACCCGCAGGGGCTGAGTCGGCTGGCTTACTCGCTCTGCTGACATTGAACCCTTTCTCTTGAACAATCATTGCGACGGGCAGGAAGAGGAACAGAGTAGGCTTCACATTGCGCGCCGATGATGCAATACCGGAGAGCACATTTTCAACCTACACTAGGTGCCAAAACATACCAAAGCACTGCTGCCAGGCGGAGATGTTACCACTGATAGAAATTCCCCACCCTCAGTCCCCCTCAAACCCC
>PDIP01000014.1:21291-114516 GCA_002811645.1 Corallochytrium limacisporum
CCCTACTCCCTCCCCTCCCGGCTCTAACCTTCCTTCTTCTCCGAACCCAGGGAACTGCTTCCAATCCTCCAGGGACTTTCGATCGACGCGGGCAGGCAGTGCAGCGCCCCCAAATCGATCCCGGGGAGGAAATGTATTTATCAATTGCGTAGCTGGGGATCCGGTACTCTATGTACGCAATTTGCGAGAGATCCGGGAGGCGTCCGGACGCGGCAGCACCGAGGGAGAAGCAGAGGGGGGGTCAGTTTAAGTTACCTGCAGCTGCCGCCGCGGATCATTTTCTTTTCAGACTGACGAAGAATAGATGGTATTCATGCAATGGCACACACCCGCTGTTCCCTTCTTCTCGTTTTGTGGCTTTTCTTCTCCTTCTCGTTCCTCAGAACAACTGCAGCGCTTGCCTTGGAGGAAATCATCAGCGGACGGCAACTCACCGCGCCCCACACACGGTCTGTGACAATGAAGTACTGTGAGGTAAGGCACCTCGCCAGTTGTAGAAGCACAAAGCAAAAAAGCAATCCTGTTCTCCGATTCCCAATCTATTTTCCTCCTCTTTCCTCCTGCCCTTCTTCTGTTTTCCCTGGCACTTTCGCTCGCTGTGGTGTTGTATGTACTGCAATCGCCGCCGCAGGCACCGTCAGCAGTGGCCACCAATTGGTCGAGCTCGAATGGCTTTTCTCCTTCACCGGCTGCAAACTTTGGGGCGGGAAAATAGTGGGCACTCCCAACCACAGTTTACCTACAGATCAATCACATCAGTGCCGGTAGCGGATCGAACGATTTCGATAAAGACCTCAGTAGTATATTAAACGTAGAATTGAACGATCGACCCCAGTGACTCCTGAATTTGCTGCCGAGAGAGTTTAAAGGGGATGGGATAGCATAGCGCAAGGATTATTCACCACTTTGTCCTTGGAACTCCGACAAGTAATACTCGGTCAGCACGTACGCACAATTGCAGCGCTAGCCGGCAAATTGCATCTTGGGCAATGCCTGGTGTATTCAACTATTGGAAATGGAATGAGTATGTAAACATGTGTTCGGCGGACTGAAATCACAGTGCAAGGAAGAATGCAGCCTGTAATGGAACCATCACCTTTGTGAGCCTGGTTGTGTCAGTTGATCAGCATCATCACGGGATTTCGTCCACGCAGATGCCCGCAAGCGCTGCCAGTGACGACGAGGCTCTACTGCGCTGTTGTAAACAAGCATGAATCAAACCAAGCAACTGCAAACTCCAACTGTACTAGTGTGTCGACATCAATAGCCATTCCTCAGCATACTGAGACACGGTCACAGAAATCTCGACGATTCTTTGACGCTGGAAAGGTCAGCAGTTCAGGTACAGCGCAGGGCGGCCCGAGAGCAGAATCCACCAGAAAATGTGAAGTACGTGTGAAATGAAGGAAGTCGCTGCGACCACGGCACAATCAGTGAGGCAATGGACATCTAGTTTCACTTGCCGTTTGTACCGGCTGGATTGCTGGTGCCACGGTGCACACCCACCAGAGAATGGCTGGCAAACCCGGGAATTTTTAGAGTTGGCAGCCCGAAGGCACACGTCCAATAGGCACAAAGGCCTGCAAACAGACCCGCCCACGATTGAGCACAATATCCCCCATACCTCACGAGCAACTGAGTGCGCCCGGTGTGCTCCGCGACGGACGGGTACCTCGTTTCCACCATAGACTCAATAGTGCGATGTACTGCAAATAGGAAGTGGGTGTCAGCACCATTTTTGGCAGCGGTGCCTAAGATTGATCAATCTTAGGAGTTCGAATTGATTTATTTCCGAGGTATCGTCTCCAAACGTGAGGGCGGGGCCTCTTAACCAAGTTTGTTTGGTACACTATTACAGAGTCTTTCAGACATCCAGAAGCAGGAAATGGTACCACAACCTCAGCGTCAAGGGCATATCATACATAACATCTCTCTCGGCACATGAGCTTGACAGACGAGTCATGGGACACTGGTGCTGAGTCCCAAGGATCTCATACAGACGTTCAAAAGCGCACTGCAGAAGCGGAACACGCCGTGGGTCCAGCCGCTTCGATATACCCACATCAATGAGGCCTTGAGCATGAACATACAGCCAGGGACAACGCTTCAAATATGTAAACTTCCGATTCGGTCTGTAGTCCCAGAGATCTACTTTCAACGGTTCACTCATCATAGCCATCATTAGTGATTCTTCGTACACCTCTGTCAGCTCTGCGCCCTTAAACTCTTGGATTAGAGGGGGGTGCAGTGCGGACACCAATCGTACCTTAAACACATTCATCTGGTCCATAGCAGCGTTAACATGACTATTAAAGACAGCCAGAGATACGAACAGCCGATCCATCATCATAGCTAAACCATTAATGTCTAGTGATCGCTCAACCCATAGTGGCTGCTGTTTCAAAGAAGACTCAAGGTTTAGGAACCATTGCAGTACCTCATCAAAATCTCTCCCGGTGATGAATGAGCCGGACCCTGCTGGTGAGAACATCAAGATGCGGACTGCATCCAACAGTGGTACTACGCTGCCAAGGACATGTAATCCTTTCAGATTGCGGACCCACTTTGACTCAACACTGCGGTGACACACAAATTGCATGTCAGGTGAAATCCTAGGACCCCCATCGCTGTTTCCAAACCACTCCAGGACGATATTCGCAGCACGTTGGCCATGTTCTCTACTTCCCGTGGACCGGAACGAAAGAGCATAGAACGTAATCTCGTCGACTAACTGCTGGAAAACTCTTGCGCCCTCAAGAGTGAGATGGGAGTGGCTTGCTCCAAGGGGGACTGCCTTGTCATCCCAGGCGGAGACATCAGCCCCTACTGGGTGTACTTCTCGCAGGCTAGCATCATCTTCTGGTATTCTTGTGTAGTACATCATGGTATGGGGCCCAATGCCCACGACATCTTCGAGATACTTCCGATCAATCAAGTTTAGCAGCGTTTTCACTCCCTCAAACCTTGCATGGCCACGGTTTCGGATATCTGTCTCTTGATCCCTATTTCCACTAGGCATCCGAACAACAAAGCCAGCTCGTGGTATCTGGTCTCTTTCTAGGTCCGTGACAAATGTTTGCTGTGGCTCCCATGATTTTCGTTTGAAGGAATCCCACTTTCCAGGAATCCTCAAGCGTAGCAACATTTCCACTTTGGGTAAGCGGCCGTAACGGTAATTCGGGTGGAATCGTTCAAGAGCAGTGCTCTTGAAAATGATCTGAGGTTCTTCGTCAGCATCTTCGTATTCCTTTGTGAAAACGTCGTCAATGTCAGCAGATCTGGCCATTGGTGTGTACAGATATTGTGCATCTCCGTTAATTTTGATATCTGTTAGGAGACTGCTCCAAGCTGCTGGTGTAAGAATGCAGTTCCCATCCCACGGCAAGATGTACTCTGTATCCAACATGCGCCCAATGTCCAGCATTATGTTTCGCGCTCCGTTGTTGTGCATTGCGTACAGATTCTTGTCGTGATAAGTATGTTCGGTATACATCCATTGGCGATCTGGTGGCATCTTCTGGTGTTGCTTGCTGAGGAGATAGTCTAATTTGCGAAAGTCAAAGAGTCTCATCTCACGCTTTGCATAGGTGTCATAGTCAAAGTGAAGCACCGCAAAAGATTTCTCGGCTTTCTCAAGAATAGAAATCAGTTCCGCTTCTACTTCAGCATCGATGATCCTATTCACCACCCAGAATTCTATCACATCCGACTTTGTCACTTCTTCCCGCTCCAGTGCTAATTGGAGGTTATTGATGCTCTGTCTTGGATCATGCCGTGGTGGTAGAGCATTTCCAACAGTTCGAAGATAAGAAAATCGAGCAATATCCGAAAGACAGGGGTGTTGGGACAAGTCCAAGGTCATGGCCTCCAGCTCATTGAACTCAAGATCTTTCTGGAGAAGGTTTCCGCACACGTAGATGTCCATGGTGTTGTGGTCACCTGGAAAGCGATCAAAAGGATCTTCCGATACTTCAAAATCTGGTAGATTCTCGAGAGGTGGACCAACACCTTTTGGGTGATATCCTTGTTGTTTGGGAGGGTCTTTGCGCTTTTTTCCGGGAGATGGGCTCCCCCCATTTCCAGGTGTGTCATAACTTTGCCATATCGAGTTCCACACGTAGATCACTGCGATGACGATGATGATTAGTGGCACTATTCGCCGCACTCGTAGCCCTCGGGTTGCTGGCCATGCTGAAAATGACATCCTTGTTTGTAACGCTCTTCAGCAATGATCGGGTATACATCGTGCCCACTTAGGTCACGTCCATCTTTTCTTTCATCTGCTTTCCTACTTTTCCGCCCTTGTCATCGGCATCACACACACTGACAATTTCACGGAGACATTTCCCTATCGTAGAACCTGTTTTGGATACCAAATAACAGCACCATACACCTCGAAAGGTTAACGTACTCCTCTCCCGCCAAAATCACTGCAGCCTCCGCACAGGATTTTCAGAGATGCAGTGGCGCAGCAGTTGCGACCGAAAGCGGGGAAGATTGATCTGGAAGGGCTACCTAAACTGTGACAGCCGACCCCAATCCAATAGCCAGTGGGCAAGAACCTTTGATAACGGGCACGTCCCCACCTGGGAGCAACTGTTTGCCCGCTCGAATATCAGTCCCTCTCCTTTATGCCGCTCCCAATGTTTTTGGTTCTTCAGCTCTGGACATCGGAAACGCATCTACGATGCCTTTCCGGGAGTGTGCGCCATGTCGGGATAATGTGCATTCCCAGCAAGCCAATAAGAACAAGTCATAACAACTACGCGTCAGGTTTCATGTACTGGAGTACCGGGACGTAGCAGACACGCCCTAGCGCAGCTAGATGTCGGTCGTAACAAGTCGTGTTGCGTCCCCATCGTCTGTAGTCTACGGAAAGAGGTTCAGCTGTAGCCGCACAAGTGATTGCTATGGTTGTGAATTGGCTGGGCACTTTTTCCATACATATTTTTACATTTCATCCGGCTGCCTCGCAAGGACTGCCCCAACCGCTTCTCTTGCATCGCTTGCGACGGGGAGTTATGTGTGGGCTCAACTAAGAGCAGGGAACGAAAAATCCGTACGCGATAGTGATCTGTTGGCGATGTGACTTTCAATACTTGTTCAAAGTACTTGGATGCATATCGATGGTTTGGTACTTGACGACTGACCAAAGACCAGTTCTGGAAAGTACTCGAGTTTGTGTTTCAGAACCAAGGACTGATGTCTCTATGCTCTGTTCGTAATTAACAGCCCGATCACCGGTGGGAGTGTGCGCAACAGATTGAACACCATGATACGTCAACGTTAGGTGTTCCTCATATAAGTGACCAATGTCACAATTAGACTTTACGGGCGACCTTTCGCAGGAGGAGCTGGAGGAAGAATCCCCAGCACAGGCCCTTCGCTATGGGGATGTCATATCTCTTTTCGCGGAGGGCTATGTCAGCGGCTTCTTGTCGTCGGTAAGTATGATCGATGATCGGTGTGTCGTGCAGCCTCTAGCCGGGAATACGGAACGGCCTCCTTTACGATTCCGTGACTGCCTTTTTGAGGTACAACCAACCAGCAGATACAGTGCGCAGCAAGAGTATCGGAAAGCACTACAGCAAACAACAACCTTCCAGGATGTTGTCTTGCTGACACGCTTAAAGAATGCAGCGGAAGCAGAGAAACAGCAGAATGAGGAGGACAAGGTAAAGCAATGTGGTTCAACTGTTCTGTATGGTCATGATATCCAACTTTTGCATTGTATGTCGCAGAAATACCTCTCGGTGAACAAAACTTTGCCTGCACTACTCGAGAAGCAAGCCATGCGCGTGTCTCTGGAAAGTGAAGGCAGTGAGGGTTGTTATCTGACTCTGATGCCGTTCTACAACATTAGTTCACCGAGTGAACCTGTTACAGCAGAGTCGAGAATCGTACTCATGGCTCCGCTTACAGAGTCTGCGTTACACGCAAGTAACTATGCTCTCGGCGATCATGAAAACTCTTTGGAGGTTAACATCGGACCCGAGAAGACATGCTGGCAGCTAAACACCTTCTTGCCATGGTCGCCATTTTTGAGGCAGTCTTTGAAAGGCGGGGATGTGATCAGGCTGTTTCATTGCAAACAGGAAAAGTTTTTGACAGCGGATCAACGTGACAATCAAATGATTGCATTTTTGCGGACAACAGGCAGGACATCGAAAGCCACTGCAATATCCTCCCAAGCATTATGGGAGGTAGAGGTTGTGCAAGAGAATCCATGCTGCAGCGGGGTTGGTATGTGGGATAGCTTCTTCCGATTAAAGCATCTGGCAACCAGCCAATACCTGACAGTTCATGAGGACGCAGACGTGAAGTACTGCTTGTCAATGACGGACACAAAAAGCGATGTTCGGAATTTGTTTGAGTTCGTCCCTGTCAATGCGCCATTGCATAAGAACAGAATCGGAAGGGATGCGTACATTAGGCTCCGCAATCTTGCCACCGGACTAACGGCACATTCAAGTGATGTAGCGATCGACATCGAAAACGAGAAGCCAATCATGCAGAAGGTGGCGGTGGGATCTAGCGACAAGTTTGAGGAAGCATTTGCTGTAGTACCGGTTGATCCAGATGAGGTCTATGATCTCGACTACGCTACAGAGGCGAGTCAGGTACTAGTTGTAATGATTGAAAACATCAAGAACGACAATCTTACAGTACGCATCCTTAAAATGGGTATCAAGGTTCTCGGAAGCCTAATTGCATTTGTGTTGGGCCTGAGTGAGGCAGATGCATCGGACCCCTTGGCTATGACAGGGAAGCCAAATCGGGCCAGACAAAAACTTGTTCGGGAGCAGAGCTGTGTTGAGAACATCTTCAATGTCTTGGAGCTTATTTACCACAACGATGCCAGCAAAGAGCAATCAACGGATCGAAGGTCCGGGGGCATCAAGGAGTTTTCAAGAATGGGCTACCGGCTCATTCGGCTCAGTTTCGAAAACTACAGGAAGAACCAAGAGTACGTCACAAAGTGGCTTGGATTTATGCAAGGGCACATCGGAAGAGAAATTCTAGTGGAGGAGGCTATCACAGCCTTGCTAAACGGAAATAAGAAGCTGACAGAAAGCTATGTTAAGAGAGGGGAAATCGAAGTTTTCGTGCAGTTGCTGCAGCAGACTCGGAAACCGGAGTATTTACAGTACTTAACTGATCTTTGTGCATGCAATGGAGAAGTGATCAAGCGAACTCAGGGACTCATTTGCGATCTTCTTCTTGGCACGGAACATGATGAAGTACTGCTGAGAACAAGTTACAGTTCGGACGGCAGCATTTGCGTCACTTGGAAAGACTTCGAGGGCGCTGAACAAGAGAGAACTGTATTTGAGCTCGTGTCTACTTCATCCGCTGCACGTGAGCGAGCTCAAAAGGACGCAGCTTCCGACCTACTGGAGTTCTATCGCTTACAAATCGAACTGTATAGTGCAATGTGTCGCGGACGGAACACCACTGCAATTCACAATATTAGTCAACGGCTTCCGCTGGAGCTTTGTAAGAAGGGTTTGGCTGATCCCTTTTTGCCACCTGGACTGCGTGCCGCATTTAGTCAAACCATCATTGATGTGTATATTATCATAGACACCAGCAAAGAGTGTGATCCCATTCAGTATGCTCGCCTGTGGCAGGATGTCGGCCTATCCTTTGATCTCCCAGACTATGTAATTGGGAACCCGAAGCCCGACATGACTGACTTGAAAGTATTCATTCATGAGTTCGCAAACCACCTGACCAAATTTCCTGAGGACTTTGATAATCAATCTCGAAGTCAACTGACCTTGGCGGTGGTGTCTCTGTTCAAGAACTTGGTGAAATATGGCCATTATTCCTTGTCGGAGATGATGCGTACAGTGGCCCAATTGCTAGATATTTTTGCGCGACGTACTCAAATTTTTGACGTGCCGGATGCCCTTGCACCAGAGACTCCAGGTGAGCAGGGGCCAGATAGCCCGCGGCCTATTTTCATGAGCCATCCCGGACTTCTGCAAAGCAAATCGTTGTCCCATATCCGATTGGCTACTCGAGGGAAGCAGCCTTCCTTTGTTGGTATCACAGCGAGCCTGGATCCGGATCCCACCAGTATGACTCAGCAGAAAGTAATCAGTGAGTTCATGGAGGTCTTGGAGTTTGTGTTGGATGTTCGCATAGATTTCCGAATCTCCCAGGCTCTAGTTGCCTACAAGCGTCATGCACTACCTCTCCTAAACGATGAACCGGAAGGTTTCAGGCGCACGGCGGATGCTGCAGACTACACCGCAGACTATCATGAGATTGCCACCACGGCCACAAAAGATCTTGAGAAGTCCAGTTTGAAATGGGCGATGTTCCTAAAGGATAATCTTCGAGAGTGTAGAGAGGTTCTTGAGGGGGAATTTGACGATTTGGACGTCAGAAATTTCATCATTGTACTACTCAATGAAATGGTGGCAGGAAACAACGATGCTAATATCGCATCAGCAATGAGGGTGTTTTTGAGATATTTCAATGAACGCACGCATCTCAAAGATTCGCTCAAACAAGTGCAGCTCTTGGTTAGCAATCGCGATGTACACATCTTCAAGGAAATTAGGAATGATCTGGATAGCGTGCGGGCGCACTCAGAGAAGATTCGTTTGACCACTGGAATTGGTCCCGAACCGACTCCTGGTGCCGGGTTGAGGCAGATTGCGCCCGATATTGAGCATTATCGTGCCCTCCAAGGGGTCATGGAACGCTTGTACAATCATCTCGTGAAGGAGAACGTTCTTGGTGCGTCATCGACCCAAATCCAGCGCCTTATGCGGAACCTCGGGGTCCATCGCGTGATCATGGAAGTGCTTAAGTTACCCCTCAAGCATCGAAAGGAGAGAAACGAATTACTGTCCTTCGTGCATCGTGCCCTTGAGGCCTTCATGTGGGGAAATCCTTTGAATCAGCGCGTGGTATACGACATGCGTGACGTACTTTTCCGGGATATGGAAGAGGGGTTGGAGGCAGCTCACTTGAGCATACACGCTATGTACGCAGAGAATAGGGATCTGTGCCAATCAATCGAATTTGAAGAGATTCAGCGGATTGTCTCCTCTATTCAAGCATGGGGTCGAGAAACGCACTACTTGAAGATTTTGGAGATGTTCACGGGATTCGAAGGCGAACCGTTCAAAAATCAGCAAGAGTATGTGGCAAGGGCCTTGGCTGAGAATGAGGAAGTTCAACTGTTTTATGATGATGATAATGCAGTGGCATTTCTGGGAAGTCTACACCATGCCAGGGATGAAGGGTTAAAGCAAGAGTTGGAATATCACTTGCAGCTTTTGAGGGTTTTGGCCAAGTGTTGCAAGGGCGATCACAACACGAAGACGGAACTAATCTGCCAAGCAATGCTGCCGCACGAAGATGTTGTCCGGGTCCTTGTCTATGACCAAATTCCGTTTGACACAAAGTCTGTGTACATGGACTACTTGCATAACTCGTTCTTTGCCTCTGGCGTTGGTGCCGTGCAGATCTACTCCAGTCCTGCTATCTGGCACTGGTTCCAATACGCTACGGACAGTATTGCACGGTTTATAGATCAGGAACGACGGAGGCACAAGTCTGTCGGCGAGAACGTCTGCACAGATAGACCTCAAAATGATCCCCCGCACATGGCATACATCTTTCGGTCCTTAATTGGGCCCCTTAGCGACTTTCTGAAGCGGGGGGATGACGTCGGTGTACTCATGTTCTTTAGCCAGCGACTGGGAAACTTACGAGCGCTGCTCAAACTGATCTTGAAACTGCGGAGCATGAAGCACTACGTCAGTGTTTATAGAGAATCGCTGTTGGATGAAATCGTCAAAGCGGGTTATGACATTGCCCAAAGCATTTACTACCCAGCGACAATTGATGCAGAACAGCATTTAGGATTGTCCCCGCGAGCAACGGAGGAGCTGGCTGAGATCGTAGGAACGAGTGTCAGTGCACGCAGTGCTGCACTGAAAGTGGCAAATCATATCATGAAACTTGTGCGGCAGAGGAGAAAGCGGGCACTCACTGAGGCTGCATCGAAAGTTGGAAATCTCCAGATGCAGGATATTATGGACAGTTTTCGTAGGTTCGTGTCCTACATCGACACACATTTAACCCGCGGGGAGAGTGTTGAGAACTTGTCAGTTCTGCTGATCTTCGCGTATCCAGATCAATTGATCTATGCCAAGAGTTTTGTCAAGAGTCAGATGATTTTAGAGCATCTCATTGGGAACTGCAAAAAGTTCAAAGGAGAGAATCTTGGCCTTACCGTGAAGATCCTGCAGCTCTTGCGCGAATATGTATACCTCGGGGAGAAGCACGAGGAACTACTGGATGCGGCAAGATACATGCAACGACTGTTCAACGATGGTGCTGTCTTGCCCGTTCGCGGACTTGAGGAACTCCAGAACGAATTGAATGTTGCTGGCGCCATGTCAATGATTGTGGACCTGGTGATTGCGAATGATGACCATCGGATATTTGTCCATGCCATTCAATGTTGCAATGCATTGCTTGATGAGGGCAATCCAAATATGCAAAAATCCTTTGCCCGTCGGTGTGCAGATGGAAGTGGAGAACCCTTCTTGAGGATCATGAATGACACTCTGGACCAACAAACTGTGAGAGCACAAAAGAAAAATCTGCGAGGGACGATAGGGGACCAGAAAGGACATGATCTCAGCACCGACATTGTCCATACTGAAGAAATTCTTCGTTTTTTGCAGTTGCTGTGCGAGAACCACAATCCAGCACTGCAGAATTTCTTGAGGCAACAATCACGATCACGAGCATCGTACAATCTCATTCATGCCACACTTCGACTGCTCGACGCATTATGTGGACCCACCTCAGCAGGTATGGGTTCGTACATTAATGAGGAGATAATCACGCTCGTGAATCAGTGTCTCATTACGCTTACAGAATTCTGCCAAGGACCCTGTCCGCAGAATCAACTGAGCATCGCCACCCACGACTCGAGAGGATTGGACTCGACCATTGCGATCATTCTGAATGATATTAATCCGATCGAGAAGGATAACCCTGCGGCGGTGCTGGAGTTGAGAGAACATGCAATACTGCTCTTGCTGTCCCTAGTCGAAAGCAGGAACGACAAGGTCGTTGCCTACCGTGTCACAATCAAAATGGACATCAAACTTCTTTTAGATCGAATTGAGTCGTACTACACCGCCGCGGTTCGCAGCAACCGACGAGGAAGGCTAGAGATTGGCCACAATATGTATATTTTGGCCAGATCACTGGCGGATATTGTTCCGGAGACTCGACATGTCTTTCTGGAAGAGAAGTCTCGGGAATCATTGCGATTCTTCGCCATGCGCACTGGACAAATTGAAATAGTGCGGAAGGGTATTATTGAGAATGTCATCTTCCCCATTCCAGAGGTCTGCAAGTTCCTCACCCAGGAATCTATGGAGCAGCTCGTTGACGAGGCACAGGAGGACGAGGACGGGAGCTTGGTCAGCTATTACTATGACCAGTTTGATCGCTTGTATCGAGAGATGCGCTGGCAACAGCGGATTCAAGGCCATCGTCGTCTATACTTTGTGGCTCAACAGGCTAAGACATGGAAGGAACTCTGTTTCTTCGTATCTGTGGTCTTTAACTGCCTCATCCTGTGTTACTACCCGCTGGAAGATTTCAAAGCACCAACGCTTTTACAGGACTACATTGATGACGATTACCTTGTGACCTCTCTGATACCAATGCTCTCCCTCGCACAACTGGTCGTGGCGGTGTTGGTTCTCGCATCCTACATGATCAATCAATGGGGTATTCAGAAGGCTTCAATCTATCAGGACTATGCGCTGTACTATTATGTAGGGCAAGTAACTCTTTGTCTGGCTGGCCTCCTTGTCAACCCCCTATTCTTTTCGTTGATGCTGCTGGATCTTATTGTTCGGGAGGAGACCCTCAGAAACGTGATCCGCAGCGTGACTAAGAATGGTCTAAGTATCTTCCTCACGGGTGTTTTGGGTATAATCCTTATCTATCTCTTCAGTATTGTTGGCCACCTTCTATTTAAGGAAGATTTCGTGGTGATGACTGATGACGGAGATGCAGTACCAGCATGTGATTCACTGGGCATGTGCATGATTACTGCCTTGAACCTGGGCATTCGCAGTGGTGGCGGTATTGGAGACATTTTGAAGATCCGCCACAATGAGGACCCCCTCTACGCGGCACGTATTATCTATGACATCACGTTCTTTTTCTTCATCATCATTGTCGTCCTCAATATGATTTTTGGTGTCATTTTGGACACGTTTGCAGATCTGCGTCAAGAGAAGACACAAACCGAGGAGAAGATGCAAAACACTTGCTTCGTGTGCGGTTTGAATCGTTCTCGATTTGAAAACCAATTGCAAACATTCGAAGAACATTGCAATGTCACTCACTGCAAGTGGAACTATCTCTACTTTGTGGTACACCTGTGGCGCAAAGAAAGCACGGAGTACACAGGTCCTGAGAGTTATGTCTCAAACATGCTGGCCCACCGATCATTGCACTGGATTCCGCGCTTGCGAACCAGCTTGCTTGAAACAGGCAGTAAGAATGCAGAAACCGATGCTATTGAACTGCGCGAGCAGGTGGTCAAGATGCAGGACACTCTTGTGAAGCTGTCAACTGGATTGTCGGATATTTACAGATCATTCAATGAGAGAAGACATCACGCTCGTAAGGCTCGAATGACGAAATTGGCAACTGGATCCTATTTGAACATCTCTCGCAGCCCTTCAGTACTAAGTGAACTTGATGAAGCCGCAGTGCCTAGCCTCAGTCTGGGACCGAGTATGGGTTCAGCCCATCTTGGTGTCCCGGTTGCGCGGAAAAACCCCATCACTCGTACGCTGAGTGGTGGTCGTAGCAGTCATTCGGGAGATCAAATAAGTGCACGGACGGAACACTCATCAGGCCATCAAAATGATGTGGATCCTTTGGCAGCTCCCGTGTCCTCTCGTGCATCATATGGTCATGCAGCGCTGGAAAGAAAGCCATCTCTCAAGCCCATCATTACAGATGATTTGCTGGCCGCACAAGCGAGGAACCTCAACTCGACGACAGCGTCTATGTCGTCGATGTATGACCCCGCACACGCTACCGTCCGAGGTGTGCAGTCCACTCCAGATGTTGGATCGCCGTCGCCGGCCATTGTTGTGGACAATGATAACAACGGCAACGTTGAGACTGGCCATGGGATCACACGACGCGCTGGAAGTATCCATTCGCAGTCCACTAGCGCACTGCGATCAAGCAAGACTGTTACTGTACCGCCGGTCAACATTGCGACAAAGAAGACGCTTCAGACCCTCCAAATGCCTCAGATGGTAGTACGCAAGCGCAGTGACAGTGTCTGGGCCACTCCACCAGTCATTGATGGGTCAGCTCTAAGCCCCATGCTTGTGGTACCCGGTTCTGCTGCTGTCAATGGAGGAGGAGGCCCGCGTTCCCCACGTCCCGGAGATCTATGGAGCGAGAGTAGTGGTGACATCCTCGCCTCCGACGACGGGACCGCCTCTGTCGATTTAAGCACAGATGTCCCTGGTGCTGACGAACTAGAGGTACCTCCACAGTGAACCAAATAATGGTTAGTAATCTAGTTTTTAATTTGTATTAGTAAGACATTCCACATCATAGCATCACATATGGCTTCATTGTTTGGCAGGTCGGTAATTTCGTGCTCTCAGCTTGCCCCCCCACCCCACCTCAAAACCGAAATATCAATATTTTGGACGAATGCTACCCAAAGTGGTCCTACGCAAGCAAACCTGTAGCTCAGTCCCAATTAGAAGGTTATAGAGGTATGTAGGAAGTGTTTACAAATTTGCTCCCTCGTGGTAGAAAGCATCAACAGAGATTTAACGGGCCAATTATCAGGATATAATATGTACGCTTACCTGTAAAGGGGTCACAAGCGTGACATGGGCTCTGTAAATATGACGCCTACGTATAAGCGAGGGCATCGGGACGACTACTCCAATGGCAAAACAAAGCCGCGGATACCCGGATCTGGTATAAGGCCGAATGTCTACTCTGGCAGGTGGATTCTGGTGACTCTCTTTTGCTCGATCGTGTTGTTATATTTGCTTGGAGTACGACTTGAGTCCATAACTGGACATCATGATTTGACACATAGAAACCGCGACATACCGGGCCCAGATCAAGAACGGGACAAATTTGTTATTAATCCAGCGAGAACCACTAGGAAAGGATTCCACTCCATTTATGAAGGCGACTGGACAATATACCGGCCACAAACGTCTGCTGTTGGACCAAAAGATGGATTCATTCCTCCGGGACCGATTTCGTATGTACGCCGGGTGACTGGCGAATGCCTAGACCAGGAGGAAACCATCGAGATGACAATAGACGTCTTTGATGGCCGAAGCTTGAAAATCAATGGACAGGAGCTGTTTTCCCCCTGTCCACTTCGGGGAACACGGGAAGGTCTTCGCCAAGAGACGGAGGCAATGAAAGCACAGTTCTACGGGATGAAAGAACACAATGCCGCTCTAATGGAAGCACTTGGAGACGAGGAATCGGAAGAGGCAAAAGCCAGAGATCGTGATCTAAATGCCATAGATCCCTTTAAGAAGATCGAAGCCATGCTCAACAAGCAGAAAGATGACAATCCAGCTCCGTGCCATGCCAAGGGAATGGCAGTTTTGGTTCTACACGAAGAGACGTTGGAAGTCCAGTATCACGAAGTATTTGATGCTACCCAGGGCGCGGAAATGCTCACAGTTGTCAAAAAAGCACATCAGGGACGTATTCTGGTCTTCATGAGCTACGATGATGTGCCACGATCCTTCCTCAATGAGGACCAGATTTCGCAGCTGTGTGAACAGCTCGGTTTCAGAGAGGTCTTCAATTTCGATCCCAATGGACATTATATGTCGATTGCGATTCGACCAGACCCCAAACGACCCAAAGTTGGATACCAGTATAAGGAAGTCCATGTGGCCAATTTTAAAGGAGAATATCCTGATCCTGTTTCGGCGACGTTTTGCGTTGGTCCACCAACTTACCGGACGAGCGAGGTCAAAAAGATTGCGAGGATCGCATCACATGGTAAGCTCCAAAATTTCTGCACCACTTACAATGATTTTGGGTATGTTTGCAATGAGTCTTTTGCCAGGGCTCTCTTGTCCGGTCAACAAAGGCGTGGATTGCTTCGCAATCCCGTGAGCCATGCCAAACTGGTTTACATAACTTCTGGTGGTGCTCATAAATTCGGAGAAGCATTCGTCGAGTTTCTGTTGGAGACAGATCAAGATCCAAGTTATATCCTTGTTTTACATTCTGGACACGAGGCACAAGCGGCAACTGCTGCATTTGTGGAGGCTGTGGGGGCGCACGTACATTTCATTGATCCTGTAGATCCCAAAGAAGCGGACACAGAAGATGAAGAAGGCCATAAAAGGTATGTGGATGCGCAGAGCATGCTCCGGGCAATCGACTACGCTTTTGAGACGGCTTTCCCTGACAGTGAAGATCTTGTTTTTGTTGAAGAAAACGTTTGCGTCGGTGCAGACGTACTTACATACTTCGGACAACTACACAAAGTTTTGCGTCAGAATAAGGATGTGATCGCCATTGGCACCTTCAATGAGAACTCTTTCATTCCCAACTCCTCAGACGAAAGTGCAACCTTGCTTAGTGAATCATTCTCTCGGTACGCATTTATGACATCTCGCAGTCAGTTGAGACATATTCAAGATGCATTGAGGGGCTGCTGTGTCTCTAATTCATGGGACCGTGCAATCACGACATACATGCGTGAGCACAGCTTGTACACTGTGCTTCCAGCAATATCGCGGAGCTATGTCTCTGCTGAGTTTCACGCGGACACAATGATTTACCTCCAGTACTTTGCGTTCCGCCATTTGACCTCAGAAGCAGATCTCACGTTAGCGAATATTGATGCTCTGGCCAGTGCCTCTGCCTACGAGGAGTATCTCTCGACCCGCATCAGGTCAGGTCACATCCTTAAGGATGTAAGTCCGTGTAAGACAACTTCAGTGCTACCCGATAGCCTACTCAAGGCGGAACCTGCAGGTACGTTATTCGTATTGTTGCTGGCCAATGACACCACAATGAAGCACTTCATAATCTGCCATGCTATGTGGGATAGGGACGATGGAATGCGGAGTATATACAAAGGTGTCCTGCGCTTTAGTCTGCGGGGTCGAGAAATTTGGGCAATCACCAAGGATGGGCCATTCGGTCAGTACTTCCCAGATGACGTTGTCCCGTACACGCTGCCGGATACTGTGAGCAGGCCAATCTTTAAGTTTGGTAAGGATACCTGATGTTTTCTACAATCCCAATATACTGAATGTAATATATCATCTATGTACAAAAATTGCAACATGTTTAAGTTGGAGTCGCAGTCGTACCGTAGCGCTTTTCGAGTAGGCGGGTCAACACCCACACGTCCACATTTCCTCCACACATTACGCAAACACTGGGTCCCTTGTCCTCGACGGTGTCACGGAGGGCTGCAGCAACAGTAAGCGCAGCGGCTCCCTCAAAGACTTTGCGTTCGGTGGCAATAAGACTCACCAAAACTTCCTCAAGCTCGTTTTCGGGAACAAGGATCCATTCGTCAACTAGATCACGGCAGAGATCAAAGGTGATTGTACCTGCTTCTACTCCACCAGCTGTACCATCACTGAGGGTGTCTTCTAAGGGAACTTCATAAATTTCACCCTTCTGGACGCAGTGATACATGGCTGCGTTCACTTTCGGTGCGACACCAATAATCTTGACTGATGGTTTCTCCACCTTCAGATAGGACGCAATTCCACTGATCATTCCTCCACCTCCGACTGACACGTAAACACGCTGGACATCAGGGCACTGTTGAAGAATCTCGACGCCGATGGTTCCTTGACCGGCGATAACATCCAGGTCGTTGTATGGCGATACATACACACATCTATCTCCGTCTGGTTCTGACTCCGCTCGGGCCCGTGCGTATCCTTCAGTCACTGCGGCTTCAGAACCGTATTCTTCAACGAAGCAATTGGATCCCTGAGAAGCTTGGAGTCGTAGTGCTTCCAATTTGGTTTTACTGCAAGACGTGGGAACATAGCAGATCTTCTTCATGTTGTCAAATTCTTTCAAGGTTGTTGCAGCCATGCAGAATCCAAGTCCATGGTTTCCGCTGCTTGCTGTGACAATATCGCCCGTGTAGCCAGTTTCGGCTAAAACCCGTAACTTGTTTGAGATTCCTCGGTATTTGAAGCTGCCTGAGATCTGCTCGCTCTCGAGCTTAAGCCAAACCTGCGGTCGTGTCGATAAAGGCATCAATCTCGTCTTCTGAACTACGGAGGACAGTCGTTTGTACGCTCTTTGCACTTCCCCGTGCACAGTTTCTTTGGTCAGTGTCATTTTGAATAAGAGTATGTTAGTGAGTTACGGTCTGTTTTGGTTTAGTACGGAGTATATGTATGGAACACAAATACCATTGTAGTGCGGCACTCAAACATCGTGTGGTTCACCCGGGAGGGGGAGGCCCTCGCACCGCAACCGCCTCCCCTCCTATGGCGGCTAGACGGACCCGAATTCGGCCATCCACTTCTCGTACTTCTTAATATCTGTCTCGCCAACACTTTTCGATACCTTGCCACTGGCAATCATGAAGTCGTCTGCAGTTGTAGGCTGCAACAGCTCTTCCTTAGGGATGGCCTTGATCTGGTCTGGGGTGAGCCCCTGAATCCTGCGCCGCATGGCCATCATTGCCGCGTCTCGGCAAAAATTCGTGATATCTGCACCAGAATATCCGTCAAGGCTCTCAGCAATAGACTCCAAACTAACATCTTCTGCCAATTGCACTTCCTTTAAATTGATCTTGAGCAGCTGGAGACGGCTTTCCTGATCCGGAAGAGGGATATAGACGCGCTTTTCCAAACGGCGACGAAGGGCCTCGTCAAGATCCCATGGGAAGTTGGTGGCAGCCAAGACCATTACAACCTTTGACGCATCCTCTGCGTCACCAACACCGTCCATTTGAATCAGTAGCTCACTCTTGATACGCCGGCTCGCTTCATGTTCGTTTGCTGTTCCTCTGGTACTGGCGATGGAATCGATTTCGTCAATAAAAATGGTTGACGGTGCCCTAGCTCTAGCCATGCCGAACAATAGCCGGACCATCTGTTCGCTTTCACCGCGGTACTTGCTTGCCAAAGTTGCTGCAGAGACATTGAAAAACGTCGTGCCACATTCAGTAGCTACTGCTTTAGCAAGTAGCGTCTTACCGGTACCTGGAGGACCAACCATGAGGACACCTTTCCAGGGTCGCCGAATACCCTTAAAGTAGTCAGGCATCCATAGCGGCAATACAACAGCCTCTTCCAGAAGACGTTTTGCTTCTTTAAGGCCCGCAATATCATCCCAGTGGACATTTGGATTTCCTTGAAGAATATCTCTCTCCAATCCTGCCACTAGACCCGGATCAAAGCCCTTCGTATCGAAGTCATCTCCCTTTGGAAGAGGTTTGTTTTCCGGATCATCTGAGTCATGTTCAGCATCCTTTTGCTCTCTCTTGCCAGACGATTTACCCCCGGCGGCTGTTTTCTTAGAGCCAGCTACTCTTTGGCCTGCTTTCTTACGCTCCTCCGCCGTGGCATAGCCACTGGCCAAGTTCTGTGCGGCCCTTGCGCGGCTGGCAGCAGTAGCCGCAGGGGTCCGACGGCGATCACTGACA
The DNA here is from genome assembly GCA_002811645.1 of Corallochytrium limacisporum. Taxonomy (NCBI): domain Eukaryota; genus Corallochytrium; species Corallochytrium limacisporum. The sequence continues at coordinate 40,010 of PDIP01000014.1, forward strand.
AGGTTGCCAGCGCTTCCCCTGGCTCCTCTGTTAGTAGTTACGTTGCCACCCGATCTTGCCTTCGCTATCGGCTTAGGAGGAGGCGGCGCCCAGACTTCAGGGTCATCATTACTATCGTGTTCATCATGTACGGCTCCCTGCGCTTGCAATTTCTTCAGGTTACTAACCTTGAAGCCTGAAAGTTCCTTTGAAATGGTCTTGATCAATATGAACTCACCTGAGACACCGTCTTTCAATTTTTGGAGTTTGAACTTAGCTGGCCCATCGTTTGCTGTTGCTAGGCTCTTCTGTACTTGAGACAGCACTCCCTCATAGTACACCATAGCCGTGTCATAATTCCCTAGGAGCGCATACTCTCTTGCCATCCGCAAGTCCTCTGGAATGGTCGCAACGCTCATTTTGCCTGGTGAATCGTTATCCTAGTGAACCGCTCGACTTCCGCTAGTTTACTTCATCGTTTATGTTTGTTCGATTTGTTCACTGAAATCAATAGCAATGGGATTCTTCCCGGACCTGCGATGCCTTTTTCCATGCTTTTGTACCCACACAAGTTCTCGCGTCCGTACCCCGTTTGCCACCGTTCCCCCGCCTCTGGCGCGCGAATTGTCCAGACCGTGCCGGGCAACTTGTTTCCCTTCCTTTTCCAGACTGCGGAGCGTTGGCCAGTCTTCAACTCGCACTCTGCTGCGAGTGGCTGCCACACACAAAAGAGGGGGGTGGGGGATAGACACCGCGGCTGCGATTGTGTCGAGGAGTGCAAGGTACATGAAGGCAACTGGGTGCCTGTTCCGATTTTCATCGACACAGGACGAAGAACGTCACTATCCATAACCATCTACAATGAACGAAACCATGACAGTATACGGGAAAAAGCAGAAGCGTCAGCAACTCGTTACATGACAAAATGAATACGGGGACGTGCGAGCACACATTCCAGTCAAACGGGTCGCAGAAGGATGCTACAGCTACAAACTCAACAGACCTTAAGCAAGCAGCACCCGGCAAGGCATTCAGCAAATTATCAACAGCTGAAGAACCCCTAGTGAAACGGTTGGCATTGCAAGTTGCGAATGATCCTACTCAATGCAACGCACATGTTAGGCTAATTACTGCTCTAAGGGAATCGGGGGACGTAGCGGGGGCTCGGAAAGCACGTTTCCGCCTCTATGAGTACTGTCCGTTGTCACCACAGCTTTGGTTAGACTGGATCCGAGACGAAAGGGCATTGGGCTCTGATAATTTTGAGTCAGTTAGGGACCCGGAGAACATTCATGTACACTTCGAGGAGTGGCCAGAATTCATGAGGCACATCACCACTTGTGCGCTGGAAGATTACTACTCTCTAGAAGTTCTGATGGAAACTTGTGACATCGCCGAATCGCTCTGTATCAAGGGGACCGCGAGCATCGATGAAGCAAATGCCAGTTTTGAGAAGGCACTTGGTGAATGTTCACATGATGTTGCTGCAGGGTTCAAGATATATGAGCAGTATCGTCACTTTGTAGAGCTTCTTCAGAACAAAAACATAATCGGCGAACAAGAAAGTAGGGAACGGCGATGCGAACTTTGGAAAAGGCAACTCTCATTGCCTTTCGTAGACATGGAGAAGGCTTTGAAGGAGTTCGCAGTGTGGCTGGACGATATCAATGATTCCATGACTCTGGATGAAGTACTGCAGGCGTATGCACCGGCAAAGGCGATCCTAGATGAAAGAAAGGAGTTTGAAGCTAGTCTTGCGCAGATCGAGTCATCAAACCCGGAAAATATTGATGGTCTGTGTCACATATACCAGGAATATCTGAAAATGGAGAGGAACGGGATGAATTCGAGTCGGCCTCGAACACACAGACTCTATGAGCGTGCGGTAACAGCATGCAAAACAAAGAGTCACCTCTGGAAAGACTATGTGCTGTTCGTTGGCGCTGAGGGCGAGGCCGTAGTACGGTCGCAGTGGATGGTGGCCAGGCGCGGTGTTCGAAATTGTCCTTCTGACAAACAGCTGTGGCTCATTTGTGCGAAACTGGCCGAGACCCTAGTGGTTCCAAGTGAGACCATTATGCACTGTTTCGAGAGGGCAAAGAAGCATGCGGCATCCTCCCACGAGGACTTCATTGACATAGTAAGACATCAAGCAAGCTGGGCACGACGTCACCACTCGGAGAGCCGTTCGCATGCGACACGGGAACAGAAGATTGATAGCATATTCGACAGGGCAACTCATGAAGAGGAAGAGACGTTCGGCCTTGATCCGCAGCGTCGTTTGGCGCGGGACTGGGCTGGCTATCTATTGCACTTCCAGGACATCGACGGTTATCTAAATGTATGGAAAACGAAGGTGTTAACAGCCGAAGCGAAGTTGATGGCGTCGTTCTGGTTGGAGTTTCTTGGTCAATTGAGAGAACTGCCGATCAAATTTGGCCCGGACAGATTGCGCAAATTGTATTTGGAGGCCCTGGATTCCGTTCACGATTACGTTCCCGCTGTATTGGAGAGTTACATAGGGTTCGAGTATATTTATGGAACGATGGCCACCTTGGAAGCGGCCGAGAAGCGATACTCCGAGTATTTGGGAAATGTCCCCCACCAGGAAGAAGAACAGCATGAACCCTTAGCAGACAATCCATCAAGAAAGCGACCGGCTGAAGATGTGGAAGATGTGGTAATGGATCAAGAGCAAAAAAAGATGGCTCTTGAAAAAGAGCCTGGTCCTGGGCAACCGATCAACAAGCCTGGGGATTTGAGGAAGATCGCTTCAAGAGTGCTCTTTGCCAAGAATCTACCATTTGTGGCCAGCGTTGAACAGATTCAACAGGCTTTTGATGGTCTCGAACTTGTTGATCTTCGAACAGATAGGCAGGGACGAAGCAAGGGTCAGGCAAATCTTGTATTTGTCTCGTCTAAAGCTGCACAAGATGCTCTCAACAGGGATCGTACCATTTTCATGGGCCGCAGCTTATTCCTCTCAAAGTTCAAGGCCAGGGATGCCTCGGACCCGGATGCGAACGGTCAGAGGTATGTGGTGCTGATGAAGGGCATACCAGTGGAGATGTCAAGGGCTGAATTGTCGGAACTTCTGACAGACACACCTGGTATGATGGAATTCCGTTTAATAACTAACAATTCTACCGGGGCGTCGAAGGGATTTGCATACATAGATTTCGATGATGAGACTAGGGCCAAAGAGTTCATCAGGGACGGTTCAATGGACTTGGGAGTGTCAATAGTCCATGTTTCGATGTCAGAACCTCCTAGAAAACCTGGCGAGAAGAGAAAGAAGCAGGAAAAGGTGAAGGAGACGAATTCGGGGCCTGTGCAGTCGAAGACAATGTCGCCCTTCGCACCAATGATGATTCCGCGATCTATAGCCAAAGGGGGCACAAAACCGGCACAACGGATTAAACTGAAAACTGAAGTCCTAAAGGCAGACGCAGCAAATGTATCAGGGTCTGCAAGGAAGGTTCTGAATGGGAACGAAAAGGATGAGATGACTGTAGATGGAGACAGCGATTGTGCCGCCAACCGAGCAGAAACCCGCAGGTAGCTATCGCTTCACAGCGGAACGCACCACATGCCGAGCTGAGATCTAATTACTGGAACAGTGGTTGTTCACCGAAGACATGTAAAGTAAACGTCATTGTAATCACCAACCTTCATCGGCGATGGTTGTCCGTACAATATGAGTTCTGAGCACTGTAGCGGGCAGCTTGTTCCGTTCATCGAAACCCTAACATTATCGGCGATTGAGATCTGCCGACGCTAATCAAACCACTTTCAGGCCCCTCTGGGATGCCACATACATGTCGATCATTGCAGTCGCTGAGCAAACGGCTGCAGCACTCTTTCCTACGCCGCTCGCTCTCCGAGTATAGTGCTTCACTCACAACCGCGCAGTTGTGCCAAAGTGCTGGGCAGATGTCAGCTCTCCGAATCAAGCACAGGGCCACACAATAGTTGTTTGCTCTCCCACCTTGCCTTAAGCATCGTTGGGGTCCAGTACACCACCAGAGCGAAATACACCGCATCTGGCGCCTAGTCGATGAGTACGTCAAAGGCACTATCTTTGGTTCGCTGGACAAATTCCGGTGGGGTCATTGGGAAACTGTAGAAGCCGCCATGCTGTCGAGCATGGTTTGCAGGCAACGATATCGGGCACAAAGACACACATAGCATCCAACACGACGGACACAAGTTCTGGAGCCTAAACCTAGTCCGCGAGACCCACTTAAACTGGCCCAGGAACTCCACACAGGCTCTTGACTGCAGGGCGCACGCCTACCCACGGGGATAAGTTGCTAGTGATTTCTGCAAGTGGCTTTCGTGCACCGACCAGCACCATTTCCTATACAAGTTTCCCATGCCACCCGTAGTCTCATTAGGCTCAGTATGGCGTACTGGCATCTACGCAGACAACTGACGAAAAAATTCGCCGCCCTTCGGCCGTGTTGCCGCATCTCCTCCTGATTTTGGTGGGCACCACACTTTTATGGGAGACAATAGAAGGGCGATATCATACCTGACAAGCACGCCGCTCGCTTTCTGAGGTGCTCAACGACTCTCAGAACTCTTGAAAACTTGACTCTATCCCACGGGCGAGTACGGGATGACAAAACTTCTCAATAGTGAAAGTGCCGAACTCACGAAGTTTAAACCTCAGCCCGTTAAAAGGACCTTCAAAGGGCAATTTACGATCCCTCAACGCAAGACCTAGTGGACCGTAGTTTCTGTGCTATATGGTACCTGAGATGAGTTTTGAAAGAGGGCAGGCGCTTTGCATAGAAGTGGGTTTGGAGCAGGAATCCCAGCTCAACCCAATCCATCCCGAGCACGACTTGTACTGTGTTGGCTACAGGGCGGCGGCACAACGACTGTCTATTCGTTTCTGCAGACAACTAGGTCCGCACAACGTTGCGGCAGGGACTAGCCATGGCTGTCACCGCACCAACCATGAAGGCACCGCCATCCGGTACTGAAACCGTGGTCTGGCTGATCGACGACTATGGCACCCTGGCAACACACATTTCCCTCGCCTTTCATGGATCCTAATATTGGGAACTAGGCAAAGAAATTAGCTTTGTTGATCCCTGGGTAGTAGTCAATGTGTCAATATCTGGATTTCCTGCCAGTCTTCTGTGTTGCTGTTGACCAGTGTGATGCCCACGTGCCCTTAGTTTGGGTTTCCGTTGTTCATGTTCCAAGAACCGATACACCACCAGGTGTGCTCTCTCTTTTCATTGTTCCTCCGATCCTGCGGCAGTGGATGATAGCGGACCGGAAGGGATGTGGCGGGCAAACTGGGTGTGAACTGACGAAACTCAAAATAGTACCACCCAACTTCTATTGAACATTCGGATATATCGATCTTCTGGCACCTTGTGCGATACGTTTGTTTTGGATTGAATAGCTGAACCATCCGGTAGTTGTTTGGTATCCATGCAGACTCCCCCTCCGTTTTGTTTGGGTCGTTGTCGTAATACATTATGGGTGGCAATTGTGAATTCAGCCTCAGTAACTCTGGCGTGCTTTTTAACAAACGTGGGACTACGTAGCATCCTCTTGCTCTCTGTGTCAATCCCGTATTCGCGGGAGAGCGTGTCCCAGTACAACCTTCAATTTTGGGCTATGGACAGTCCACTTATACCCAGCGACAATATATACAGCTACACCTTGACAGTGTACACAGTTAAATACCTTTTATATGTAATCCGTTCGCTTTCAAACCAAAGTATGTACTATGACATCCCGTCGGTTCCAAATTACCACAATGACCATCACACTCCCTGTCCATATATACTGGGCGACATGTCAACAGTGATCATTTACGGAAGGTCCCGGAAGTATCAAAAGAGTGTAAGCGAAAGAAAAAAAATCTTCCATTCTCAGTGAAAGACAGCAGACGGCGAATGTCCAGAAGCATCTCTATTTTTCTGAACTTTTTTATTATTGGGAACAGCATTCCCATTACTTCCCTGTCCGTCGTTCTCCGAATAGAGAGATTTTTGTCGTACTCTTGCTGCTGGTAACCCGCCTCGGATAATGAGGGTTGAAGAAATATTTGACGTTGCCTTTCGGTCCACACCAACGCATATACTGAGCATTTTAACAGTGTTGCCGTGCACTTCCGGCCCTGTGGGAGCCAAACCGGAGAGCTTCCGCCTTCCGATGTTGCTTTAGTGAAAATTCATCCCAAAGGCGTGGACCCAAATAACGTGGTGCGCGCTCTGTTCAGATTGTCCTGTACTTAAGATGTGTGGTGCATGCGCTCTCTCTGTCTCTGTATCTCTCTCGCTCTGTTCTCTTCCAGTTTAGTCTTTTCTTAGTTTGCTGCATCGTACCTGCTTCCACAATGGTCTCTTTACCCACGGCGACAACAACGCGACGAACGGCATCCCTTCCCAACTTTCTGCAAGCGGGACCCAGGGGCTGGAGGTTGACTAGCGTGTTTCGTACCCACCGTACAGAGAGAGAGCGAGTTCGGATGGTGGGTTGTGATCGACAAACAAGTTAAAGGATTTGATCTGTCTCACCAAACATTGGAAGGGCCCAGTAACTGCTTCAAACACGCACGCTGGCGGCACAAGGTTTTCTCAACCCATCTATCCATCCACCATCACGTACACACGCTCACGCACACATACAGAGCACTTGAGCAGCAACCCCCCCTTCCTTCCGCGCGACATTCGTTGGGATAGCCGTGGGTGGGAGGGGGGCCAACATGCACCATTTCCTCCCTTTCCCGGCAAGCGTTCCATTTGTTTAGTATGCATCTACTCCCTCCCTAACACGAAGGTCACAGTTTGGGATAGAAGTCAACCCAAGTAGAGGGCATTTCGGCTGCAGTTGACCGATCGGTGGCCCTGTTGGATCCCCAGTGTGGGGCCTTGGAGCGTGGCGTGCCACCACATTGTTATGACAAAACAAGGAGAACCGTTTTGGGAGGCTCACACCGGGAGTAGTCTTCATGTGGATATCTAGCGAGAATGACGGAGCGTGTGCACAGGTGCACCACGAGTGGAGCGAAAATAACCTTCTAGGGAGACTGTTACGAAAAAGGTATTCATGGAGCTGTACTGTTTACAATTGGTAATTTATTGTTTGCAACTATCCCGAAGTTCGTGTGAATCTCGAAACAGGTACAATCAAAATGGCTCCTAAGAAGAAATTGGAATTCTACGAGGACTTCCTCCTCGGTGGTGTGGCTGCCGCTGTCTCCAAGACTGTGTCTGCCCCCATTGAGCGTGTCAAGCTGCTTGTGCAGAACCAGGACGAGATGCTCAAGACTGGCCGTCTCGCCAAGCCCTACAGCGGCATGATGGACTGCTTCGCTCGCGTCTACCAGGAGGAGGGTATTGCTCCTTTCTGGCGTGGTAACACCGCTAACGTCATCCGTTACTTCCCCACCCAGGCTCTGAACTTCGCTTTCAAGGACTACTTCAAGGCTATGTTCAACTTCAAGAAGGAGGAAAACTACTGGCAATGGTTCGCCGGTAACATGGCCTCTGGTGGTCTTGCTGGTGCTTCTTCTTTGGTCTTCGTCTACTCTCTGGATTACGCTCGTACCCGTCTCGCCAACGATGCTAAGTCTGCCGGTAAGGGCGGCGGTGAGCGCCAGTACAACGGTCTGGTGGATGTCTACCGCAAGACTTTGGCCTCTGATGGTATTGCCGGTCTGTACCGTGGTTTCGTTATCTCTTGCGTTGGTATCATTGTGTACCGCGGCTGCTACTTCGGTTTCTACGACTCCCTGAAGCCTCTGGTTTTGGGTGAGTCCAACAGCTTCATGGCCTCCTTCCTGCTGGGTTGGGGTGTTACCATCACTGCTGGTCTGGCCTCTTACCCTCTGGATACTATTCGCCGTCGTATGATGATGACTTCTGGTGAGGCCGTCAAGTACAACTCTTCTCTCGACGCTGCTGCCCAGATCATGAAGAAGGAGGGTGTCGGCTCCTTCTTCAAGGGTGCTGGTGCCAACATTCTTCGTGGTGTTGCTGGTGCTGGTGCTCTGGCCGGTTTCGACAAGATCAAGGAGGTCTACATCGACTACCGTCTCGGTCAGGAATAAATTTGTCCCATCGTTTCCTATGGACGCTAGGTCTGTTCAAACCCATTGATCGATCGCCTAGTGTATTGTCTCTGTTGACGATTGGTAGTTCTGCATGATCTGCGAGTCCTTGCAGTGTATGTGGACGCGGGAGTCCCCGGATGCAGGGTACGGCAGTGAAATGTGTCATTGAACATTTACATGGGCGGGCCGCGGATCCAAAGAGCATGTGAACTCTTTGTATTGAGGGATGTGTACGAGGCTTCGGCCCTCAGCAGCACCCAATATCGGAGCGATGCCGTTCTGGAGCTTGGTCCAGTCTTGATCCTCTTTTCGTTTTACATCATTAAACCTTTTGTGATATCAATCGAAAGAACATAGCCATGTACAACTATCTATCTACATGCATTCGACTTCTTGTTGGTAGCTCATTTGTATGCTTTGAAGAGCGAATGGTGTGAAGTCATATCCGTCCACCTGCCCTGGGGTGCTAGTAGATGCAGAAACAGGGACTGAACCGCGTCTTTGCAGCAGATAACATGCAGGACCACTTACACCACACGAAGCGGTGTCTGGAGGAAAACAAGGCCCCTCCCTCCCCCTAACCCCCTTTTTTCTCCCTCGTCCCCGATTCGCCCCGTCTACTTCCGCAAGGGAGAAAGACACTAAACTGGCAAACAGTTTCTGTTGTTGCGAACGAACTGTGGGAGCGGGACTGGCGGGTTTGTTGGGGGAATTGAATAAACTGGTATGCGTCCAAACGTATATGAAGGAGCCCACGAGGTTTGAGCATCGCTTGAAGAGGAGTTTATACAATGCATCTTTGGCGCAGCTAGACATCCAAAGAAGCCGTCGAACATGTCATTGGAGCGCATCATTCTTGTGCGCCATGGTGAGTCAGAGGGCAACGTGGACCCTGACGTATACAAGAGAAAGGCTGATCACTCAATTGAGCTTTCTGAGAGAGGGCACAGGCAAGCAGAAGACGTGGGTAAGTTTCTGAAAAAATTCTTTGAAGATACTTTCGGGACAGAGAAACCACTTATCCGACTCTGGAACTCCCCGTACGTGCGCACCCGCCAGACGGCACAGCATATCCAAAGTCAATGCCAGGACTGGATCTATGATCGCACAGAACACATCAATTTCGTAGAGCAACAGTTTGGTCTATTTGATGGTTGCCGTACAGATGAAGAGCGAAAGGCCATTCATCCCCACTCTTTTGAGCGTTTTAGACGCTGCATTGACCATGACGGCTTATTTTGGGCAAAATTTCCAGAAGGCGAGTCCCGCTTTGATGTCGCGGTCCGGGTTCATCAGGCTTTCGGATCGATTCACAGAGATGCGGAATGCAGACCATACCGCGACGGAATCAAGAACATCGTAGTGGTTGCCCACGGAGTAACAATCCGTGCATTTGTAATGCAATGGCTCCATCGATCGCCTGAATGGTTCAATACAACTGTGAACCCGAAGAACTGTTCAGTTTGGCTGCTTGAGCGAAACAAAGACCAAGGATACATTTGGGCGGGCGAAGATCATGCACCCACGAACTCGTCAAACGATACACTAGCAGGACCCAAGAAGTAAAGAATATTGAGCGCAATAGACATATTTAATTCAGTTAGGGGCGTCACGATAGGCAGCATAGGCTTCGCTGATGACAGCAAAGATGCGGTTCGCCAACTCTTCGTGTTCACCACCCTGGTTTTTGTCGGGGTGAACGACCAGGCATGCCTTCATGTAGGCTTTCTTTATCTGTCCAGCGCTCTGCATGTTGCCAATGTTCGGATCAGTCCAGCTGGCACCTTCCCAAAGAACCTGACTCATGCTGCCCAATAGTGCACGAATGTTGTTCTCCTTTCCAGAGTACCAGGAGCGAACCTTCTCCTTCTCCTTGGCTTGCAGTGCAGCCTCAGGATCGTCAGCTTCAAGTTGGGCCATGCGAATCGCATTCATGGATTTCATGGAAGGGTCCTCGGTCTTGGGCACAAAATTATGAGCTGAAAGAAGATCTGAGAAGCTGCCATCACCTTGGGATCCGCTGAGAGGTTCCTTCGACATAAAGAAGTCATTGGGGTTGTGTCCTTGTTTCTTCACAGACGCACCGCGGGAAGGTTGCTGCTGATTGCCACGCATTTCAGCATGGCTCACATGGACGTTATAATTGGGCCGTGACGGAGGTGGTGCGTGCTGCATCTTAGGACTGGCCCCTCCACGCACGTTTGCGTTGGCGGCCTTCGGAGAGCTGGCACCCGAGTTTGCTGGAGCATTGCTCCCACTACCGCCCATCAAGTTTGCAAATATGTCATCAGCCGCTCCCATACCTTGCTTTCCCCCGGCACCCATCATCGGCTGGCCTGCCGACCCCGGACGATTGCCCATTGGGCTTGAACTTGCTGCGCGGTTGTAGCCCTGGGGTGCCATTGGGCGGGGTGCGCCCATTCCCATACCACCATTGCCCATAGCGCCAGGTACTTGAGGACGACCTCGCGCTTGGAACCCAGCTGCTCCACCATGAGCCGCAAATCCAGTAGGCCCACCACCCATGGTAGGACCCCGCTGATCAAACTGATTCATGTTCTGACCGGAGCCAGTGCGTGGGATACTGGCTGAGCTGCTGGTTCCACTCATAATGTTACTAGCATCGAAGCTACCGAGCAAATCGGGGCCATCGTTGCCTTTGGAAGTGGTTTCATCAATGCCCAAGAAGTCATTAGTGATCTGATCAGCAGCACTGGGACCTGTGCTTGGGCCACTTGCACCGAAGATGTCGTCAAGACCGCCACCGCCAGTCTTGGTGGTGGGCGTCTCTGCAGGCGCATGAGTCGAAGTGCTATTCAGATTAAGCAAGTCCCCATGATCACCACTTTGAGATGCATCCGCCGCCGGCGTAGCAGCTGGTGTTACATTTCCGCTGCCGCCATCCAACATTTCCCAGACATTCTTCGGGGCTGATCCATTGGCAGGTTTAGCTGTTTCTTCCTTGCGAGGAGGCGGGACTGGAGTCTGATCCTTCTGTGGACGCTGGGGTGGCCGACGATTTGGTGATGCCCGAGGTACAGCACCAGAGCCTCCTTGCGGCACAACATAGCAAGATGTCTTCCAAGCATCGGGCGCACGTTCCTCCAACAGCCGACCTTCATTGCTTGCAGGTTCTCCATCTGCACGATAACTTACCCGAAGCTTAAAACGATCCGAAAACCGCTTGTCAGCACATGCAAAATCCAGCTCTCCCTTGCCAAAATCGATCCGTTTACCGTCAAGATGCGCAGTATGCAGTTGGAGCTGAATATTATTCCCAGCCTTCAGTCGCTGCATCATTGCACCCGCGGCATGGTTGACGACGATCAAAACATCCCCCGCAACGTCTGCTTCCATGGAAATGTCTACCATCTTATCAGTGATCTCAAATCGACGCAGAGTGTCAGCATTGTCGGGTTTTGTACTAAAGACGAGCTTCTCTCCACTTTTCTCAAAAACTTCAATGTATGGTTTGATTGCCTTGCCCCAAGTATCAAGTCCCGGCACGGGGCTGAATTGAATCCGATCAATGACAAACGGCAGCTTAGCAGGCACAAATCCTTGCTGGCACATGTCGGTAAAGTATCCGAGGTAGCGTCTCTGTGAAGGTGACGCGCACGGTGCACCATCAGGGGTGCGCCGGGTTTGGAAATACTGTAGGGCTTCCTCTGGAGACTTGCACATGCCACAATAAATGAGGTATGCAGCAATCACGCAAGCCGTCTGGCGCTTGCCATCTGTGCAATGGACTGCGATCACATTCTCTGGATCAGATGTCAGCCACGTATGGAAGCTTTCACAAATATCAAGCAGCTGTTCCAAGGTGGGGGCGACATCTGGCTTGCCTGGGAACTCGACGGTCTGGCCATTAAAGCGCCGATAGTCGTACTTTTCGGGGGTCAGGTTATAAATCATGTAGTGACCCCGCGGATGGTTGGTCTCCAGAAAGTGATGGACCTCTTCGATACTGTTCGACTGAAGATCAGTGATGCCACGCTTCGAAGGGAACGGCATCGCGTAGATCTTGGGCAGAATTTGCGTAATGTCCACACCTTCAGGCATTTGAACTCCGCTGACTTCAGACACCATCTTCTTCGCCTTGCTAAAGGCTGACATACCAGCAGACTTGAACATATTTCCCATCTTCGACATCCCTGCCGTTAGATCGGCTGTGTAGTCACCGCTTGCGCGGGGACCCTGGTCCCCACTAGCCCCAGAGCTACCTCCCATGTTGGGAGTCATCCGACCCATAGCGGCACTTGCTTTGCTCGTGATGCTGCGAAGTTCAATCTTAGTCCCTGCCATCTGAATCAATCTGTCCAGTTCAGAACGAACATTGACAGAGTCCGCACCGACTTGGCCTCTCAGCTGCTCTAGTTGTGACAGCACGGAACGGATTGAAATTCGAGAGTCAGAGTCCGGAGCAAGCATTTCTCGCAGTAATGGCACATACATCTCAGCTTGTGTGCCAGAGGGATAATCTACCTTACCACTCATGATACGTAGCTTGTCCTCCGGGCCGAATGGAGGCTTAATGAAACAGAAACGGTAGAAGATACAACCCGTCGCCCATACGTCTGCTTTGTGTGTGATCGGGATATTGGAGTGCAGATCAACCATTTCCGGTGCACGGTACTGTAACGTAGACACCCGCTGAATAGTATCCTCCGCTAACATAGCTTCCTTCGTATTTTGTGGCTTCATGACTGTGGTCGTTGCAGAACCAAAGTCACAGAGCTTTATATCTCCTTGCGTACTGACCAAGATGTTTTCAGGCTTTAAATCGCGATGAATGATCTTTGGCTCCTGGGAATGCATTGCATTCACAGCTTGAGCTGTGGCGTACATAAGGTGCCATATCATACCCGGTTCCAACTGCATCTGTTTCATGTACATTTGGTTCAAAATTTCAGCGAGCATTCCACCATCCATAAATTCTGTTACTAGCAGAACTTCGGCATTTCTATGACTTGTCTCCTTTGCTGAAATCAACTGAGTATCGAAAACTCGTAAGATGTTAGGTTGGCCATCGAGCTGCCTCAGGAATCTGACCTCTTGTTTCAGATTCTCCAGCTCGTTTCGGTCGGCCGCAAGCATTCTCTTGAGCGCTGCATTCTGTCCTGTAGCTGCATTTTGGACTGCGAACACGTACGAATATCCACCCTCTCCAATAGTTTTCAAGACTTTGTAGCGGTTGTTGCCGACGTTGACTGTTTTCCCGACGATATCGTCCGTCATTGTGTATGCTTTGTTGAATTAGTTTATCTGCGAGCCATGCAGAGATATGTCGATTCTATTCCTCGATCATTGTATATTTTCGGACAGTTTATCATGTGTTAACGTCCATACCAGAGTCTGTACGATAAATATTGACCAGGCATTAGCACACACTGCCATTGATCCAGCCCTCGCAGTTCAAATAGGACTCGTGCCCTGAGAGACATGACTATGACGTACTCCTTCGCACTACGGACAACAGGTGTCAGAAGTCAAAGTATTTCAAAAGAACAGATAATGAAGCTGTGGAACAGAGGAGAACATGGACGAGAATCATCTCGTACTGTATGTACACGCCTTCCAATCGTTTGCTGCCAGGGCTGGAGTGCTCGGTACCGCACCATCCCCTTCATTGGATCGACCCTTCGCTGTACCAGTGTTTCTCGTTCCTCCATCCGCGATGGCAACGCTGCATCATCACACGCACTATTTGTCAGCTGCTCCTGATGCCTCCCTCCCTCTCGTCTTCGCAGATGCAAGGCGCAGGACAAGGGGAGCGGGAGGGGGACGAGTATCAACCAAATGCTTAAGGGTACGCAAGCACGGAGCACAAAGAACCAATCCGGTGGGCCCGTTCCACAGACTACGGGGGTAGTAACAGCCAGCTTCATATCCTTTTAGTGTACAATAAGAAAAGGCGATCGCAGCCCTACCCTCTACAGTTTGGTTCCTTTTTTTTTTAACTGCAGGACAACCTTGCCTCTGTAGTACCAGTGCGAGCGGGGGCTGCTGCCAGGTTTTCTTTGTTTTGCCTTTTCTGCTGGCGTATAATAATTCCTCATTGGGATCCTTGTGCTCGTGCAGTCTGTGAGTGAGTGCTGGACTGATCAGATTAATTCTCAAGGATTCCACTGCAGGGTCATGCCTTGGCCCCTCAACTCACACGCAGCACTTGCCGTAGCACCCATGCAGTTACTGCCCCCTCCTGCCCTGCCAGGCATGTCCGGCAGGCCTCATCCCAGTGTTTCTCCTGCTGTGAGAAAGTACCAGCTGGAAAGTACAAGGAAATCGAATGTACGAGGTATATGCATTCAGCAACGGAGGGAGGGGCACCAACGACGATGCAATGCTACCGCTTTCGCATATCTCTCAATCTCCCATAGAAAATACTTGAAGTGTATCGCTGTGATTGTCGGCGCGGTACTTACGCCAGCGAATTTCTTCCCGGACAGGGAAAGGCAGGGGGGGGAGAGAGGCCTTCCGAGTGGGCACCCTGAGCGACTATTACAGGCCCAGCATAGAAAAACTTCCCGCTGCTGCTGCCGCGCTGGCAATTGGAGAGAAAGGTATCGTTGATTCAGGCAGTTTCCCCCTTGCCTGCCGATGGGAGTCACCAGTTCGTCTCAACTCGCGTTGACCAGGATTGCACACTTACACTGAACGCGACCCATCTTAATAATTGTCAAACGTGAACAACACCGCCCGACCGCCCTGCCTTTCCGCCTTCCCTTGTTTTGCCGTTGTGAGCGACGAGGGAGAGAGGAAATGACCGCCGCCGGAATGAAAATGATCAATTAAAATAAATGTATGGCATAAAATTTAGGCACAATACCACGCGCATTTCCCTCAGCTGCCCGGTGTTGTCTTAGACCGGCGATTGATGGGATGGGCGGGGAACATCCGACCACGGACATTTCATTTTGCGTTGAGAGTGCATACTTCGGGGGAAGGCAGCTTAAGAACATGAATAAGAGGCAGACAGACCGAGCGAAGCAGTGGAGAACAACCCTCACTGCGAACGGGGCATAGCCACAAACGCCAAGAAACGGGCAAGCGAACGGACCGAACGGCTGGGGAGGCTGCTGTTTTGGGTGTGCTGGTTTCTTTGACGGGAGGGGGACACCGAAGGCCCACCAAAAGAAGGAGGCAAAGCGGCAAAAGGGTCTCAAAGGGTCCTCCGCCTCACTCCCCCCCCCCGCGGCGGGGCGGCGGGGGGAGGTTCGTCCCCAAGCTCCGAGCCGGGGTTTGAGGTTCAAAGTTCCCAAGAGAAATATCGCGAGGGTTGGAATGCCCCAGCGGTCACCAAGAAACCGGTTTTGGTACACGCCGCGTACATTGCTGTATACGCTGTCCGTAGTGCTTGAGTAGCTAGTGGAAGGACTTTCGAATGCGCAGGTATACGAGCTGTCGATCAAGATTACGTATACCAAAGTCCATTGAACAGAGAGAAGACGTGCTCGATGACAAATGCGTTCGGTAATACGTCACGTTTGAGCACTCAGAATGTGAGAACAGTTGCAATCTCAATTGAGACTATGTTAAGACAATAGCATAGGGTTAAACAGCACTCCGTTAAAATGAGTGATGGTCCACCACCGCTCCCACCGAGCGATACAAAGCCTCCTCCGCTCCCGCCGAAGACTCGAGGGTCAATAGTGGAGATCGGGTCAAAACGAAGCTCTGTGAGCGGATCAACCATTGACATAAATGATCAGATGCACAGGGGTACAGACTCACCGCAGAGTGCAGGAAGCGTTCGGGTACCGAAGGCGACCAATGGGCCGCCTCCATTGCCACCTCGGGCTGCAAGCATGCGGTTGCCACCAAAGCCTAGCTCGGTTGGTTCGCCGCAGTCGCGCCTAAAGAGTCTCGGTAACAGTGTCCCTCGTATTGAAAATTTACCACAGAGACGTGCAGAGGAAGATTCATTGAAAACAAACAGTGGCAGAATTTCGGGAAGTACGCCGAGTGCTTTGAGTCCCGGATTACTACCGGAGGGCCACAGTCCGGACAGTCCAGCGAACATGCGGAATCTGACCCTCGGACCATCACAGCCGAGCTTACCGCCGAAGCCACCTGAGGCTGTGCCATACAATCTACTACTGGCTGTCAATGGCTTGCCTGAATACCTCACACCATTCCAACATTTCACGAAGCTCATTCGGTACCCAGCCCATTTGACAGTCTACTTGAATTTCCTCCTCATTTCGGATATTTCAGAAGCGCTTTATTTCTACATGGACATTGACTACTTTATTCACACAGATTTTGATGACGTAGAGAAGGCAAGGGTGTGGGCTACCCGCATTTTCCACGAGTTCCTAGATGAATCGGCAAGTCCATTACCATTGAGGCAACCGGACCCAGAAGTCCCGAGACGCATCCAGCTCAACATAAACTTACCGTATGCAACGGTTGCAAGTTTGAAGGACTTGTGGCGCGG
This sequence comes from Corallochytrium limacisporum, assembly GCA_002811645.1. Classification (NCBI taxonomy): domain Eukaryota; genus Corallochytrium; species Corallochytrium limacisporum. The sequence goes on from PDIP01000014.1 coordinate 56,512, forward strand.
TATGCATGCAGCGCTGCAAAGTATGCTGAGTGACCTGTTGAACATGTTCTGTACCTCACTGCACAAGGGTTTGGGTGACATGTACGGTATTCCCCGCTTAGAGTTCCTGGACATGTCTGTAGATGCTGATCATCGTGATCTGGCGCTTGACATCCTCAGTCCCCATTTCCAAAACTACACTGAGAACATGAGGGCTTCTCCTAGTATGCAGGCACAAGCAGTAGCTCAATGCCAACGGGATCGAATTGTCCATTTTTCGATGCTTTTAGGAATTGATGCACATGCTCTGGACAGGGCATTTGACGCTGGAAGCATCATTACAGTGAGGTCTCATAGACTGAAACCTGCGAAACTTCCCATGGCAATGCCATGTGCGGCATGCCGCAGTTTTGTGCTGCCCCGGGACAAACGATCGCTTCGATGCGCGAATTGCCGGCAGGTGTGCCACGGGTGGCGCTGTCTTGAGAATTTGGGGGCTGATTGTGCCCTCGGAGGCAACAAACGCCGAGCAACCGAAGCATTTTATGACGATGCACCTCTTGCTGTGCCTCAGCGGAATGAGTCACTGTTGGCAGATATTGATGTGCAGAGTGCGGCGTCATTTGGTGACCCATCAGCTGTAACTATTGGTGAAAAGTCTTGGACTGAAACCTCGCCACAAAAAATTTATGCGTACGGTGAGATGGTCGACGATGACATGGCGACGTACAGCACAGCGGGACTAGACTTTAGTACGCACAGCGGATCTCAAGAAGATGAGTACGCAACCACTTCAGTTGCCATTGCAATGGTTGAAAAACGTCGAAAGGGACAGTCGACACAGAGGAGTGTAACTAGCACGAGGGAGAAGCCGGGACGCGTGCCATCGGCTCTGGCTGCGAAGCTTGACAACATTGCCTCTGCACCGTCGTTCTGGCTAGAGTATGCGGAGGGTGCCATTCCGTCTGATTGTCCAACAGAAGAAATGAAACGCCAAGAGGTCGTTTTTGAGATCATTATGACTGAGCGCAGATATGGTCATGATTTGGAGACCTTGAGGAGCACATTTTGGGACACGCTGGCTCGGGCGGGAGTACTCAACGAAAGCGAAGCGCGTTTCATTTTCGGCAATATCGAGGAGCTGTACCGACTAAACCAGCTTCTTATCAAGGATTTGGTTGCAAGGCAAAAGGAAGCAGTACTTGTGGGAACCATTTGCGATATTTTCCAGACCAAGATTCACGAGTTTCGCTGTTATGAATCATTCTGCTCACAGAGATCTGAGGCCCTTAACTTGGTAAAGGAGAAACGGGAGAGAGACAGCAGGTTCAGTCAATCCCTGAAGCAATGCGAAGCCAGCGAGAACTGCCGTCGTCTTCCACTAGAGGCATTTTTGAGCTGTCCATTGCAACGCCTCACGAAGTATCCTCTATTGCTTAAGACACTCCTGCAGTTAACACCGGAAGGAAGTCCCGATAAGCCGCATGTGCAGCAATTGCAACAGGACTTTGCGAACGTAGTCACTGATGTCAATATGGCCGTGCGCCGAGCAGAGAGTCGTCGACGCTTGCGTCAAATTGAGAAGCAAGTCACATTTGCCAGCAATGTTAAAAAACGCCCCTTTGTCAAGAACGATCGGAGTGTGCAAAAAGAGGGCTACCTGACGTTAGCTCAGTATGGATCACTACGTAAGCGCCGTATTTTGCAATACGTCGTCCTTTGTAATGATGTCTGCTTTGTCTTCACGCAGAAGGACAATCGGAGGGTCTTGGACAACGACTCACGTTTGATCATGGACCGCGAACCAATTGACACGTCAGAGATCATGGTCCGATCGCAGGCGAATTCGCCAGATGCCTTCTTTTTGGTCTACACTCGTGCTGATGGTACTCCGGCAATTGACGAATTCCATGCCGAGGACTCGGAAGAGGCCCAAAGCTGGGTAGAACAGATGAAACTGAGGGACCAGACCTACCAGCGTAAGAAGGACCTGTTGCGCAAGGGCGCGAGAAGTGAGCAAAAGGTGGCTGCGTAACAGCCATTTGTAAACCAATAGTACAGTACATACTATTATTATTCTTCGCACCATCAGTTTGATCCTACCCTGTTACCTTTGCCTGGAAACTTGCTGTTCGATGACCACGTACCACGAATAGACGCCAATTGATGATGCAACCAGCCGGGCACCCCAGTACTATTGCGTATACTTGAGTACAAGGCAAAGCCATTTACGGCAACGATGACCATTCCAACAAATGTCAACGTGATCCATGTCACGTAGCGTATCTCTCCACCGGCTGCTATGGGATAGAACGCCGTGACAGAATCAACTTGCCCGGGTAGTAGCGGAACCGGTGCATGACTGGAATCACTAGGTTGCACACTTACCACTGCCTGTGTCAATTCCACGACCCGGTATTGTCCACGATCGTCACCTTGGAGAGCACCCTTGGACGGTACCTGGTACCGCAAATGTACAGGAATAGTGATTTCCATACGGCTCTGCGAGAAAGAACCACTGCACAGCATGAATACAAAGTCTTCAGCATGGCCAGCAGGAGTTTCAATATCACTGAGAGCACCACTTCCAATGTATGCCCATTCCGTGCCCTGCAGTGCCTGTTGTACCTCTTCCTCAACAACATAGAAATCTGGACCAGTCTCTTGGTGAATACAGACCTGAATAAATTCAGAAAGACTTGATGGATCCTCGTAGCTTAAGACGTATCGGAGATCGCGATGCTGCCCGAGTTTGGTCAACTCTGCATGCAGGTAGCCTTTGACGGCAGTTTGCATTGGCTCATCGTTTCCAAAGACTGTGTGGCCATCAGCTCGGAATACTCTCACTTTACCGGCAAGATCGTCGGATACGGGAACTCTTTGAATGCGGTTTGCGGTGCAAGTGGTGGCCTCCGTCGCCCGAACTGTGTAGGAATCTCGATCATCAAGGCGTACATGGTATACCCTTGAATGTGGCGACCCATACAACTTTGCCAACGGTCCGCCTTGAAGCCACTGTTGCAGGCGTTTGTCATAGTCATCAGTGTTGACCAGTGGGATCAGTGGACGATGTTCATCTCCACTTGGAGGTTCAGCCAGCTGTGCCAGCAGTGATGCCCGACCTTTTGGAGTTGGCGAATACTGCACTCGCCTGCAAAGACTAGCAGGTGGCAAGATGACCCCGTACTTAAAACGCACCATTTCAGCCGACAATACTATTCCTACTTCAAAATTTCCTTTCTGTGTTTCCCAACTAAGTGAGTCAGGGCCGAAGATTTCTTCCAGCAAGCCAGTGATCTTGTCTTCTGTGGTAGGGCTTAGTGCAAGATTGACCCCATTCCCTCCCGGCCCACACAGCAAGGCATGTCCTGCACTAACATCCGGCGCACAGACTGATTTGCAGAGGCGGCTTGGCCGCATCAAGTCACGCTGTGAGCTCTTTTGCACAAATATGACATGGTTCACTCCTTCTTTGACCATCTCTTTAGAGACACGTTTGGCATTATTGGACACCCACACATTTGTGGTCGTTACATCAACAACTACTTCGGAAGCGGTCCAAATGCCTTCCAGGTAGCCATCTCTATGCTTTACATGGGAGGCATCCCCAGTGTATAACGAGATACTGGCTGTCCACCCGTGGGCATGAACGAATAGTAATAGAAGGAGAAAGACCCTGACCTGCCACATCGTTGGATCCTGTCGACAAGCAACGCCTATCTGGGCACTCTTCTGCGTCACGTTTGCATGTTGCTCGTGTGATACATTGACGCACTTACCAGGCTCGAGAAGCAGGCATCAACAATTCCCAGCGCGCGTTTGAAGTACGTTTTTGTGGACACGCACACCCCTGTGAGGACCGACAATTTTCCAAAACAGTCTGGCCTTCCCTGTGAATTAATCAATATTTGCGTTAGTCATCTCGATCAGTTTCTGGTGGCCCACCGAGCGGAAGGGGGGGGGGAGAGAAGGAGGGCACTGGCTTTCCTGCTCGGACGTTCGGTTGGGCAGCCTTGCGACACCTCTGAAAACCGAATCCGGAGACGGTGTAAGCTGGCTCGTACTTGAGAACCTTGGTTTTTTACTAGCAGTACGAATTCATAATGTTGTGTATGGTTTGTGTACTATGCATATGATGCAGTCATGGACTGGATTCACGTCTCTTGTGCGGGTCAGCGACCTCCCGGTCTGGTCGGCCATCGTCAACAGTACATTGATCTGTAAGCATAAATAAAAACATATTGAAGTATGATCACACCGGTCCCTTTTCCACTAACGACAACTCCTCCACCATCCTCTACTCTTGAACGGGTGTCTAGTACATCAGAGCCATGTTCCACGATGCTGGCTATACCATAAGGTAACCAAGTGCACCATCGTTGCGGCAAAGAACCAGGAGCTTTTGGCAGTGGGAGGAGTGCAGTGGGTACTAACAGTCAAAAAAAAGGGCTATACTTTTGATATGGGAAACAATTGGATACTGGTGGACACCATTTTTCGTGGATGTCAATCATCTGCACACTGACCCAATGCGCACTCCCATCTTGACCATCGACAGTCGCTCATACTCCATGCCCGCCGCTGGCTGGCATGAAATGTCGTCTTGGGGTGTGCGCGGTATGGCTTTGTTATTGCTGCAAAAGCCACGAGACTTGATGTTACCTGTGAACACACTCAATCACCAAGACCATTCCGGGTTGTAAAGAAACAGCCCTTCCCACAGTGAACAGATTAGGGAACTATGGGGTTTTCGCCAATTTTTGCGCCACATTACCATTATCGCCGGAGAGCAACTGTGTTCATCGCCAACCAGTCAGCGGTCAGCAGGGGAAGGCCCTGGAACGCGGGCATTGTGGGTCTCACCGCCTTCGACACCCTCTCCCTTCCACGATCGTTCCCCCTGTTCATACTGAGACTATTGGTTTCCATGCGGCCCCGGGGTGCCGGGGAGACCCGGAGGGAGCAAGCGCTGAGTCCAGACGCGCCCGCCGAAAGGGGGCCCGATGAAGCATAAAAAGGAGAGTAAAAATAAAGAAAAAAAGGAGGAAAGAAAAAAAGCAGGACAGCGATGAAGCCGCAAAAAAAAAAAAAAAAAACAGAGGCCCGGTCGGCCCCAGTCGGTCGATGGTTGGACTCCCGAACCCGTCGTTGCCCCCAAAGAAGGTGCAGTTCCTGTATTATGTTTTAGTCAAGCGAGAAATGTTTGAAGCAGAAAATACCATTGCCGGATATCAAACCGCCCCGGGAGTTTGTTCGAACAGGGAAAATCCTTAGACGACTCCGAGTTGGGCACTCAGCGGATGGTAGAAGGGTTGACTGCAACCGCGTTGCCATAGCCCATGTACTGTCAAGAGCACTCCGGATTGGTCGGCGGGGGACGTTCCCTACGAAGAAACGGCTTATGGAAACCCATTCCGCAGGGCTCGCCAGTGAGAACGGAAACAGTGGCACAGCCAGCCACATACGCGCTGCGCTGCAAATGTTGACATCGAAGGGTGTATGCATGGATGAAATGGAAACGGAACTAGAGGGCAGCACTTCACAGCTAGGAGGATGTTACTGTGCTGGACAGCAAACATGACGTTTCACACCCCTTGTAGACTGCACAGGTATGAGACGCCACTGTTCCTAGATCCACTGAGTTTGGATCGCTTCACTACGGCCGCACCTGACAACAAATGTGTGTGTGTGTGTGTGCATGAGCGTATACTTGAAAATGTAATCAACCGCGTAAGGCTTACAAATAGTTTCCGGGTTCTGACAGAACAGTGCCATGGTCATGGAGAAATACACTGTGCTCAACCCTATTGGCAAGGGTAGCTATGGCGAAGTGTTTCTCTGCAACCACAAGCGGCAGCCACACAAGAAGCTTGTGCTGAAGAAAATGTCCGCGCGTGGTACATCTCAAAAGGAGCTACTAGCAGCCACCACAGAAATCAATTTGCTGAAGAGCCTCAACCACCCCAACATTGTTAAGTACTACGACTCCTTCGAGGACTCAGACGGTAGCATGTACATTGTGATGCGGTACTGTGAAGGTGGTGATATGTACAAGCGACTGCAAACCCAGAACGGGATTTATTTCGACGAGAAGCAAATTGTAATTTGGTTTGTTCAGATAGCACTAGCTATGCAGCACTTGCACAGCCAGAACATTCTCCATCGGGATCTGAAGACGCAGAATATTTTTCTTACAGACAATGACATTATCAAACTGGGTGACTTTGGAATTGCAAGGACATTAGACAACAAAGAAGCTATGGCTTCCACACTGATTGGTACCCCGTATTACATGAGTCCTGAAATCTTCGCCAACAAGCCATACAACCACAAGAGCGATATTTGGGCCCTCGGTTGCTGCCTCTTTGAAATGTGCGCGCTGAAGCATGCATTCAATGCCGGTGACTTCTACACTTTGATGCAAAAGATCAACAAGGGGCGCACTCCGTCTGTTCCTCAACAGTATAGTGACGAACTGCGGAGCTTGGTCAAGCGAATGTTGCAGCACAACCCCGACGATCGTCCATCGGTTGATGAAGTACTGCGCGATCCTTACGTGCATTCAAGCATTAGGGAGTTCCTGGCCAAGAATGCCGACAGCAGTAAGCGAATGAAAGAGTGCCCTCGCCGCCGACGGAACGAGCATGGATCAACGGGCAACGACAGCACTGGTCTAAGCGGAACACCTCGTGGAGAGATTATTACACCACGGGGGGGACCCCTGAACGATGGCGAACAGCCTATACTTACACCTCGGTCAGTCCCCAGACCAAATGTAGATGTGGATGCACTGGGCAGTCCTCGAGGACGCCGGGCAGGCCCTCCAGCTCTGCGTCGCCGTCGACCGGGTTCTTCTGATAACCTGTATGCCGATCTAAAACAAGAGGATGCAGCGACTGCAGAGATAAATCGCATGCGAAGTGCTCGTGGCGAAGGTAGCTTCATCGCAAGCAGATACACCGCGTCGCGATGGAATGGCGTGTCACCAAACCCACGGGGTGCGAATGAGTCTCCAACCCATGTGCGCAGGCAACTTGCCCAAAACTCTGGACCCGAAGAATTCGATGTCAATGCCAACGGCGGCCTCATCGAGGATCAATTTGCTCAAATCACTCCGAGATCTCGCCGCGACCGCGCAAGTCGCGGTGACTTAAATCCAACTAGTCGGGCCAGTCGTCCGAGGCATCAATCATATGACCAGGATGAGGAGGTTCGGGAATTTGAGGGCTACTATTCCCGTTCAAATCTCGCCGATATCGACAGTGGCAGCAACTTTGGGCTCAACGCAGAACAACGTGCGGCCGCACGAATGCGTCGTCGTCGCATGAAGGAGATTGCAGGAATCCAAGACAGTTCAAGCCAAGTCTCTGAACCGGAGCCCCTGAGGAGGCGTCGTCCTGTTCATTTGTCTAGCAACAACCTTCGAGGATCGAACTCTAGTATAGGCGGTGGCTCGTATGCATATCAGACGGACGAGTCATCTGATGCAGGACCAACCGAATTTATTGTTCGTGGCGAGTCCAGGAGTCGACGCCGTGCGGTAGAAGAGTCGGCCGTGAAAGTGGTGGCAGGTGCTCGTAAAGACTTTGTGAATGAGAAGGATCGGCAGACGATGCTCAAAGAGATGATGAATACCTTGCATTTGAGAGCAAGTCAAGAGACGGAGAGCGGGCATGATTCCGGAATCGAAACCCAGGATAGCAGCAGTGGTCGGGAAGAGTACGGATTTGTGGGCGCAAGAAACCCGGGTCATCGTTCCCCCGATGAAGCTCGCGAAACGGCTCCGAGTAACGGGCTCAGTAAACGACAGATGGGGCATCTACGTCAACGTGAAGACATACTGAAGTCCGAATGCATTCGACGGTTTGGTGATTCTCGTTTCCGTAAATACTGCCAAATGGACCCTGCGGACTATTCCGTGATCCGTGACCTTACCCGGGAGGACGTCCGACTTCTCGAAGAGTACGTAATGACTTGTGATGCCCTGCATTGACCTCCCCCTGGCCCCATAGTAAAGTACTTGATGTCATAGTATGAACTTCTATGTATGATAAAAATTTTACTGTGCCAACATTCCTTGCTTACGTCATGGCGTTATCTGTCGCGGTTGGATCGACGTTCAGACCCTTCTCTACCTTCAGTTCCTCAATCATTTGTTCCAACTCTGGATGGGCATTGTCTCCATACACCGCCTGGATGAATTGTAGGATTCCCAGTTTTCCGATCTCTTGATGAGCTCGTTCGCCCCAGTGATAGAACACATTATGTTTGCTCTCTTCAATTCGCCGAATATATCTCTGGGCACGCCAAGATGTCAGCAGCCCTTTCAACTTGCCAATGAACAGGTCGGGTTGGTCCTTGGTGATGCCAAGATTTTCCAACTGACTGAACAGAGACTCCTCTTCAATATCGTTACGATCGTTTTGTGCAAGGTAGATAATCGCTAGCACCGTGCACAATAGACCGAAGTTGGCTTGTTCGCGGTCATCATACTCGAAAACTTCATTGATCTGCGAATAGTTGAATTGGTTCTTAAGGTAAAATTCGGTGTCACTGGACTTCCATCCTTTTGCTTTCACTCCATACTGGGTCATGTTCACAGTCTCTGGCATCTGAGAAAGCTTCATCTGCAGCCCGAAAACATCCTGCAGATACTTATCGGCCTGGATCATACAGGCTTTCAAATCCATTTGGGTCGCTTGGGGGAGGTAGTGTGAAAGCACATGTTCCTTAATCTTGTTGCGTGTCACTGGGACACAGCGAGCTTCACAGGTAAGAAAGTATCGTGCAATTTTACCACCATATTCAATTTGTTGCTGCTTCGAAAGATCACCAGAGTACTTCCACTCCGTTTCCTTTCTCGTGTCTTCGACTGCCTCATCATCGTCAATGTCCCGTTGGGTACTAGGCCCCGCCTGTGTAGTACCTGAACGGCCTTTCTTCCCCATTCTGTGGGCCTATTGCACAAATGTTTGCTTTACAAATTTGATCTCAGGCTCAAGATCCGTGTTGCGAAAGAGCTTAAATAGTTGGTGCGTGACCTTACGAGATGAGAAGCTTTGCCCCCTCCCCCGGGGGGAGGGGGTCCTTGAGGGAGCGCTTGGCTTGGCGCGAAGAACTTTGCCGCTGCAATTGATCAATATAGTTTAATCAATAAGTGGGAGGTCGTGAACGACTTTGAAGGTTTGGGGTTGTTCGGTGTGGAGGGATAGATAAATCTTTAATGGTAGCCGATTGAGTCGATCTGGTTCTCTTTTGTTTTTTCTGGGCAAATCTTTCAGGTATTTTAAGTCGATATAGAGGATTGAGTCATCGCGTTGGAGTAGACATGCCAGTTAGGGACACCGCCACGATGGTCAACGGTTCCCCAACGAGCTAATGCGAACTCCTAAGCAGCATAGGCTGTATCCACTGCCATCAGCATTTCATGAGTTTCATTGTAAGCCTGGTCGAGCATTTCTGACATGACCGCAGTGCCCTTTTTCAGCATGCCCTCCTTGCCCAAATGATGTTGGAATTTTTCGTCAATAGCGTGCAGCTTCAGTTGTAACTTTCTGATATCATCTGGTGTGAAAGCATACTCCTGCTTTGTTGTTTCGATCTTGGCCAACAGATCACGCAGATGGCGATGATCGGGCAGAATCTCCTGGTCTACCTCTCCAAGCAGCCTCTCACACTCATCAAGTAGATCATAGCAAGTCTCTCGCATCTGGGCCATGGCTGCTTGGCCTTTGGGGATCGGCTGCTCCGGATGGTACGCCGGCTGGAAGTAGCCACTCGGGCGCCAGTGGGCTTCGAGATCCAGCAGGAGCTTACGGAAAGGTGCCAGTCGTTGCTCCGTCACGGACTCTTCTTTCAAGATCTCTTCAAACTTGTCCTTGACGAAACCGTAGCGCTCAAAGTACGGATAGAGGTCCTGGTCGACCTTCTCTACTCCTTCCAAAAGCAAACGGCATCTCCTAAAGTTCTTGTTTAGCATTGCACTGAGGATCGCCTGGCCCTGAACCAGATGCCCGTTCTGGTCTAGAAGTCCTTTCTTCTGGACATGTTCACGCTCGATCTCCATCAGGCGGGTCTGAAGAGGCTGCACATCGTCCTCTGTGCAACCATCTTTTTCGTACTGGAGCAATTTCAAGCGGATATCGTCCAATTCCTTGATGATTGGAAATTCCTCCTCGGCAGGATGCAGGGTCATTTCCAACATGCCCCAGATCTCTTTGTAGGCACGTTCTAGGGACCAATCGAGTTGGCGACAGATGGCCAGTCGTTCATCGCCGAAGGCTTCGAAATCCTTGGCTCTCTCCTCGTATTCTTCGCCCAAGACCACGCGTTGGATGTCATAGAGCGAAACGAGGTATGGTTCAATGTCACCGAGGAATACAACGCCGTCCTTACCCTTGCTCTTCTTGATGGCATGAACCTTGTGCCTGATCAAGTGAACAAGTTCAACAGCTTCCTTTGGTGACAGCTTCTTGATGAAGTTTTCGTCCATCATGGACTCAAGATCAACGTCTTTTCTTTGCATCATCTCGATGTTTCTTGGATTCAACATATGACTCAGCTGTTTGGTACGCCACGCTCATGGCCCAATCACAGTTCGATCTGGCAACCTCTTCTACCTGCCTGGTTGTACCAAACGATCAAATTAGCCTTTCCTTCGGCTAAATGATGGGTTATTCTGCAACACAGAAGCACCGATCCGAATGGACATCTGTGAGTGTGGTTCCTGCGATATGCATCCTCTGCGATTCTTCGGTGTTTGCAGCCCACCCGCACTTCCTCCCCCCTTCCGACCTATCTCAATTGGAATGTCACAATGGGTGCAGAATTCCCCTACGCAACCGGCCAGAGGAGATCGGCATGAGACTCACTGCGGAATAAAAAAATTCTCAAACCAAACTTGCCATACATTCAAGACTAAATTCTCGAACGTTGAAGTTCCGAAGGCTTGCCCTCCCGGATTGGCTGTTGAAGTAAAATTGTTGGTGACACAGTGCTGGGGCCTCGGCACGATTGGGGAGGGCCATAGTACATTACGTACTACCAGTCTGACCGGCTCGGGGGCAGTGCGGAGGAATTTTCCAACCGCCTCGGAGTGACCGTGATGTGGAGCTTTTCTTCGTTTGCGGATAGGTATGTCTGACAGCTCCATGCAATGGCCGACCAGCATCCACCGAAGCGCACGCCTGTCCATGGTCCGTGAAACGAAAGACACACAATGGCTCATGCATGCGTACACATTCGGAAACATAAGGAGGCTCTTGGATCGCAGCGCGGTGTACTTGATTGAAAATACGAGAAGAGATGGTCGCCGTAAGCCCCGTGCTAGGAATGAGTGCGAGGCTTTGAAGGCGTCAGGACGGGGAGGGAGCCCGGGTACACACACCCAGAGCCCAACCTTGTGGTAATTTGCATACACACCGAGGGTCCAAAAACTATGGAAAGACCCTCCCTCACCCCCGCCTCTTTTGCGTTATGCGAGCTGCGGGGTTCCCCCGTGACGCAAGTAGTAGGATACCAAAACACGAGAACAAAAAAAACATCCGCCAAAGTTGCGCGGGAGATCCCACAAGGCACTTCCCGCAGTTTCCGTGATGAATGAATGCAACGGATTGGTGGGTACAGGAATTGGAATGCGGTCAATTCCACTTTCGGCTTCAAAATATCATTCTGACGGCTTCTCCATTCCTCTAACGGATGGGTCCCCGACAGGCAGCCGTCCCACCCGAAAAAGAAAAAAAAAACACCCTTGGACGAGAGATCAATTTTGAATATTGATCAAATTCCATTTTGTTGTCGAGGTTTGGTCCCGTCCGGACAGGTGTGGGCACGAGTACAATTTTATCTATACTTGTCCATCTCGCGCACAAGAAATAAACCTTGCACTACTGTGCGCGAATGGGTACAAGCGAACGGGTTCACGTCAAATTTGGGCCAGTGCACAGGCCACCTCAGCAGAGATCGGTGATAGAGACCGGATGACCAAGACGATCCGGTACATTTTCGATGCAACCTTTACTTGTCCGGTTCCCGCAGTGGGAATGCTGTATCTACAACAACGTTGCTCGGGGTTGCTTCCACGGATGTCAAAGTTTGCGACAACTGCTACAAAAGATTCAGCAAAACGACCCCGGTATGCAATTTGATGAGACTACCCTAGGTGTCGCGAGAGCCGACCAGTTGGACATGGTCACCAAGTCCACTGACAGGATTCAGGGTCTTCCTTTCGTTCTGAACAACGCACGAATGGCTGCCGAAATTTTAAAGGAGAGAAGGCCGTCAAAGTTATACATTCTAGGTGGTGGCTGTGGTATTGAGCCAACTCCTGTAGGGTATTTGAACGGCATGGTCCATGGGAAGCTGGGGGTAATCTGGTGCGACGCTCACGCCGATTTGAATACCCCCCACACGAGCCCAAGTGGAAAGTATCATGGCATGCCTCTGCGGCATATCTGTGGAGAAGGTAACAAAGAGATTCACAAAATTGTTGAGTCCTGCGGTGGGAAGCCGGTGAGTCCATCTCAGATCGCATTGATTGGTACCCGAGAGTTTGACAAAGCGGAGGCAGAATTCGTGTCCGAGAATAGTGTCTACCATGCAACGGTTGACGAAGTTTCTTCCAGCCCGGAGAAGGCTGCACAGCGCTTGGCAGACCATTTCAAAGCCGCTGGTGTGACTGACCTGTACATCCACTTCGATCTGGACTGCACTCTGCTTGCGGATGTTGCCGCAGTAAGGGTGCCAACAGAAGCTGGGGTTCCCAGCGGCAAGATGTGTGAATTTATCCATGACATTGCGAGGCTGCTGCCGGTTGCCGGTGTTAGTGTGGTCGAATTGTCTCACGAAGTCGACGAACCTCTAGATTCGACAACGACAAGCAACGTAAAACAAATTTTGTCTGCACAGTGGAAGGCTCTTACGGTCAATATGTAAATATACTACTAGTTGTTTATGAGTTCACTCCAATTTGTCCTCGTCTGCGTCATCTTCGAATTTATTGAAAAATTCCTTGTGAATCACTTTGTCTCTGATGTCTATGTTGATAGAGCGGTCACCATCCACATCTATCTGCATGCGATCGCCGCCGCCGCGATCGCCTTCAAATTTTGACCGCCATCCAAAACCTCCGGCGGAGCGTTTGCTTGTTCCCTGCATAGTTTTATGTGTCTACCGTACGGAATTGCTTGAAGTACTCATTCTCTATTCATGATCGGAGAGTGTGGCCAAATTTTGTTTTGAAATACGTGCATCGGCGTTGACTCCATCGGTACGAGGCCAACCCGCTGACTGTCCCCACCCCCGGGGGGGGGGGAGGGGACCCTAAGGCCCCAAGCTCAGGAAATGAGAGTCCGCCATTCCGTCGTCGTGAAAGTACTTTAAACCAAGAATCTCTGTGTAGCCATGACCTAATTTGCTGGTCCACTGGAATATCAGGCCCGAAAAGTTTTATGACCCAACCAGACATGGTTCTGAACTGGATACACGGGTCGCCATCTTTGGTGGTATGGATAGACCTGCCGTAGATGACGCATCAAGCGTCCGTACCGCGGCGGCAAGTGTTTTAGAGCTACTGCAACGGAAACGCAAGATACTGACACCAGAGGTTAATCAAGAGCTGGTGATATGTCCTGCATGCTCGTCTGAGGTTGCATCAAACAAGATCAATGATCACTTGGACAAACAATGCACATCTTTCTCAAAGTCCCCTTTAAGGCCTCAGACAAAGCGACTCTTAAACGTTGGTAATTATTGGAAGGAGACTGCCGCTGGAAGACGAGACTTCCCAGCGGGAGAAGAGAGAAGGAAAGGTACGAGGATAATCGATATTTATGCCCAACCCCTTAGCAGAAGAGGCACAAACTTCACGGGGAAAAGACTGAAACTTGACGATGCGGCCGATGTTGATTGGAAGAGTCCAATTCACATAGACATCCCGAATCGCTGTCGATACTATCATCGGCATTTTCTCCAGATTTTGGAAGCGGTTTTTGCACATCGTCATAACTGTAAACTTTTCACCAGTGGTGAACTCGATCACGTAAAAAAACTGCTCTCGGCTTCAGGGGTGGAACAACGCTTGTTCATACGCCTGATGGGTCGCAAGCCGACGTGGTTCCGACTTGACAACCTTAAATACGACGAACTCCTAGACCAAGAAAAGCTCGATGAGTCAGAGAAAGGGTTCGTATCAATCACCGGGATTGTGGAACGTCTATGTGAGCGGGGACTTTTAAGTAAGTCATATTCCATAGACGACCTTGAGGACCTGCTCAAGACATTGAGCAAGAAAGAGATGGGCAAGCTTGCACAGGGTCGGAAACTGTCTCCAGGAGTCAATAAGGGCGAGCTTACGAGAGCACTAATCACTCATCATAGGAAACAAGGTACTTTCACGACTGGGTCCAGTCAGGTTCCACGTGACCTTGCATCCATGCTGGGCACGGTTGTGGCGATCCCGACTGAACTGAAGGATCTGTTCAGCAGAATACGCACACTCTTCTCCCTTAACTTTGAAAACGATGAATTGGCACCCAGCATCCTAGTGATGGAAATGAAGAATCGGGTTGTCTACCCTAAGTATGCCATCTCTCTGGGATCGGAGGGGATATTCTTGTCACGCTCCACATTTCGGGAGTACCATTCTGCTATGGTGAAACGACTGCAGATGGAGGCTTTCATCTTTGAAAAGAAGTTTGATGAGGCCCTCATCTTGTTGGCAGAAGCAAGAATGCAGCTATGGGATGGTAATGATCTTCGCTGCAGTTTGGTTGAAACTGTGCTCGAGAGCCCCTTTCTTCGCCGCTTTCATGCGGGAGAAGTCTACATGTCGATGCTGACAATAGGGGCCGAAGTGTTTGAGCGTTTACATCGGTGGAGTGACGCCTGTGATCTGTACGAGCAAATGATTAAGCAACACATCTTTGGACACAGTTATCGTGGAAAATGGTACGATCGCATTAGCATCAACCTTAAGGACCACCTCAACCATCACCATGAGTCCGCAATGGCAATTGTGGCTGGCCTGCGCGACCCGGTGATCTGTACTTCGCGCAGGCTGGCCCTGCAGAAACGGCTACAGCGACTGCGCTCAAAGTATCCATTTGCGTCTGATCTGTGCAAAGAAAACGAGTCCTTGTTTCTAGACATGAGGCCATATCGCAAACGTGAATTTATCGGAGAAGCGGTCCTTGGGAACATACGCTCTCTCAAAGCCAATTACATCTTCGATGATTGTCTGGGCTCGGTGGAAGAATTCGCTCTCTGGCAGTATGCCAGGGATGGATGGGCTGGCATCCACTGCGAGAATGCTTTGTTGCATCACCTCTTTTCTGTGGCGCTGTGGGATATTCTGTTCATGCCTGTCGACGGAGTGTTCATTTCAAAGTATCAGGTTGCACCGCTGGACCTTGCTACCGAAGCTTTCTATTTTGCGAGACAGGAAGCGATCGATGCTCGTCTCCGGCGTTTCCGAGAAGGTACAAACGAGATAAAGAAGGATATTGAAAGGCAGTTTCAGCTTTACTCAAGCCACAACGGTGCGTCTGCAAATTGGGATCGCTTCTCCTTGGAGTTCACATTGACGGCCGTAGATTGCATCGGTGCGGAGGTTCTGACTGGTGTCTTCACTGTTCTCTGCAGGGACTACCGTCATATGGCTGGCGGTCTTCCGGATCTGTTTCTGTGGAAGTCCAAGGAAAATGAGCACGTCTTTGTTGAAGTAAAAGGGCCTGGGGATCGTCTGAGTGAAAAGCAGCGCCTGTGGCTGGACATCCTAGCCGGTGCTGGAGGTACTGTCGAGGTCTGCTTAGTGAAGACGGTGGAAAGTCGGTAGGTCTTTCCTCACTACCCCGACAATCCATCATTCTGGATTCTGAGCACAATGAAATTATTATACATGATTCATCGAAGTGTGTGATTTTATTTGATGTTGAGGATTTGATAAAGACACAATGAGCACCCCTGTTGATTTTTGCAGACCACATTTCTTCAATGGGCTGGCGGGAGGTGCGACCAAGCCTCCCTACAAATGAAATCCACAGCTGCCGATGTCTCGTGCCAAGCGTTCGGAACCACACTGTGTGGTACTGAGACAGCGGAGCAGAAACAGCGCTCTTGCAGGCCGTCGTGTTTTCGTACTCTATTCTCACCAATGCATTCGATCTTGACCTAAAGGTAAGCGGTGTGCGTTTCCTCAGTGCATCTGTACGGACTTGGGGTTGCCTAGCGAAGTTTGATGCGTTTGCCAAGTACGCTCCGAGCCGCACGTCAACCCAGAGAAATCGGTTGGTACATTCCTGCACCCACACTGCCTGCAAGGAAAAAGGAAGAAATAAAGCGTACACAAGAAATTGATTCGGGATTATGTAAATCTGCGGCGCAAGTGCATTAGTGGACGCTAGCGTAACTGTAACACCAATCGAGACGAGTTTGGTCCCTACGGAGGATGCTGGTACGATCCTTATACGCGTTCGTTTTGTATACGCGCTCGTTCGTGGGGGCAGAAGCCCATGACTGGTACCTTCTTGTCCAGACAGAAGTCGAGCCCGTAGTAGAACGAGGGGGTTGGGGTGCGAGGGACCAAACAAGGAACGGACAACCGGATCGTCGCCTTGGGCGGCGACATCCATGGAAATGCGACATACACAGAGACGGACCCACATCAGCAGGCTCATCACCCTCATAAGTCGCATGAAGAGACTACACCAGAGCTCTGAACCGATGCATGTCTCGGATTGCAGCGCAACAGCACTTCAAAAATTGTGAGTCGCAGCATTCGACCTTGGCAATTGCTCTAGCTGCGCTGGTAGATTTCGTCCTGATTTTTCTTGCCTTTTCAATGCTTCCGAAAATGTGGGTTCGTTTGCTATGCGATCTCAAACAAAGCAATTGCGTCATTAAGAAACCAGCTATAGACTTATTGCTTCTACCCGGTCAGTTTTTTCCGTCACCCACAAGCCGATCAGAAAACGATGTGTTTACGACGGTAAATTCCAAAACAAGCTACCACGAGCACGGAGCAATCACCGCAAACCCGCAAGCAAAAGCGCCCATGGGATGTCTGGTGGACTTCCTATGTACTTGAGGCGGCCGCGCTCGTTCTGTTGGCATCAACCAAAAAGAATGACCAGATCGCAGTATCGCACATGGGGATATTCGCTCATGCATGGACAGTGTCTCGAGCAGTAAAAGTTTTAGCCAGCGATGATGATGACCATGTCCTAGCGATCATCCCGCAGCACGGTACATGGATTCCCATTTGCTTCGGGCACTACAGATCGGTTGGTCACCAATCAATTTCTGCTTTTTCTCATACCACCAGGGTGCTCTTTCCATTCATGTGCGTTGACATCCCGGCAGGGATCCAAAGGTACCTGGCCGTGAATCATCGCCGACTAGCTACACGATGGCACATGTGATACCCACTAGAAATTCTAGACAGCTGTGGATGAGGAGCTCTTATCCTTCTCTGCAGTGAAGGCTAAGCGAGTGAACGCGCGAAGAACAAAGCAGGCTCCTACGATCGCGCATAAGAATGTGGTAGGACACGACAGGGTGTCGGCACGACAACTTGGGAAGACAATATGCTTCATCGACAGTCCCATTGAGAAGGATGTTCCATTTTTGAACCACACATTCTGAAGATCTTCCTCCTACGTCTTTTGGTGCTGGCTCTCCCTTACGGTGTCTGAAGCGGGGTATCCCTCGATAGAGCTCGAAAGAGGTGTGACGTGATTCATAATTATGCCAAACTACAAATGGGACTGCCCGGATGGGTGGACGGTGGGAAACATGTTACGCGCAGTGTACACCGCACAGCAAGAAGGCACGGTCCGCAAAAGCCTCGCATTGGTCTGCGGTGGGACCATTGGAACGTTGAACTCTGTGCTCGTTTGCGTCTCTTTTGGGATTTGTACATCAAGCTGTCCCCTTACCATTCAGCTGTGAATATGTGAACAGTCGGGAGAAATGATCTGTTCATGTAAAAAGAAACCGCCGCAGGTCATTTCGCATCTGGGATCTCTAGGGTCATTCAAAACGGATCGTCCTATCCCTTGAAATGGCACTCTGCCGCCGGAAAACTCCAGTATGCGCAGAACCTACCCACAAATTTGCATACCTTAGTGGCAATGGCGGGCTGTGGATTTCGAGATGAACTGTGTTCCTCGCTCTGGCTGGCGGGACAGTCCCAACGGTTTCAAGTGAAATAATATCGCGGTAGTGAGGCATATTGGGAATGAGCCAGGAAGATCGCGAAGCAAGGGACGAAACAAGTTACCACCTTCTCTCGCCGTGTGCCGAAGCTCCTCTGTAGGCCCTCTGGCCGAGCAGAAAGCGATAGCGAACGCAAAAGTGGGATACACGGCATACTCAGTACTGAAACAGGAAAGATGCGGCACGGACTAGGAAAATACCACACTGCAAAGGTGCGAGAAAGACCCTTCCCCTCGAAGGCCTCACTGCTGTGGCCGGACTTAAGCCGAAGGACTTCTTACGGGGTGTGGCGCGGTAAGGAAATACTTCCACTATGTTGATAGTCATACGCCGTACAAACCGCCTACAAACCGCGGATTGTTCGCAAACGCCTGTTTCCCACAAATGATGGTCCGACGCCACACTCGTGAGGATCTCCCATTTATACCAAGGAATGCGCATGTAACAAATAGCAAAGCCATATAGACACCAGGAGAAACTATAGAGATTGTGTGTGCCTGTATTGGTTGCGAGTTGGAGCTCGGTCCTGTGTATCCGATCGCCGAAACGATGCGCGCATTGCACTACGACATAGCTTGTTGAGACTGCCGTGGAAGGTAGCCTTCCTAGGAAAGGAAGAAGACATCTGCCCCAGCAGGATGACCTGCTTGAATGGAAGACCCCAAAGTGAGAGATGTCCACCATGTTCACACCATATCAGAGGATGGTGATGATTTGGGGTACTTTGCCGTCGCTCGGAAGAGTATGTGTCTTAAGCTTGCTCCGGCTGTCCAGGTCACGACTTTGTACACACTATTTCCTTAAATGTTCGGGATCGGCATATCGAAGAGGTTTTGGATGACACCATCCCTCAGATTGTCGGAAATTTAATTCTTGGATACAGTGATCTTGTGGTTGTCTTAGCGGATGAGACTCACTATTCAATTATTGATGAGAAGATAAATACCTTGGGCTTCTTGCTCATCTCCGGTTCGTCCACAGCAATCCCTCACTGTACACCGATAAGGGCCATCTTTGGATCCACGTCGAACATCTGACCGTAGCTATGCGGGGTCCGGTTTCCATCGTGCACCGAGGCTGCTGCTTTGTTCCGTTTCGTGTTCGTCACTGCAAGGTCGGGCGTTCCGAATAAGGACACACAAACAGAACTGGGATGGGCAACCTGCGCTTCAGGCTGGAGTGACACAGCTTCCTCACTGCGTGAGATATGATGTGTTTCGGCTTCTGGGTGACTAACCATTGTGGAAGAAACTGGAACGCAATAGAAGATACTCTGCGCTGTAGTGCACTTCCAAGTCATTCACTTCTATGTGTCGCGCTACCTATTTCCCAACCACGTTTAGTGAAGTCACACATACTCTTGTCTGATAACTACCCAATCAAGCATCTCCCTAGAAGGGGCATTCAAGTAAGCCAAGGGAGAGATTAAGCAAATCGGAGACAGTAGCAGACATTCCATTTCGGAGATCCTAGTATGGCGGTTTTGGGAAATCGATCGGTGAAACGTGGAGTTCATAAGGGGTGCTCTAGAATTCGCTTTAGTTACTTGCTATGAGAAAAGGGAGCATTACAGCTGCATAAACCTGAAGGGGGCGCGGTCGAGGTGCGCGCGCATTTCGCGCTTTCAAACAGAGGTGTTGGGGCCCCATCGTTACAAAATGGAATCTCGTAACGTGGTGTCTTTTTCCAATAGTTGGGTCAAACTATCATTTCTTCACATTCCGATCTGTTCCGAGTTTTGCATACAAGTGACCATCTTCCTGCATGCTACTGTCGTCCGCCTATCAAACCGAACAGCAACTTGCTGATTGGATTTAAGGATCGAGGCCAACTGTCTGCTCATTAGCGGTGAGTGTCTTATTTCTTTTCCGTTTCTGACTTGCGTAGCGAGCATCAATCGTTGAAGCATACGAGTCGACGGATAATAGTATACACACGAGTTCACAAGCTGGAATACATAAGCCATGGTAAGAAGTCATCTATCATTCAGTAGAATCATTCATGGAGAAAACTTCCAGGCACCTCACAGTGTTGACTTTTCGATTCAATGAAGTAGTGTACGAGTATTACACGTTTGTGTACTGCACCTCTGTGGTGTGTACGTCGATGAATTTATGAGTAGGACTTAACTGGTTCAGATGTTGACTTTCTCGCCAATAGCAACGTCTTCTGGGCTGCGGAGCCTCATAGCCACAATCAACAAACGCCATCCATGATGTTCAGTACAAGAATGACTGTGAGTACCAGTACTGCAACTGTATTTTGAGTGCTAGGTTTTGTGGGGCACGGACAACGTGGCTGTGCGGAATTGGTATATGGTAGGGGTCTTGCCTTGACAGATTCTCTTCGGCACATTGCCAACAGTGCACGACCAGCGGGCACGCGGAATGCAAATCAACGTGGTGGTACCGTATAAAGAGGTCCACAAGCAATTGATACACCGGCAGCATGACGTGGTAGGAGTGCGCTGGATTGACAGACAATTATGTCATCGGCATGCTATGCCAACAATCACATTCCACAGTAGGCCGTGTTGGTAGAATTTCTATTCCTGCATCTTTCCCTAAAATTCACCCACGGCTGCCATTCCCCGTCCGTTGTCTACATCTTATGAATCTTTATATGCGCCCTCGAGGATGCCTCACACATTTCTTTCAGATAAAGAAGCAGTGCGAACCCCCTTTTCACGAAAACGGCGAATACAGCCCTCTTCTTCGGACCTATCCCTTGCGCTAATCATTTCCTTACATTCCTTTAACGGCTGCATGCGACGATCGCTTTCCACACTCTTTCTATTGCGCCATTTTTGCTCGTACCTTGTATCTGTGTGATACACTGTGGACGTTGTGATATCCATGGATGGAGACCGTGGTCCAATAACGGAATGCAATGGGTCAATTGAAGACGTTGGCTTAGATAGTGATGAAATCTATGGTGAAGAGAGTCTGTTTCATGGGACAATTCCTCTGCTTCGACATTGCACTTTCCCATCGCGTCTGATGTCAATTTATGGTGAGGAATGTCGCCGTGAGCACACTAGAGAGACCCGACAACCATGAGTTTCCGGTTGTGGTCATGGACCAGTTTGTTGGCACGACCTGATCAGATTTAAAACGATGCCAACTGACACCAAAGCCAACCCTTGACACCTCGTAACACTTCCTTAGTTTCGTAGTCTTGTGTCGTGGGGCCATGGTATCGTGCCGTTGCCTTGCTCTGCAGGGAGGATAAACGCTGGTCACATGCATTGGTTCCACGGGCGAGCACTATTTGGGTTACTGTTGCTCCTTTTAGATCAATGTTGACTATTCTACTTTCCTGCCCAATGACGTTTATTCTGTGTTTGGACACATTCTTGGATTCTTTCCGTTTTCTATGATGTTGTGAAAACGGCACAAAGCAAGTAAAGATCCAACAGAAACTGAACCATTGTGTGACTAGGTCCTGGCAACACAAGTATTCCTATGATGGACACATTGATCAACAATATGAGAAAATTCTGATGCAAGTGACAATATAGGGATGAGTGCACCCTATCACGTAAACTTCTAGTCCATGAACCTCGTGTAGAGTTCTCGAGCAGTACGCACAGAACCAAGGCGACTCTACCGAAGGGCTCGGGCTCATGTCCATTTCTTTCTCTCGTGTATTTTCCCTTCTGAGTGGATGCTGCTGCATACTTCTGTCGCAAGAATTTCAATGTTCTTTGCACGTTTTGCATACCGTGAGGAAGCAGTTGCTGTGCTCATGGGAATCTGCTGCATCCAATTGGAAGTAGTCGAGGTTGGGATCATCTGACATTGTTGAGGGCGAAGACTGGATGTCGCTTTCCGCCGAGATGGTCGATGGAAGTGTGTACATGACCGTCAGTGAGAGAAAGGAAGACTCGCACCAATACTTTCTAGGTTGATTGCAGTTTTCTCGTGGAGCACACCATTTGCGATCTCAACGAAGTTGTCAGGAATGTTTGCAAAAATTCTTAGAGTCCGCGCAGGGCCTTGTGTTCCATCCCAACACTCCTGCATCAATTTTCAGCAGATTATGTACATGGTCACAAATTTGTCGATCCCAGAATATGGAACCGGTCTACCCCCCAAAAACAAGGTGGGTGGCGCTTATTGACAACATTCACATGCAGCATAATCAAAAATAGACAGAGAGAAGAAATCGTGAGATAGGGGTCAGGACCTTCCAAACCAGGCGGGCAACCAGCCAGCCCTACCGAATCATGTGCTGCTCCTTGCCCCCGAGAATTGAGTCATAGAAAAACTAAAAATTTCTTCTACCTTGCCTGCTTGCGTCGATGTATTGCAGTTATTCTGTTCTACACATACCAATCCCCAGCAAGATTGTAGCAACAAAAGCAGTACAGTCCCGATGGTGTGCTTCGTGCTCCGTCTCGACTGTCTTGGCCTGCGGACAATCCTGGAAAGACTTCAGGGGATCATATACATTGAGTTCGTACATTTTTCGTGCAATCTAGGTGGTGCGATTTCATTCTTGTGTGCCGCAGTCATAGAGAAATTGCACCGAGAAATAGCACAGAACGTAAGTACTTCGCAGACTAATATTTCTGTACTGTTGGCCATCGTGGCAGAAAAACACAGGCTGGAATTGCATTCCTCCCATCATCACCACCCTGCCGATTTCCCTAAGAAGCAATAGAAGGATCTCCGGGGCAGGGGTAGTTCGTCAGGGAAGAGAGTGAATGGTTGGAAAACTGTGCTCCGAAAGCATCTTTTCTCCCAGGATTAGGTGAGCAAGTACTTGTCGATGGACACGACCAACCACTCAATTGCCAATGTTAGGTATTGGGGACAAGGGGAGTCATTTGTTTTCATCAGCATACATCATGGCCATCACATTGGGGCCTGGCATATGAATTATTCCCTGAACCCCATCAAGCCCCGACTAGATCTTTGCGCAATAGTCTCCACAATGTATCCAGATGTCGAAGGACGGGGCATGACAGCCATACACCTTAACATGGAATAGGGATGGCACGCATGCAAAGGCTACTCCACCGCATTTTGCTCAATTTCTTACTCTGCGCTTGATACATACGAGCTGCCTCTATCCAAGACCAGTCCTCACATCGGAAACCAGGTCTTGTTCGTCCACAGGTCAGAGATCCCACAAATTGCTATCCAGCAGACTCCGCTTAAATTTCAGGCTCCACTACCATTCGCAAATGCTGAGAATAGGACCCCATCGACTCCACTTCAAGTAGAAGTCTGCTGTCAGGGGGTACGGGGTCCCCCCCCCCTCCCCTCGGAATTTATAGCACTTTCCTGGAGCGAAAACCCGGGTTCCCCTTATGTACCGATATGATGGAAGAACTTTTTCGAAATGTCGGGAATTGGCCGAATGGAAGTAGACAAGGCAAGGAGATATGAACTTGAAGCCGAGCCCACACGATAGAGAGCGTCCTCTTTCCTACTAGTTCTAGTCCGCGTGCGGCAAGAAAACTTTTCTGCAGACGAGAACAGCCGAAGACATTCCATTTGTTCACTTCGGAATGCTGACCCGTGTCAGTTCTAGTCGACCATAACGAGCAGCGATGAACAGGAGACTGACACTCAACTCCAGTTTCATTCTTTTCCGACGGCTGATAACCAGCACACTCGACGAGCTGCTTAGTACCTATCGGCAACTGTGGAGCAGCGGAATGATATTATCGGGTGCATAAAGGAACACAAGAGCGATAAACGGGTGGGTAGATGGGAAGAGTAGCTGTGGATGAGCACTAGAGTTAAAAACGCGAGAGCAGCAGCCTGGCAAGGCGATGGGAAACTGAGGAGGTGAGGAATGCAATGCCATTAGGGAACGACTCGTCTATCCTGCCTCCAGCGATAGATTTGTCCGTTGCAGGAATTTTTTTTGCATCCACAACATGTGTGTATCTCGTTCCGTGTCAGTGTGCCGTTAATGCGCTCACAGATCCATGGCTGGAAACGCATAGAAAAGAGGGAAAGGGAACGGGGACCGAAGCGTCTTCGCCCGGAGAGCCCCCGGGGAAGGGGAAAGGGGGAATGGGAAAGATGGGAAAATCGCAGATGTTATCGAAACCGGAAATTGGAAGTTAATTGGAGCTGGGGGGGGGGGGCGTTTGATAGGATTGGTCCCGTACCTTACACAGGCTTCGCAAGGGAGGGGTTCCATAGCTGCGAGAAACGGGAGTGCTCAAAAGCGATGGGGAAAGGCTGCAAGACCTGGAGAGTCAACTATTGTGCTGGCTGAGATGATCTGTGGTATTCTTTGGCAGCTTCCACTTCAAAACTAAGATGTTTAGTAGCGTCCACATAGATTCCATAAGTAAGTGTTTACAAAGGTATGCGAAATTAATAGCATCATAAGGTAAAAGGAAGGGTATTCTGCAATATGTGACCCAGCACTGTGCTAGTGCCCATAAATCATCACGTCACGGAAGAAATCCGAAAGTATGAAGTCATCAGGACTTGACCTCTTGTGCGAAGTCGCGTTTACGCGATCCGAATCTCCCTCTACCTCACAAAACCAGTCATCTCCCGGAACACCGTCTGTGCGCAGTGAATGTGCACGCAGTGAGGTCAGCGTGGACAGCACCATGAGCCTCAATTCAAACGGTAGTGTCAGAGCGGTCCCTCAAGGCCCTTTCCAGGAGAAGACCTTCTTTTCCGCAGATGATCACTTTAAGCGCGCATTAGGTGAGGATTGGCAAAAGCTGTGCCAGTAAATCCTTGACTTAAAAACATCTTATCATCGACTTTCGCCCATTTTGCGAACATACAAAGCACACAAGCATTCACCATCAAAACACATTTGCTCATAGATATACATATGACGATTTTATTTATCTTGACTTTATGCTCATGACCATGTACAATGACAGACCATTAGAGGCCCATCCCATGCACTAGTCGCCTCGGACATTGATGCGAATGTTGCGATTGTACACATCTGCGAAAGACGTACAAATCTGATAGTAGTGTTCGACACATGACCGTATGTAGATTTCAAGCATGAGCGCAGGATTTAGATGCAGTTTGGCCTTCCGATGGATGATGCCTGTCTTTGGACAAGATCCATGCCAGCAATGCTCGTGAATATCCTCTGTGGGCGCAACAACTTGCAAGACATAGTCAAGGCTTTCGGCCGGTTTGTAATCCTCCAAGATTGTCTGCAAACAACATTCCTTCAGCGAAAGCACGAGCGGTGTACCGCAGAGATGTGGTACAAATGGCTCAGTTTGGCACCCCAGTATGGCTGCCTCGCTGTAGGCGTCTGGCACAACGGCCGTCCTTGGAAGAATCAGCTCCAGCAGATGAGACATGCACAGGAGCTCCAACGATATACTGGTGATGGGGTTCCCATGTATTGCAAGGTTCTGCAGATACACCAGCTGAGATATATCGGGCAAAGACGTGAGTTTGTTGTTCGCAACAGACAGGACATGAAGGGTCTTCAACTCTGAGATTGCCGCGGGCAGCACTTCCAATCTGTTGCCACTTACGTCAAGGACGCGCAGCTCTTTGAGATTTGTAATATCCTCGGGGATTTGACTGATGTCGTTGCCGTCAAGGAGTAGAGTGAACAGCTTCGGCAGTTGGAAAACGACGTCCGGGATATGTGTGAAGGAGCAGTTGTTGAGGTGTAATGAACTCAATTTTGAGCATTGAACCAGTGCTTTCGGTAGGGACTGAAGTCGATTGTATGAAAGATAAAGCTCCTCCAGATTTTGACAGCTACCGATCGCTTCCGGTAACGTTTCTATCTGGTTGTATGTGGCTACGATCATAATCAAGCTATCACACGCACCAATTGTCTCTGGAATGGTGACGAGGTGTAGATGCCTCAAATCTATGCCATACTTTCGTCCAGCGAAAGTGCGCAGAATTATTGCCCGTGCCTGCAAATCCATAGCGCTGGAAGCTGATGACACATATGCAGCCGTGTTTCTGTTCCAATATTCTGGACAATTGACATTTTTTCAAGAAGCCGTGGAGTCTTCAATCTCTTAACAGTCCCACACACGAAATCCCAAAAATGCTGAACATGAGCAGAAAAGGCGGTAGGGACAAGTATTATCAACTTGGAAGGAACGTCGCTCTCAACTTTCAAATAGGCCTTTGGCAAACCCGCCTCCAATACATGGCTCCCAGGGCGCTCGAGCTCCGTCTCGAAAACCGGACCCGCTCAGGCTGGGTGCGTATTTGACCTTTTTGGTTTACTAGGCCCCTAAAATTCTATGTTTGAATCCACAATTTAATCAATTTAATCAAATAGAAGAGGCTGTGGAGAATGTGAATGAGAGCTGCGGGACTGCGAACATCCAACAGGGAACAAAGAATCCATCACGTTGATAGCCATGGGCGGTGTTCTGATGTACATCGAAAGTCGGCACGAAGCGCCATAGATTTGGCCATATTTGTACGTTCAGCTCGCCTTGGCCACCGGGAAACAAAAGTCCGCAATGCCCGGACCCCCGGGAGCCTGACCGGTGATGCCACTACATAACTCGTATGCGTTCATCGCTTACCGGCAGGTCGAGGGATATGCAGAAGAGGAGCGAGTACATCGTAACCTTCCTCATACTTCGGCCAAAGACCCATCTTATGTGAAGTCCGTCGTGCACTTGTCCATCATTCAGCCCAACAACGAGGCCACAGTGAAGCACACGGGGGACTACTTACCCGTATCTAACGGGCTGGAAACTCTTCTGCGCAATGCTGCGCAACAATTGACCGAGTTTCCAAGAGGACGTGAGCGCCGCATACAATGAAATTAGTGAACGAGGGCATCAGTTATATATTTGGAGAATGTTGTGGAGTGGGGCTAGTCTTTGCCTGGGACCCCCATCCAAGCACACCAAAACACACATACACACACGCACACACACACACAGACTCTCTCTCTCTCTCTCTCTCTCTCTCTCTCTCTCTCACTCGCACCGACACTCAAACAAATTGTGTCTCTCCCAACTCATCATACACGCATTCGTCTTCCCAGCATCCCGTTCAGCACGGAAGCCCCAATCAGTGCTCACGGCACCAACTTGTACCACAACTAATCCGAACTCCCATCTTTCCCCTCCCTCAATTCTTCTCCTTGCCGTGACTCTCTGCCAGGGATTTGCGATGAGCCTGCTTTGGCACGTACCCCCCCCCCTCTCCTTCGGACCGTCGGAGTTCCGAAAACTAAGTAAAAAAGCATGGGCCCGTAAAGGGGCGAAGAGTTTTTCTTCAGTCCTACTGCTTCCCCCTATACCAAGAGCACAGGCTGGCCCTCTCCGGAGTCCGCAGTGTCTCCCCCGTGGCAGGATCCAACTTCCCAAAGATCCATAATAATTGCATACGATTTTTCCGCCCGAAATTTCTCGAACTCTTTTCGGGATTTTACTTGTCGGACATGAGACACCCGAATGCGCCCTGCCAAGACAAAATGTATCGAGTATACCACGGTACCAACCTGGAGATGAGTGTCCCGGGCAATTACCGAGGATTTGCTCTACCGTCAGCACGCGAAATATAGGGGACCCCACGGTGCGCGCCCATCGTTCTTATAGTCTTTGTTTGTGCTTTTTTTTCTTATCAATCTATCTTCTCCCGCTTGGGAGACTCATGAGGTGATTTTTCGCCTGCTCCGTCGCTGGGACTTTTGTGCTGACGGTAGAGCAAATCCTCGGTAATTGCCCGGGAGGCCACGGATCCGCCACATTCCCGCCCCTTAAGAGTAACCCACACCACCAATGCCAACACCAAGGCTCTCCCCCCCTCCCCCTTCCGGGAGGGCGGGGCGCGGGCAAACGTCAAAATCGTCGTCTCTTGCGTTCGGTGGTACTCCCCGGCTGTCCCAGAACTGCGGCTGGGGAAGGGGGGAGGGGTCGGTCGGCGGGTGGGTAGTAGGGGTGCGGCGGTGCGTGCAAAAGCCAAATGGCTTATCGAGAAGCAACCGCAAAAAAAATAGGAAAAAGGGCGGGTTGGGGAGAGAGAGAGAGAGAGAGAGTGTGTGTGAGAGGGGAGATGGGTGCTTTGTGGTGGCTTTGTGCAAACGCTGATCCCAGAGCCGCAGTTTCTCGCGCCATAATTTTCTTCTGACGACTGGCCACCAGAGCACGCACACTTTTCGCACTCAATATCGATAATCGTATTTTCCGGTGACGTACATATTGAATTGAGTTTTTGATACAAAGTAGATTGAACTTTGTAGGGTAGGATAATCCGAAAGCGTGGGGAGTGAGGTACCCCCCATGCTCCCCCGGTTTGCGGGCTGGTGATATGTGAATTTGTCGCAGAAAGCAGGGCGCGCTCCTTGGTATATTCAATACTGGATTTTGCCAAGACGCAACCGCCTGCGGGTGCTCAGACGTGGCAACGGGAGTCCACACCAAAAGTCTATTGGCATGACCCATTCCCTCCTAAAGAGCGCTATATTAAATGTACCGGAAAACTGGAGAGGAACGCTACCAGACCTCATAGGTGCACGCCGGCGGAAGCGGAAATCGGAGGGGCACGCCTTTCCCCCTCACGGCTCTGGTACCATTGCCTACTTGGCGTTGGCCGTATACTGGTGTAGGCACCAAAACAAAAAAAAGGAAAAAAGGGAAGGGAGAGTCGGGTGTTGGCGGTGTGTGCGACCGGGCTATCAAAAATCTTTCTCCCTCTCTCTCTCTCTCTCTCTCTCCCCACCCCGCGCCGCACACACCCGAGGGGAGGTGGAGGGGAAAGTTTGTTTGGCGTGAAAAGGTCATGAGCCAAGAGACTGAGGCAGGGAACGGTAGTACCCCATCGGGAACGGAACGGCGTGGTTCTCTTTCTTATATAAAAACAGTAGTCTAGTTTCCAGTAAACTGTGTCAAAGACGCGTATACCAAGAATTGCACAGGTCCAAAAGTTTTGTTTGTTTCGGGTGATCCCAGATCACTCGGAAGTCTTGCTTCGGCCGCTTCACGCCGAATGCAGCCAAAACATAGGTCTATCTCTGAATATATAGGTCATACTCATATAGAAGTGCCTGTTAGCATATTTAATATATTCTATTTCTTTCCAATATGTGACATTATTGTCAGTTTGTTGGTAAGTTTGTCAACGCGGGGGGACAGTGGAGTCCCGTGATTTGAAATTGTCGGCATGACTCTTCCGAACGGCACATGACAGTAACATCTCCCCACAGCAGTGGCTCTGTATACTCCTACCAGCACATTCAACGCGCCACACTCCTGGGAAACTCAATATCAAAAGTATGACACAAAAGAAATTGTGAACGGACCAGTACAACAAAAATATAACAAAAAAAATACTCTCAGGAAAGGCTTCCTGTCCTATCGCGTACATGCGGGAGGAACCGCGGAAGTTGCGTGCGTGTGCCGTGTACAGAGGGGGTACATGTGTCGCCAACTGTGCGGGTGTGAGTGGGTGGGTACGGTTCACCACGGGGTTTTGGAACCGAAAACGGTGGCGAAAACAAAACACTCACTCAGCCAAGGAGTGAACCAAGAGATAGACGAAGCAAACTGCTGTGGTTTTTTGTTAGTTTATAAAATTGGTGTTTTGTTTTGCAGTCGTCCGTGCGTACCATAGCCCAATCCTCGTTGTCAAATTGCGTGGGTATAAAATACAAGGCATAGACTCTTTCCCTCATAGAACTGATTCTATTCACCATAAATCGCATACGTTCGGGACGTTCATCCGTTAAAAATATACACAACAAATATGAAGTTGTTTGAAGCTACTCACACTTTCCTCCGTCCGTGGTCGGTTATGACTGCTGCAGCATGGCAGAAGTATCCTAATCCTCTGCGTCCCGATGTTGTTGCTGTAGATGTTTTGGACCGGCGAGTGACAGAGGACGGCAAGCTTTTAACACAGCGTTTGATCACGTACGAGGGAAAGCTGCCTGCATGGTTTTCTTCTCTCTTCGGGAATGAACCCCTGTGCTACTCTTTCGAAGAGAGCATCGTAGACCCCAAGACCCAAACCATGACTCAGACTACACGCAACCTTACGGGAAACAATGTACTCAGTGTTAGCGAAATTTGCGAGTACAAGGCCGGAGAGTCAGGAAACACCGTCCAGGACCAGGTAGCAGAAATTCGTGCTTTTGCTGGTTTCAGTGCCTTGTGCCACCGCATTGAGAACCATGTCCACCAACAGTTTGACAAAAGCGCTCAGAAGGGTCGTGAGGCCATCGAGTGCGTTGCGGAGATGCTCCACCTTGACCATATGGAGTCTCAGACAAACTAGGCCCAGGTGTTGGATATTATTATTGTTCTCATAGTTTATTTTGCCGAAACTTTCGGCACCTTAAAGAATTTGTTCTGCATATCAACATACATACATTATGACGTCGAAATTTACACCATAGATAGTTCTGTATCGAAAATTCATTTGGTACTGGTACCGATAGCGATAATCCTGGATTCTTCAACTCATGCCACCGAAAGGCTTGCCAACGCAGGAAAAATCAAGCATATCATATCATGTACAATTTTTGTATTGTGTTGTGCTTGGTCCCATACTTGGAACCGCAGAAGCATGTTTAGTTTAGCTTACAGGGTACGCATGTCAACTTGTGGCTCTGTTTTCGAAAGGATACTTACTTTTCAGGTCCAGTCACAGCCCATCCTTGCTCCTTGGCGTCGTCGAAGCGGGTAGGCGACTGCATCTTCATGATCATGCCAATGCCGTAGAAGAGAATGCTAATACAAACGAAGGAAACGATGAGACCGGACAGAATCGGGATGGTGAAGAAGATGTACACATATTCATCATCACCCTGCGATGGGTCTTCCTGGCGACGCATGGTTCCAGTATCGCTGTGTCCGCTAAGCATGACCAGGTAGTCCCTGTCGTATTGGGTCCTGAGATCACCCAGGACTTTGTCGACAGTCGCCTCGGAGGCCTTGCGATCCTCGTCGGCCAGAGATATTGTCAGGTAGACTGTCTCGCAGCCTTCCCGAGTGAGCTCATCAGTGCTGCATTCGCTACCGTTCAACTGCTTAGTGCACTGCTTGGATACACGCGTCTTCAGTACCTTGAAAAACGTATCGCTGGCGTCCACAGCCTGGTTTTCCAAGCGTGACAATTGTACGCTGTTAGCACCAGCCTCAGAAACAAGCGATCCAAAGCTTTTGAATGGAACATTTTCCCGGTTCATATAGTCAGTGACACGAAGACCCTCCTGTGTAAAAAGTACCACGGCCTTGGGCGAGTCCTCAGACTCGTGGTTGCACTTGTACTTTGCCGATCCCGTCGCAATGGACGTGAACAGTGACTGCAGAGTACTGTGCTCAGCAGCATTCTTACAGCCGCTAAATGAACCAGTACCACTAACGGCAAATGTCGGATAGTAATGAGAAACTTCAAGACCGGCGACAGCCTGGCCGGCCACAGCCAGGGTCGCGAACAGACAGGTGACCTTCATTGCACCCGCAAGGCCATACTCTTTGTTTACCGTTGTCTATTACGATCGCCATATCATGTCCAATAACAGTAACCAGGGATCAATATATAGGTTTACTACATTGAAACAATTTGTCCACTTTGCGTGTGTTCACCGTAGACTTTGCAGGGGTAGATCATTTCAAGCCATAGCCATCGGAAGGTTACGGTTAAAGATGACACTCAACAGCCGGCGGAGGACACCTCCGCCCCTCGGAAGGGGGGGGAGGGGGGTGAGGGGCTTAAGGTACTGAGGCAGAGGTGGCAGCCCGTCCGTCCAAAACAAAACGGAAAAACTGGGCATTGTGGCTATCACCTTCCATTACCAAGCTTCTTACACATCATCAACTCGATTTCCCAGGCACGAAGCAAAACAACAGAATATAAAGGGAACGGCAAGAGAATGGCAACGTTCTCCCCAAGACCCCGAAGACCGTGCTCCGCTACTCACACAATGCATTTCGAGCACGCAAACCCTTTCTTAGCGCTCTCAGTTCCAGTGTGTGGGTCCGAAAGTGCGGCAGGGACCCACCGATCACTGGTTATGACTCAATTGGCAGAGAACGGGGGTATGGAGAGCAGCGGCTGATATGGTTCATTCACTATGAAACACAGACTGGAAGGGATACTAAACAAACGAGAATAATCAACAAATCCCTGACATTTCGTATACGTAAGTATATTAATATCCGTCAAATATTGATCTACTTGCACCAAGGCAGTGTGAAAACCTGGAGCGCGCTTAGTCGTTTAGCATGCCATTGCGCTTGGCAGCCCACACTAGAGCAACCATAATGAGTCCCATGAAGCCGATGATAACAAAGAAGGGGCCCACACTGTCCACTTTGTCAGTCTGGAATGGCACGGTTACATTCATACCAAAGATCTGTGATACCAAATTGAGAGGCAAAAGCACAGAAGCACCGATTGTAAGTCGACCGACCATGACGTTGAGCTTCCGTGAAGACCGGGCTACTTCAATACTAACCATGGAATAGTAGGCATCTTGTGCTGTACCCAGGGTGTCCTTGGAACCATGAATATCTTCAAGCATACTAATAATGTCATCAAGAACATCTCGGAGATATTGTTTGGTGAGGTCACCAAGCTTGAACTGCCTTCCCGGCCCCGACAGCACAGTCAGAATTTCTTTCTTAGGGCCCAAGAGTCGACGCGCCTGGGCCAAACGATTCCGTCCCCCGCCGATGCGCCTCAGCATATCTCCTTGTTCACCTTCGCTGATGATCAACACCAGATCGTCGATGGCCAGAATTTCGGCCTCAATGGCCTCTACCTGGGGAATGTAGACATCGATCATCTCGTCCATAAGGCAGTACATGACCCAGTCTGATCTGAATGTGGTTTTGCTGGCCTGAAGTCTTGCCACCGTAGAGTTGTAAAATGGGATGTCCTCATCATGGAAGGTAAGAATAATGCGATGATACACTGCAAGATAGATCGGTGAATACTCGAGGTGACTCCCCTGACCCTGCATAAGGAAGTCCCAACAAATAAAGGCGTACCGATCAAAAAGTTCAAGCTTCTCGCGATCCTCCAGCTCTGTGATGTCTTCAAGGGACAGCGAGTGAAGACCAAAAACTCTGTGCGCCATTTGGAGCATGCTGTCTGACGGATTATAAATGTCAATCCAAGCACAGTACTCCGTGTCAGCCAGGAAATGCATATCAAATCGCATGACAAAATCTTCGAGGCTGTCAAACTTTTCCACTCCCTTCTCTTTTGACCAGACCCGCACAATGTCAAAAGGTTCAGTGGCATTCTCACCCTCTGGGTGAGTAGCTCTCAGGCTGTCCATGGGCCTCAGCAGAGCATCTTCTTCACTGTGTTGAGTGACGGTATCCTGGCAGCTCCCTTGCCCGAAAGACCCCCTGAGTCCGTCCGTGACCTTTCGCAGATGCAATTGGCTCATCGCCGTCATAGTCTCGCGATAACGTCTAAAATCAGAGATGAAGTCGTAGACATCAGCCTCTTCATTTTCATCATAGATAGCGCCAACGGCTTTCCTTGTGCGGCGGTTGGAGGCAGCGCCAGTCGTGACTACAGATTTCGTTTGGCCACTTCTAATCCGCCCGGCAGTAGCAGCAGGTTGTCCTGGCGATGCATCCCGAGAAATTTGTGACTGCTGTTGCGCTAGCTCTCGTCGCTGGAGCCTCGGCGAGTTTGTAGCGGAGGCAGAGGCAAACCGTGCATGCAAACCCTTTGCCAACTTGGTGTTCACTGCTGGCAAAGGCGTGTCCCTGTCCTCGGGTCCCTGATGAGCAGGGACCGGCTCCGTTACCTCTTCCGCCCCATCCGAAAGTTCAATGCTTGGAAGATCCAAGATAGAACCAGACTGCTTCTCTGACATGTTGATCAGAACTTACGTTTGCGAACAAATTCCTACGAGCAGGTGTTGATCGGCCCTTTACATAATACTTTATGCGCCAAACCTTAAGCCACAGTTTAGCCCATGTTCCGCCTTGTACAACAAATGCATTGTGTTCCATTCATAACAGCATGATTGTACACACTATGGAGCATTGACAAGGGTACGCTGATGTACCTGCCATGCGCTGGCTTGTCCCCTGTCGCAACCTTACCCAAAACGGGAGAGGCAAACGGTGGCCAATTGTCCCCCTCTCTTTCGCTATGGTAGGCATAGTTCCCTTTGAACACACCACCCTCTCCGCCTCGGCATGCGGGCCGGGGTGGGAGAAGACGGGCGATAAGTGTCAGTCGGTTGTTGCAGCTCCCACAGCAGCCCCAGTACTAAGGTTGGGGATATTACTAAAGGGAGGAAACGGGAAGAAAAAATGGGGAAACATGGCCAGAGTGCGGAAGGTCCTTCAGCAGAAAAGGGAACCGCCCGGGGTTGGGGGAGAAAAATGGGGGGTCTTGCAGACGGTTCGGCACACAGACCCGGCCGGCCGACCTCCGCCGGGGGTGGCAGGTGGGTTGGCCAGGAGGGTGCCATTTATTTCGTTGGGATTTGCTTGTGGTTCCGAATTCGGTCATGCTATCTGTATAGGGGAGGGGTTGTGACACGGCGATGATACTTTTCATATTACGCTTAAATCGGGAGATGTGCCCAAAGAAAACAATAAAAGAGGAGGTTGGGACGTTTGCGGGGCCCACCCTCCCAGCCGTTCTTTGCCAGTGACTGATGGGCGCAAGCGGGCACAGAAATATTGATTTTTACGGGCCGGTCCCTCTCCCGCTCCCTGTGTTTGCTGTTCCATCCATCTCGAGGAGCCGATTCTATTCGGACCGAGTGGAATAAACCTACTTCAGGCCCACACGAGGCACATGAGAGGTAGAATTTTGGGAGCATGTGCTTTAAGGCCTTGTGGTTCATTGAGGAAGATAGTAAGAGTGTGAAGATCAGGGACCAGAAATGTAGGTGTTTTCCACCATGGCAGAGACAAACCACCTTAGGACTGTATGGGCTGGCGTAGGTCGCTACCCATACTGGCCCGGTGTTGTGAAAGATCCGAGCTCACTACCTGAGAACGACCCAGTGCGCAACGAGGGCAAAGACGGACAAGTATTGGTTCACTTCTTTGGCACGTATGACTACTCGTGGGTTAATCCCACTCAAACTCTGGACTTCCGGGAAGCCTTCGACGACAAGAGCAAAAAGAATCGGGCAAAATCCTTCAAGAGGGCAATTGAGGAGGCAAATTCATATTTAGACAGTGGAGAGGTGCCCGAAGGCTTTAAGAATGATACCATTCCCGAAGACATTGATGAAGTGGAGGAGGAGCCAGTAGCTGCAGATGTGAAACCAACTGCAAAGCGGTCGAGGAGCAAGAAGCAGGTCACCCCAAAGCAAATGTCGTCCACAAAGGCGAAAAGCCGGAAGAAAATGACCCCTGAGGAAATTGTTGCCCTGGAGAAAGAGCAAAAGGCGGAACGTCGGCGAGAACGCATGAGGAAGCTTGGACTGATTGCACCGCTCCCATTCCTTGGAAAGCAAGTCTAGAGATAAATTTACAAACGTTTTAATTAGCACAGAGTCTGTCACTAGTTCGAAGGGATGTCTGGCTTTTGTTTATGGGTCTGACAGAGTGCGTCAAGCAGCCCCTCTAAGACTTTGTTCCCACCGAACGCGGCGATTTGTGCCCGGAGCTTGGTTTCCAGATGATTCAAATACTCTCTTGTGTATTCAAAGGACCCGGCCTTTTCAAGCAGCTTGAGTGCGTACTTCTTCAGATCCACCTCCTCAGTCCGCTGTTTGAGAATGCTGTTGATCTGAGTCCCCTGCATGCTATTTCTGATACCGTGGATAATCGGGAATGAGAACTTTCCTTCCGTAAAGTCCTCGCAGAAGCTCTTATTGTTCATATAGTCTGTCGATGTCAGGTTCACGTAGTCGTCTCTCACCTGATAATAAAGACCGAGGTCGTCTAGCAATTGGTTGTAATCCCGTTTGTCCTCACTGCATGCCTGCATAAGGCGTACGGCCAAGCGGAACAAACCGCCTGTTTTCTGTTTGACCATATTTCCATACTCTTCCTCGGTAGGACATGTGTTTGAATCGCGCCAGTAGATATCCATTCCTTGTCCCCTATGCAGCGTGCAGAGTTCCTCGCTAAACACCGTGATTGCATTCGCTGAGCTTAGTTCATTTACTTTCTCCATGGCAAGAAAATAGACGTAGTTGGCGGAGTTTATTGTCTGT
This sequence comes from Corallochytrium limacisporum, assembly GCA_002811645.1. Classification (NCBI taxonomy): domain Eukaryota; genus Corallochytrium; species Corallochytrium limacisporum. The sequence goes on from PDIP01000014.1 coordinate 92,803, forward strand.
GCGACGCCGAAAATCAAATGCGCAACGGGAACACCTCGGCGCAGTTTTGAGTTGTCCTGGATGTCGTCAATCATTAAACTCGCAGTGTGCAACATGGAAACCACTTCTCCAATGGCTTCTAACTTCTCTTGTGGAATCTGTAGATACTGCTGGAAAGCTAAGAGGAGCGTAGAACGGACTCCTTTTCCTGGTATGCCAGCGATGTGTTCATATGGCTCCAGGAGGATCTTCTCCTGTCCAGAGTGTACGTTTAGCGACATGGTGAATGTTGCAGCCCCACTGTCATTGCACGCCATTGATCCTCTCCTCACAACACATATCAATGCCGTAGATCGTGTGCCTGCGCCTCCGAACTACCTGTCCTGCACGACATATGCAATGGCGTCGCTGAATGAAACGCAGCCCGTTTGTATCCATGGACTGATTCAACTTCCCTCTCCCGTTCCCCCGCTTCTTTGTCAGCGTTGCCTCTACCAACACCCCTGCTTTGTCAGCGTTACCACCCTCCCAGGCCCCCCCCCCCGCCCTACTGCTGCCTCCAGGTCACAATGAGGACAGGGCTCCTTATTGATCTACTCATCCCTCACTGGGTTCCGAGCGCCCCCGGGCCAGCCACCACCACGGAGGGACGAAACGGACAGGGGCCAGAGAGTGTTGGGGACGGAGGACTTCGTTTTAGGAAGTGTGTACTGTATTGAGGGCAACTTTTCCATTGCGGACCACGGTCTCCCCGCTGGTACCTCGTCCTTCACGCATCCCAAGGAGTGACGGGAGCAGACAAGCTGAGGCGTCCGGCCGTTTTGGGGAACTTGGCCTAGCACCTAGCTATTCAAAGAGGAAGCCTTGGTATGACTGCATGGCTTAGCTTCATCGAACCGTAAAATGTCTGGCATCCAATAGGACTATACCGAAGACTATGTCATTGGGTTTGCTGAGAGCAGTTGGTACCACCTGGGTACCTCGAGTGGGCCGCCAGTCAGTGCGGTCACTGCCACTGAATATGTGGCAGTCACGTTCCATGGGTAGTGTGGATCTGGCAGCAAAGAGAGTAGAACAGCATGGATCACTGGCGGTGAATGTACCGTGTTGTATCAAGATTCGTCCCCTCCTGGCGGACGAATACAAGGTCAAAGTAACTGGAGAGTCTGACGCACTCGAATCCCTTGCAAATGCCATAGAGGTAACAGACGAGGACAATCATCTCAATGTTGTCGTGCCTGATAGCAAAAGATCGAGCTTGGATCGGAGCCTGGAGCAGTGCTTCATAGAGGCTGAAGTCCCAATCAATTGGACAATGACTTTAGAGTGCAACGGACATGTCGATGTTGACCAGATGGAAGCAGAATTGAAGGCAACCAGTGTTCGAGGCGACATCAATATCGGAAAGGTCAAGGGAGAAAACATTAATCTTCAGGCTTTGACTGGAAACATTTTTGCAGAGAGCATCAAAGGAGATGTCGCACTGAAGGTGCAAGGCAGTGGCAACGTCACCGTCGGAATCATGGTGGGTAATGAGTTGGTTTGCAAAGCCGAGAACGGGCATACCAAATTGGACGCAATCTATATGCAAGAATCAGAAGTATACAGTTTGAGCGGTGACCTAGAGCTCGGTGACTGCCACGGGGAGATGGATATCAACACCATTGACGGTGACATCGCCATCAAGACTTGGGATGGCCAACTTGGGGCGCGCACACAACATGGCGATATTTCTTTGCACATTGCCCGTAGTGAGCCCAGAGTTGCACTGCTGGCGGAAGATGGCAATATTGACATCACAATATCTGATGAGATGTCTGCTGATCTCGATCTGAGGGGTGATGATATCGAGATCGATGAAAACATAGATGTTGAGGATTTGCACGCTCAAGAAGATTATGATCGCCCAATGACCACCGGAAAGATCAAAGGTGGTGGGCCGGCCATTATTGCTGAGGCGCATGATGGAACCATCACGCTTAAGGCCCTGGATTGGGGTGAGGCTATGCAGCGGGCAATGGCAAAGAAGAAGTGATGGAATTGCAGAAAATAAAGAATCCTATGTAGTTTCTATTTCGACAAATACTTGATGCAGAGTGAGTGATGAACAAGACATCTATTCTGCCGGCCCGCCAATATCTTCTGGTGGATCCCCCCCGGGGGGGCGTTGGGTGGGAGGGTATTGGGGAGAGAGATCAACAAAACGCAAAGAGCGCGCAGAGAAAGAAACAAGAAGCAAAAAAAAAAAGGGAAGGCGGAAAGGGGGGGGGAGGGAAGTACGCGGGATATTGACCGTGCCCAGCGTTGGCAAAGACGAGAGCGGAACTTTTTTCGCAAGCATTTGTTGTTCAGTCCCCCTTTCTGGTGTGAGTGCGTGAGTGTGTGGCTTTTTTTTAATTGTTTGCTCTCCCCCGCCCCCCCGCGGGGGGGGGGTCTCAGGGTGTGTGTGTGTGTGTGCATGTGTCACTGTGCACGGTGGCGCCGGTACCTCTTGCTGACATCAACGGTGTCTACAGACAGTTGTGCAGTCCAGGAACCACCAAGGCAAGCCATCTGTCGCACGACGGAGGACCATAGAGCTATGAAGAGTGCGATTATTCTATCAAATACATTGAGTTATGGTGCCAGTTCATAGAGATTTGGCATTGACCGGCTCAGAATCATTAAATGCAAGATTTAAGTATGGTAGCCTCTACAGATACCCCCGTGACCCTTTGGATTCGCGCCGAGGTAAAGCCGAAGGAGTTCCGGACTTCCCTTACCCCTGACGTGTGCAAGCGTCTCATTGAAGACGAGGGCTACAAGATTTACGTCGAGAAGTGGTCAGAGCGTTGCCTACCCGACGAGGAGTACGAGAAGGTCGGTTGTCAGATAGTTGATGCCGGAACATGGAAGACTGAGGCCCCTGAGGGAGCATATGTCGTCGGCCTTAAGGAGTTGCCCGAAGAGGACACCCCGATCACTCAGAAGCACATCTTCTTTGCCCATTGCTTCAAGGGTCAGGATGGCTGGAAGGATATTCTAGGCCGCTTTGCCCGCGGCAACGGAACTATCCTAGATCTGGAGTTCCTGACCGACGACAAGGGCAGGCGTGTAGCTGCCTTTGGATACATGGCAGGCTTCTGTGGTATGGCTCTGGGTCTCTTGGAATGGGCCCACAAGTGCATGAACCCCGGAGTAGAGTTCCCCAAGGTGGTACCCTATCCCAATGAGGACGTCCTAATTGGCGAAGTGAAGAAGCGGCTCGACGAGGTGAAGCAGGCCTACCCCGACAAAGGGCTGCCTCGGGTTTTGGTAATTGGTGCCCTGGGCCGCTGTGGTACTGGTGCCTGTGACTTTGCCGTGAAGGCTGGACTCCCAGAGGAGAACATTAGCCGCTGGGACATGGAAGAAACCAAGGCGGGAGGTCCATTTGTTGATATTGCAAAGCACGACCTATTTGTCAATTGTATTTATCTCACGACCAAGATACCTCCTTTCATCGACCTTGATACCATCCGAAACACTGCGGGCCGCAAACTTCAGACAGTGGTGGATGTAAGCTGTGATCCGAATAACCCGAACAATCCAGTGCCAATCTACAATGCCATCACATTCTTTGACAGTCCAACCACCAAGGTTGATGTAGCTGATCCTCCTTTGACTGTCATTGCAATCGATCACTTGCCTTCTCTTCTGCCACTGGAGAGTTCACAACGCTTCTCCCAAGATCTCGAGGAGACCATGAAGGACTTGAAGAACTTCGACGACTCGCCTGTTTGGCAGCGGGCGATCAAGCTCTTCAACGAGAAGAAGGCCGAACTCTGAGACACCAATGGTTAGCATAACGGCTGTCTGATAATAAAATCCCTCACACTTACCGGAGATTCTTGATAGTACGAGTGCAAAAGCTTCAGGAGGCGGTTGCAATTTCCGATCGCATACGATCCATCACCATGAGCGCACGGGCCTTTTGGGATTTAAGCTCGTCTTCTAGGCGTTGGTTCTCAACAACAAGCTCTCGAAGTTCTTCATCCCTTTCGCGAATAAGACTTTCGTAGTCCCCCTTTGCTTCGCGTAGCTGTGCTGTCTCTGCCGAGAATTGATCCCTTTCACGATGACTTTGCTGCAACTGTTCCCGTGCCTGCGCCAGGTCTGTGGTCAACGCCTCGATGCGCTGGTCCCGCTCGGCAATCTTAGCTGTGAGCGCTTCCTTCATGGTGGTTCTGATTTCGGTAATCTCGCGCTCGGCATGACCCAGCTGCTCTTTCTGTTGTTGCACAGTCAAGGCCAGTTCCTTATTGGCGCTGGTGAAGGATTCGATGCGGGCCTCTGCCTTGTCACGCTGTCGCTTGGCATCATCGTACTTCTCACGGATTTGATCGTATGTGCCCTGCAGTTCGCCGTGTTGATTCACTTCTGATGACAGAGCCTCACGGAGATCCTTCTTTTCTGCCTCAAGCACATCCAGCCTTTCGGACAGAGTCAGAATCTTTCTGTGGTAGGTCTTTAAGGTGATCCGTTCCTCCTCAAGCGTCTCTTCAACCGTTTTTTTGCTCTCTTTGGATTCATATAGCAATTTTTCGAGTTCCTTGACCCGCTCTGCAGTGTAGTGCCCTTCTGCATTCCTCAACTTTGACTTCAGAGTATCCATGTCGGCCTCAAGTTCGTTGATCCGCCGGGTCTTATCCTTCGCTTCGTTGCGAAGTGTCTCCTGATTCTGCAATTCTACCAAATAAGACTGTACCTTGGCCTCTAGTATCTGGACCCTGTCGGTACCGGTCTTCAGTGCAAGTCTCCTAGCTTCCGACAAACCCTGTACTTCCAATACAGCCTCGCGTAGCTCCTCCTCTAGATTGTCATAGGCCAAGCGACCATTCATGACCTCCTTAGATAACTGACTGTTCGCTTCTTGCAATCTGAGCAGCTCGTTCTGCATTGCTTGAGCATGGTCCTGGTTAGCCAAAATCTCACGATGATGTATCTCCCGCAGCTGTGTCAACTCGAGCCTCAGTTTGGCAATCTCCCGCTCGTTCTGTGCTAGTTGCGTATTCCAGTCCTCACTAGCGGCTGTGTAGCGTTCATCATTAGCCTTCGTGACTTGCTGAATCCGATCTTCGATGGCCTTTGTCAGTTTGCAGCGGAACTCGTCTTTCAGTCGCTCCATATGCTGTTGATGACTGACATGAGCAGAGTCCAGCTGGTTGTGAAGGTCCTTGATGGCGCGCTCATGATCCAAGTGTAACCACTCCTTTTTCTGATGCTCCACCTGGATTGCTTCTTTCAGACGGTCGATCTCACGTGTCTTCTCCCCTGACAAGCTCTCTGCTTCCTTGACCCGCAGATCCAGCTGCGTGTACTCCTCGCGAAGTTGTCCAAGAGTCTTGGATTGCACGGAATTTTGCTGTCGCTGTGCCTCCAACTGCAACCTCACGTTCTCCACTTTGTCCTTGAGAAGCTGAACTTTCGACTCCAATGATTCCTTCTCTTGCTGTAGAAAATCTGATTGGGTTTCCAGTCGTTCGTAATCTTTTCGAAGCTCTTGCATCATGTTTTTCTGCAGTTTTACTATCTTGTTGGCCCCCTGAAGTCCTTTGACCTGTTTGCGCAAGGAGTTGTTCTCCTCTTCCAACCTTTGAATAACTCCGATGACAAGTTCTTTGGTGTCCCGATCAGTTTCTTGTTGCGACAAATACATCGATTCATGGACATCGGATGGGCGAGCACGGGCCGAGGATGTCATGGACACAATTTGAGGCGTCGGTACTCGATAATATTGCATGGATTCAAGCACATGTCTGTCCCGAGATGCCGGCTCACGGGCACTGTGGTGTCCCCTCGTGCTGTAGCTTCGCTCAGGGATCACATCATCGAGGTCGTGCACAGTAAGTTGTGTACTCCGCTCCCCCATGGCCGAGTGCGGTCTTGTTCGCACTGTGGAACCCTCATCAATATTTTCGTGACCGTCAACTTGCGGTGAGGACCCATGATGCTTAGCCAGAAGTACGTCAAGAACTGGGTAGCTGCGTTGAATGATGTCCTTGGCCTCCCCTGTGACAGACTTTGCAGCCTGTGACTTATTGACCGTTGATGGTGGATCTCCCTCCTGAGTCTTCCCCAGTACCTGCTTCGTCTGTGAAGAATCTTCTTCTGTTGAGACCATAAACTTCCTGATTGTTTTCTCAAACGTTAAGTTTACTACAGCAGTGCTGAATGTGTCTGACTTGAAGCGATTGTTTCTGTCCCGGCCATTGACGAAGACGAGGCGGGAAGTCAAAATTCGGAAAAGAACAGTTTCAAGATCGGGCACAGCCTGTTCAACAGGGTTTCCTCTTACCCATATTTCCTTCAGTGCACGGTATCCGTCCAGAGCCTGCAGGTCTGCTACAGTTTTGACCTTGTTGTCTCGAAGATCCAAGTAGCGCAGATTGCCGCGTAGGCTGCTCCCCGTCGATTTGAGAGCCCGGATGTCACTAATGTTGTTGTATCCAAAGTTTCCATACTGCAGCCGTGGCAATTTCTCTATGCCATTGAGATCCCGGAGTCTGTTGCAAGCGATGTTCAAGATCTTGAGTGCACTGAGGTGCCTCAGGCCGTCCAAACTTTGCAAACTGTTTGAGCTCACATCTAGGTACACAATTTGGTCACCATATGCTCTAATGCCACGTAGACTTGTGATTGAATTTCCATGCAGCCTCAGGATCCATGTCTGGGCCGCGTTCCAGTCATCGGGATAAGGAACCTCCCGATGTCCCTGGAGAGACAGGTTTACGTCCCGGCTGCCTTCTTCTTGGTCCTTCTGTTCCGCGACCATGGTTGGTCCTCACATTTAGCTCTCGATCATTGTAAACGAGTCACAATATTGGCGTTGTCCCTTCAGATCATCGTAGGGTACATTTTCCCGGACGTTCGTCAATGCTGCTGTTGCTTCAGTGTGAAATACCAAGGCCGGCAAGAGACTCGCATCGCGGGAGGAAAAAAGTGCGGGAGGGAGGTGCTTGCAAACCTAGAGAGGCCCCCGATGAACTCTGCGCGCCAGAAAATGAGACTAGGAAGGGTGGCACGGGAGTCAATTTATGTAGCGTCCCGTTGAACGGGAACTCCCCCCGGGGGGGGGGGGAAATGAAGCTACTCGGATCAAATCAATACTCCGGCCCGATTGATGAGCAAGCGGAACACTGAGTTTGTGAACGACAGTATGGCGTGTATTGCAAGCCATGTGTGGTGGTGCTTATGACGACATCGACAGAGAGGCAGGCCGAAAGGTGAGTGGAAGACCGCTAGCCTTGTAGCCTAAAGTGACAGAAAATGCTTCAACAAGCTCGGATTCATCCTTCCAAGCGGGTTCAATGTCAAAGGCACAAACGATGCGGCCAATCACAACGGCCATCTCTGTCAGGGCAAACTTAAATCCGATGCAACTCTGGGGCCCATGGCCGAAAGGGAAGAATGTGCCAGGAATCTTGGGCTGAGGATTCTTTTCGTCGAGCCACCGCTCGGGTAGGAACTCTCGGGGACGATCCCAGTATTTTTCGTTGTTGTGAACGCTCTGGAAGCAGAGCGCTGCTGTCGCACCGGCGGGCAGGACCCAGCCCGATGGCAAAGTCATGGTCTTTACAATCTCCCTGCCAGTGAATGGTGTGACGGAGAAACACCGTTGCGTTTCTTTGATGATGGCATCTATCCATTTGAGTCGAGATAGATCTTCCCACTGCAGTTCTCGGGTAAAGTCATCCGTGACTTCGCGCATCTCCTCACGTACCTTTTGGACAAGGTGCGGACGTTCAGCAAGTGCCCTAAGAATGTAGCCCATGGTGTTGCCACTGGTTTCATGACCTGCGGCAAAGAACATTTGCGCCTCATCTACGATCTCATCAACGGTTGCGTTTTCAATGCGTGCCGAATGGATGAGGAGGCTGAGGACATCACGTCGTCGCTGAAGGGATTCGAGAACTTTTTCTTCATCTCCATTGGGCTTTTCATGGAGACCATTTGGAAAGTCCTGAGCAATGCGCTCATCGACGATGCGTTTGATCATATTACGATACTCTGTCAACTCACGAAAACCTCGGTTACCATGAACCAGTGGCTGGGCCCATACAGGCAATCCAGTGCTGCGCATGACGCAGTGAACTACATCATCCGACCGGCGGGCAAATTCAGTATCTGGATTATTCAGGGTGTCCAGTTTCCAGCCGAAGACGGTCTCTAGCATAGTATCCAGTGCAATTAAGCAAGTGTACTTGTGGGCATCGACAGTGACACTGGGTCTGCTTGAGTACACGACGTCCGCTTCCAATTTGTCGTTCATCAGTCATACAAAGCGACCAGAAACATCCTCCGCGGTGGCTAGGACCGGTTTCAGGGCGGTTACTGAGAATGCTGGCACCAACATTCTCCTGTGGCGCCGCCAGACGTCTGATTCTGCCATCAGAAGACCTGTTGGCGCAAACTTGGTGAATAAATACTTGATATCGTACAATCTGCGTGTGGGACCATCGCCTGCAACATTCTTAAGGACAAAGCAGATATCTTTTGGATCTGACAGAAAGTAGCTTCGTCGGCCCCAAAACAACTGAAACCTGGCATGGTCTCCATACTTTTCGACGATTCTATGAATGAAGGTGTGGATCTGAAACTTAAGGGTGGCTCTTTGTGCTCTCTTGACGTAGATGTACCACGCACCCCAAGAGTCTGGTCCCCTCCACTTTGGCCCTGCTCTTTCCTGTGCGCGTTGCTCAAGCCATTGGCGGAAGAGGAAGGCAAAGACCACCCCACAGACCAAGACATACACGATCATGGCCGAAAGACAAAAAGGAAACCAATTCGATTGCAGTCTATAGCCTTAGCATCTGGAGATAGAAGTGTATCCAAGCTGTCCTTGCTAATGCTGCCAGTCACTAGATACCTACCTGTTGTGCCCACTCTTTGGCGCCCGTGAGTGTTCGTTGTTCCACATCATTGTCTGCTGATGTGTTCCTGTCCAACTCCACTTGTAACCTACCCCGAGCCACACCCGAACCCGTCCATACGCAGATCCGCACTCCTCTGCGTTCCCATGTCAATCCCCAATTCGTCCAGCAATGGTATGTATTGTACGGTTATCCTTGAGGCGAAAAGTGCTCTCCGTATAAATGTAACGCCGGCGGTGTCTTTGCCTTTGCCGGCACAGCCCTTCCATTTCCCCTCCTTTTCCCCCTTCTCTCCGGTAGTAGCGGAACCCTCTGGTTCAGCAGATCGAAGAAGCTATCCGAGGGCGGGCAGGGACAACCTCAGGCACAGCAGGGTACGCCGAGTAGAATTTGTACTGAAAGTAGCCCTCCCCCGTGTTCTTGGGCGGCCTTTGTGACACGTACGCAGCCCGTCCCGTTGAAACGGGAGAAGAGGAGGAGATACCGAAATGGACACCGCAGCAGCCCGAGGCGCCGAGAGGGAGCCCAGAGCTACTGGAAATTCTCGGTCCAACGGCAAGAGAACATTCCTGCAGCGGCACAGCACGGCAACGGGAGCGTACGCCGGTTTCGCGGTTTTTACCTGTGCGCAGTGTGGCCAGGTACCGAAGTATTTGGCCTACAAACTATTCATCCTGCTCAGGATTTCAATACAAGAAACTGCGTACCCCAGACAGAGCGGATGACGGTCCCACGGTCCATCAGTACGTGGAAATCATGTGGTTGGCAAGGATGATTTCGTGGCAATATTACCTGAAGGCGATGTCTAATATGCGGCACCTCAGCATGCCCACTTGGGCATTGGCCAGGTCAGCCCGGGGGTCTTTTTTTTTTATGAAGAGTAAACACAAACAATATGATCAATAATTGCAATTAATATTGATCTACATACGCCTGCCAATCGCTCGGCGGGGAGAGGGGGCAGGACTAGGGGCATATCCAACCAGACTTGTATACACCCATGGCACTTGGAAAGTATTGTATTATCGTTTTGAATTGTACTCACTATAGCCACATTGAAACTAGGTGGTCATCTTCAGGCTTTGATTTCCTCACTATTGCTGGCATTGGCTTCGCCACCGTTGCCGTGCTCGGGGTACTGCCACAGGCCGTACGGTTGTCCGACATTGGTCTGCCACAGTCGGACCGTGCCATCTTCCGATCCAGATGCGTAAATCTCGCCGTCAGGAGAGAAGCGCACACAGTGAACCGGTCCATGATGCCCCTTGTAGACTTCCAGCTCTTCACCACTTTCGTAATCCATCACGTGGAGGTAGAAATCCTCGCCGCCCACAACAAACTTCTTGCCATTCGGGTGCCAGTCCGCTGAGTTCACAGGGCTCTTGATGTCGACAGTCTTGATGTGGGATAAATCTTGCGCACTATAGAATCCAACAGAGTTACCGTGCGCAGCAAGGACAGTCTGACGATCCTGCGTGAGCGTGAGGCCCTTCACGGGTCCAGGCACTTCCACTGTCTTGACATTCTCGAGGGTGCCGGCATCCCAAAGTTTCAATGTTTTGTCTTCGCTGCCACTCAGCCAGAGCGCATCGTTTACAGTGTATATATTCTTTACCACTCCTGTGTGTCCCGCGACTTCGACAATAGGATTTTCAGGGTTGTCAAGGTCGAAAAGACGCATTTTTTTGTCTTGGCACGCAGTTACCACCTTAGAAGCATCGATTGTGAATGAGACCGCCCGAACAATGTGTTTATGCGGAAGAGACATCATTTCTTCGCCAGTGACTGCGTTCCACACCTTACAGCTGAAGTCAGCACTGCCAGTGACAGCCTTCGTAGCGGTGCGGTCCACCTTTGCCGACCATACTGCGCCCTTGTGACCCTGGAAGGTACCAACCCAGTCTCCGGTATCCCCTTTGCGGAGCATGGGCAGACCGTCCTTGCAAGCAGAAATAATGAAGAAGCCATCTTCGGTAGTGTCGCTGTAGTCCAGGTCCACCACAGGGCGAGTGTGACCGTGACATGTCAGAGGCGTTTGCCGAGCCGTTGCTGCCATGTTGCTATTTTAACTAGTTTTCCTTTCGAACGTGAATGGAATCTTTCATTGTTACCGTCATGCTCTGATCGCAAAATTCTAAATACCTATTCCACAGTGTCCGTTCTATTTTATTTCCTTTTGTTGGAATGTGTGGCCCTTGTCCGAGAACTCACTTCGTCTTCTCCACCACACTGTTGCGGTAAGAGATGTACCCCCCTGGCCCGTCGTCCTGTTGAATGCGGCGGCAGGTGCAAAATCATCGCCCTCTTTCGCCCACCCCATCATTGAAGACCTGGTGGGTCCGGAGCACCCCACCCACCCCTTCCGGGCTTTCTCTGTCTGCAACCCCCCCCCCCTTCGTCTTGGCTGAGACGCCCCCCTTCTCCCATAGTCCCAGCCTGAACAGTCCCCACGTTCCCTTGCGGCGACTGGCACGGGCGTACTACGGGACACTGGCCAGCCCACCGAGCAAACAATCAAACATGGCCTTCCTCCCCACCTTTCGGCTTCACCCACAGCGGTCGCCGGGCATATGCTTGCGTGCAATGCACCTGGAAGAAAATGTTTGTTGCCCCTACCCCACTTGGGGAGTTTAACTTTTACCTTTTTTTTTTTGCATCGCCGCGACAAGCTGAATTTTCGGCAGGGGAACGATTAGATGCGAGTGGAAATAAAGGCATTACACTATGTGTTGCCCAAAAAGTTTAATCACCCTACACCGCACGCGCCCCCGGAGGAGGGCAAAGAATTGATCTATACCAGATGAGATATTGATTTATTGCGATGCAACTAAGGAGGAAAAAAAAAAGAAAAAGCCATTGGCGTGGCCGGCTTTCATGCGTTCCGTGGTTAAAGGGACACTTTCCGTGGCCAGTTGAGCATTTCATCCATGTCGTGTGTGTGTGTGTGTGTGTGTGTGTGTGTGTGTGGGTATATGTGCGTGTGTGATTCGCCGGAGAAACAGAAGGCTACAAAGGAAGGAGTGCCACCAAGGATCAACAGGCCACTGATATGGATCACTGAGGACCGCATACAGTCCAGACAGCAAGACAAAGGAAAACACAATGAGATTGAGAACTGAAGTAAAAACATGTCAACGCAGGATCACCAGCAACAGCCAGAGTTTCTGAAGGGACTCAAGGTGGAGCGACAGGGTGCAGAGGCGCGCTTGTATTTCACAACATTCGGCAACAGAAAATGCGTGCTCAAAGAACGCCTGGCCAAACCTTGGCGGCACCCAGTGCTTGACCGCAAGATTCGCAAGGGACGACTCTTGCACGAGGCACGGTGCATCCTCAAGGCGAAAAAGGCCGGCGTGGCAGTGCCTGCCATTTTCCACGTCAGTCCGGCCGTGGGGTGCCTGTGGATTGAGTACATTGGTTGCCCGACGGTGCGGGACCACCTCCGACAATTCCAACACAGTGACACTCCGGAGACGGCGCAGGAGGTTGAGCGGGTTGGCAAGGCACTCGGGCGGGCTGTAGCCAAACTACACGCCTTTGAGATCATGCACGGTGACCTGACGACATCAAATGCACTGTGGGATGCGGATACAGCAGATGTCATTATGATTGATTTCGGTCTCAGTGCCATCACAACCAGCGCAGAAGACAAAGGTGTGGACCTGTACGTCCTTGAACGCGCAATCCGCAGTACGCATCCCACCCTCGAACTGTTTGACCATGTTATTAGCGCATACTCCATGGCCAGTGAGGCCATGGATGACGTCAAGGCCGCGGAAGCCAAGACGGCCATTGCCCGCTTTGAGGAGGTGCGCTTACGCGGACGCAAGCGAACCATGGTGGGGTAGAGCCAAACGGAGTGTAACGGCCACCACGCCTGCTTACCGGGCCCAAGGCAAAGAGGAAGGCCTTCTATAGATTACATTTATATTTCTTTAACGCATGGTAATTCTTGTTCTTCTTCTTTATGATCATCAGTGTCCATTTCACATGATGATGCTCCAAAGAACCACACCCCCGAGGGCGGGGGGGCGCCAAGGTTCTTAGGTGGCAAGGTCATCATCGTTGGAACCAAAGAAGCGATCACCCGTCCGGGCGCTCATGTAATCGAGGACCGATTCAGGGTCGCGCGGCGCGGGGGCATCGCCTTGCAGAATGAGACTCGTCTGCAGCTGCTTAAGTGCGTAATTGTATCGCCGTAACAATCCTTCCGGCCAGGTGGCCGGCAGCAGGTCATCCAACCGGTGGAGACCGTGCGCGCTGACCTCGCGCGTCATGCGGCGCAGGGCCTTGGCCTTGGCACCACGCTCCACAATGGTATAGGCATGGCCGGACCGGCCGGCACGAGCAGTACGCCCGACGCGGTGCACGTAGGTCCGCACATTGGTCGGCGTGTCGTAGTTTATGACATGCTCAATGCCCGTCACGTCTAAACCGCGGCCTGCCGCGTCGGAACTGACGAGGACGGAGAATTCGCCTCCCTTGAAGCCGCGAATGAGGCGCCGCCGCTCGTCGCCGGACAGGGCCGACGAGAACCCGGCCACAGTCTCGACGCCGAGGGCCCTGAGTAGGAGGCACAGGCGTTCCGTAGCTGACACGCTCGTGGTAAAGACTATGGTCCGCTGGCCGCGGCACCGATCCTGCAGAATTCTCAGTAGGGCCAACGGCTTCATATTCTCCCCCTCCACCGCAACGACGTACTCCCGCAACGACGCAGGCGTGGTCATCTTGTGGTGGTTCTGCTGCTGGGGAGCATTGTTCAAGGAGCTGAAGAACACGGGATGATGCAGGTCCATTACGCTCAGTTTCTCAATGTCGTTCGTCAGGGTTGCACTCAACAGAATTTTTTGCATCTGTGTTAAATGGATGAGAAAAAGGGAACCAGAGTGTTAGTTGGATCAGTTGGTCTTTGTCAGGGTGTCAGTTTTTAAAGTGTGGGATGGTCGGCACACAGGACGATCAGGGGAAACAGGATACAAGTCAGCGGGGATAGATAGCCACAACCGAGTGTTAAAACACCCTTCGGAAACGAGGAATCCTTACCAGATTTCATCATTCAAGATCCCGTGTTGAGTCGTGTGTGTCCGCCATCCGGCCCCCATCGCTTTCCTCCAGGTCAGGGAAAAGCAGAGGCCCCGGGGGAAGAGAGGAGGGCCCCCGGGCGGGCAAAACCAAATAGCGTTACTTACCGATTGCAGGGTCGCAGTGCTCAAAAATTCACCAGGCTGGTCCTGTGCGCACCGCCGGTGGGCATGTGCACTCTTGAACGCCTTGGCTAGCCAGCCTTGGTACGACTGGTTCAGCACACGGTCTGCCTCGTCGACCACAAAGTACCGCAGATCGGCAAGCGAAAAGCCGTCCGTCTTGGTCAGGTGATCCACAAGGCGACCCGGTGTGCCAATCAGAATGTCGACCGCGGACGAAGGTGTGGCGGTGTCGGTGTTGTTCACCAAAGCCCTTTGTTCCTTCGCCAGCGTGTTGATGCCCGTAGCCATTCCAATCTGTTGGGTTTGTAAAAGAAAAACAGAGAAACAAGGGAGGGTACAGGGTTAATAAAGATTCTCTCGAGCCAAAACGGAAAACGGACAGGAACCAAAAAGAAAGGGAAAAGAACAAGGCATCTCTTTTTGCCCGTGTCATTCTCCTTCTCCTCCCAAAAAAACTGTGTGGGTTGTTTTGTGGTTGTTTGTCAGTCGTTGTGTAAATTTCTGGCACGATTTACCCAATGGGCTGGTGTGCCAGCAGAAGTTTTTCTTGATTCAAAAATGGAACCAAAGTCTTCATTCATAGCAACAACCACAAGCAAACAAAGCCAAAAAGGCAATAAACGGATACTTACCCTTAGGGATGTGGACTGGGCGAGTGCGTCAAAGACTTCACGCGCTTGGGAAGCAAGTTCTTTGGTCGGAACCACAATGAGGGCCCGCAGCTTGCGCACCGTCGACTGTTTGACCAGTGCGCTCACAATGGGCGCAGCGTACGCCAGCGTTTTGCCCGAACCAGTCGGTGCAAGAATGCAAATGTCGTTGGGTGGATAGTACAGCTTGAAGCTCTGGAGCACTGCCGGTATGACCGCACGCTGGACCGGAAACAAGCCCTCAAAGCCACAGCCCACCTTCATGTTGTGCTCCACGGTCGGGTGCAGACCAAGGCCATCGTACGACTCGGCCCGGACCGAAGCGTCCTCAAGTGCCTCCAGTGAGCAGTCGACGAGGTGCGGATCCCGCATCCATTGCGGTACCACGGCCGTCGCCGCCGCCAGGGATTCCTTTCTGGAAACTTTCTCATTCTCATCCTTCAACCGGCCCAGGGGCTTTGTTGTCGTCGCTGTGGTCCGCATTGGCATTTGCGGCGAGTCGTGGCCGTCACGGTGGTGGTGGTCGCCGTCGTCTTCGTCAAGTGCCATAGGGTCGCCTTTCGTTGGTCGATCGGTGTGCTCTTCCTCCTCACTGGCTTCCGGGACAGTCTGTGGTCTGTCATGTGGCTCGACAACTACCACGCGCTGGTCCCGTTGCCGCCGCTGTTGGGCTTGTTGCACAAGGTCCCGCAAACGATTTTGTTTCACCGAAGGGTCCGGTTCTGTTTCCGGGTCCGACAGGTCCGCCGGCAGACCTGCATAATTCAATGCCGTGAAAACAACAGCGGTGGCAGTCGTCGTCGTCGTCGTCGTCGTCGTCGTCGTCGTCGGTGGCGGCGGCGGCGGCAACACGTTATTTGTCTCGACTGCCCCGCGCGACGCATCAGCTGCATGGAGATCTTCTTGCTGTCGCCTGCGCGCTTGGCGCAGTAGGTGCTTTAACCGCCCGTACCGTGCCCGATCACGGTCCATGGCTGTCTTGTTTGCTGTGCTGCTTTGTCTTTACTACACTCTGGGAAGTATCTGACTTCCATGAAGCACCTTCAAGACCACCCCCCCAAACAAAACATTAAACAGGGGGTGGGGGCGCCCTGTGTGATTGGCCCCCCCCCCCTCTCCACATGGCGAAGCCGTGCAAACCAACTCTCCACACACACACACACATAGCTTCCCCCCCCCCCAACGCCTGCGTGTCCGGGTTCCCTTACTTCTCTCCCCATTCTCCCGGCTACGTACCACACACTCCCGCTCGCAGCTCCTGCAACCATTGCTCCGGTTCAACCACACACTCCCGCTCGCAGCTCCTGCAACCATTGCTCCGGTTCAACCACACACTCCCACAACCCCTACCCCAACGGCTCAACCCCCTCCCCCACTCTGCCATGCAGCAGGCTCTCTGCCTGCCCACACTCACCCAACCCAAAAAAAACGGCTCCCCCAGCAGTATATAACACTATTTTCCAACCCCTCTACACAACAACTTGTGATCGCCCGCCTCCGTGGCGCAATCGGCTAGCGCGTTCGGCTGTTAACCGAAAGGTTCCTGGTTCGAATCCAGGCGGGGGCGTTTGCAAGCTTCTTTTTTTTGCACTTTTTTTGCATGTCACACTTCACACTTGACATGAACATGCATCCTGTGAAGTTTCAGCTCTCTATCATGACTTTTCATGTTCGAGATCGGCCCAGATCCATCCGCGCCATGCCCATAGTTTCACTATGGGGCGTCTCTCCCCCTCCACCTCGCCCGTACGTTTACTATAGTGCGGGGACGGAAACCAAAAAAAGAAACAAGATAAAAACAAGGGGGGAAGGTCGTCTGGCTCAATGCTCTTCCAGCGGACCAGCCCCGCGGTTTCTTGCGACTTTTGCAGGTTCGTATACTATGGGGTTCGGAGCCAAAAAGAAGACTCGAGCTTTGGGAACGCTAACGGACACGGAGCATCCAGCCACCCCACACGCACGCACACACAGAGGCACCACCTTTACTGATCTCTTTGGCATGCTCAGGACATTTGCAGCAGATACATTTCCGGCACCCACCTTATGAACCAAAGATCAGCTGGGCAGGGTACATGCCATTGAGTCAACTATGGTCGTAGCGGGCATTAGCTGATCTCATTGGCACCGGTACATTCACATCCAAGCTATGCACTGACTGACCATCTGGCTCAAGAACGTTGCGCGCCTGAGAAACATCGTGTCATGCCTCGTTGCGTGTGTTGTGCTTTAACCGCCCATTTGCAGAGGACGTGAGTACAATCAACTCGGTGCTTTAAAACTGCACGACCCGATTTCACGTCCCAACTTTTCCCTTTCTTCCGCCTTGGGTGCGCCGCCCCCCTTTGGAACACAAACTCTTCGCGCGTTTTGGTGAAACGGGGACGGGGGGAAGGGCGGAAGGTTTTGGGCTGTGGAAACGCCCCTTCTCTAATTGATCAAATGCGGACAGAAAAAGGACCGGGTGGGTGTGTGCGTTCGGTTGGGCCTTTGGTGTGAAAAGGGGGGCAGCAAGACCGCGGGTCTTCATGATGGCACATCGTTGCACACACACACACCCACACTCACACACACACACCCACACCCACACTCACACACACACACATATATATATGCATACAGCTCACAAAGCTTTTCGAAAGCATGCCCATTGCATTGGACACTTATTTACAGGACACGAGGATCAATAGGGAATTACTGCCAGGACGCAGACCCACGTTTCCTGAAACCAAGCCAAGGTACAAGAAAAAGAATTGGGCGCAAAGCAAGTGCATTACACTCGTACCAAACGTTTTCTATTAAACTGACAAAATGTAGTCCTTTCAATTCTGAAAAAAAATAGAGAAAGAGACCACGCACAGATGGGGATCGAAATATTGCCCCTGGGTGCCGGGCAGGACGTGGGCCGCAGCTGCATCCTGGTGCGCTTCAACCGCTCGGTGCAGGGCGGCGGTAGACAGACATGGGCCCGGGAAGATCCGCCCCACCAGCACCAGCACCATTCCACCCAGTCATCCAGCACCGCCGCCCGTGTTGGTCGCCGGGAGAGCGCTTTTGACCGGCGGGTCACGACCGCGGGTCACAGCGAGCCGTACACTGTCCTCCTGGACTGCGGTGCACACCTGGGCCACTCTGGTGATGTGCGTACCTTTCCGGACCTGCGGCCGTACATTAACGAGGTTGTGGCTGTCGTGGTCACGCATTTCCATCTGGACCACTGCGGCGCGCTCCCGGTCCTAGTGGGACACTACGGATATCGCGGGCCCATTTACATGACCGCACCCACCAAGACGGTGCTGCCCATCCTGCTCAATGACTTTGCCAAAATCATGGCCCGCAAATCACGCAAGCAGTACCAGCAACACCAGCAGCCGGGTGGGCAGCACCAGGGACCACAGGCCGCTCAACAGTCGGGAACGCCCCGGGGCCGGGACCAAGATCTGCCCACATGCTTTACGCAGGAAGACATTCAAAGATGTATGGAACGCATCTCGTTGATTGGGCTGCATGAGACGGTCCAGGTACTTCCGGATTTGACCATCAAGGCCTACTACGCCGGGCACGTGCTAGGTGCGGCCATGTTCTTGGTCAAGTACCGTGGATCGGCCGAGAGCGTGCTCTACAGTGGGGACTACAACCTCACGCCAGAGCGGCACCTGGGCGCAACCGTGGTGGACCGGTGCCAGCCAACCGTGTTCATCACCGAGTCCACGTATGCCTCCACCATCCGGCGCAACCGATTTGCACGCGAGCACGACTTCCTCAGCAAGGTGGAACGGTGCATTCGGGCCCAGGGCATTGTACTGATTCCGTGCTTTGCCATTGGCCGCGCCCAGGAGCTGGTTCTGCTGCTGAGCCAGTGGTGGGACCGTCGAGGCATTGATGCCCCGATCCACGTCTCTTCCGACTTGATGGAAGTTGTCTTGGACTACTACCGCATGTACCAGCAATGGACCCTGGACGGCAATGGTAGCACAACCCGAAGCCGCACGACGGGCAGTGGTGGTGGCGACGCCAGCAGCAAGTACGTGCGGCCGTTGGACCCGGACATGGAACTGAAGGGCCCGGCCGTAATATTCGCGGCCCCAGGTATGCTGACGGCGGGCACGTCTCTGGCCATCTTCGCGGAGATTGCCGAAGATGAGCGCAACATGGTGGTGATCCCGGGCTACTGCGTTGCTCACACGGTCGGCGCCAAGTTGTTGCAGGGCCAGCGCGATATCACGCTCCCCGCGACCTTTGACGCGCACGGCCGCCTGGAGCAGCGCACGCTGAGCGTCAAGCTGAGCGTGGAGAATCTCGCCTTCTCGGCGCACGTGGACGCGCGCGGCATCCTGAGCACCATACGCACTGTGCAGCCGACCAACGTGGTGCTCGTGCACGGTGATCGCAAGGCCATGAAGTGGATCAAGGACCGGATCTTTCACCGGCTCGGTATCCCATGCTACAATCCACCCACAGGCGTAACCCTCTGCTTCAGCACCGATGATACCGCCCGCGTTTCCGTGCCGCGGCACCTGCTCTGTGGTCAGGGGAGCGTGCGCGGCCGGCTGGTCACTGGCTACGATGGAACTGTTGATGGTATCACTCTCATCCCCAATGGTAGTGTGGTACCGCCGTCGTCGATATCAACGACATCAACACCGGCACCAGGGTCAAAAGCAGAGCCACCTGTGCCGCCCAGAGCAGCAAGAAAGCGTCGCTTTGGTGATGCCAGGCCATCCGATCCACGGCAGCCAGCACCAAAGAAACCCGGAGGTGGTCTTCTCGGCAAAGCCCCGCCCGGTTACATGTAAGGACTAAACTAATAGGAAAAGCCGATGGATCTCATCACATCACATCACACACACACACACACAACAACAACAACAGCAACGTTAAAGAACCAGATTTGTTTTCAACTATTGAGTTGTTTCCTGCTTTTAAAGACCGAGATATCTCGAGCCCACACAACGGGTTGCTTCGACCACTCTGCACCGACTCAGTAGCGATGCTGCATAAATGCCATGCCTTCTCCATTGAAGCCGCACTTCTCGTAAAAGCCAACGCGGTCCGTTTTGCAGTCCAGGGTTACCTTGTAGGCACCGGCGCGGCGGCACACAATCTTCAGCTGCTCAATAATGATTTTGCCCAGGTACTTTCCGCGTTGTTCGCTGTCAACCACAATGTCCTCAATGTGGCCACGCTTGGCAGCGCCGTGGATCAGCTTCTTTTCCACCACTACTGTGCCCATGGCCACCAGCTTACCCGTGGCGTTGTCCTCGAAGGCAATAATGTAGTACGTGTCCGGCACCGCCTTCCACTCGTCGAAACGCTTCTCAAACTTTTCCTTATCCAGGTCACCAATGCTGGTCAGCTGTTTCAGCAAAGGGGCAAGACCGCGGTTAAAGTCATCACGCTTTAGCGGGCGAATGGTGAGGCCATCAATCTTGTGGATGGTCTTGCCCTCGGGGAGGGTAATGTCAATCTTCTCCTTTTCCAGATCAGCCAGCATGGCAGGATCGAACAGGTACTCTCCCTCACTCATATTTGCGTATGTGTATCGCTTATCGGTTAACACGTATATGGTGCTGTGCTGAAATGCGTGGCACCTGGTCTTTGGCTTGGTGTTGATCAAGTACCCGCGTTCCCGGCCCTTTCACGAGAGCTTCTCCATCGGACCCGATTTGGGGCCAGACAATACCACCAAACACGACCACTCCCCCCCCTCCCCCTTCCTCCTGATCGCGTTCTCTTCCTCCGCGGGTTTCCATCCGTACGAGCCTTCCCAATCCCTGACCAGCCTGCCGGTAGTCAATCAATGGCATTCGTGACTGGACACCTCCTTGTTTTTCCTATTTTTGTTTCCCTTTTCTCTTTCCCCCATTCCCTCCCAGCTGCTTGGGTGCTGCGTCCCAGAGATGGAAAGGAAGGGCAACTCCCCCCCCCGGGGGGGGGGTCCCAACCAAAGCGAAAAGATGAACGACAGGGACTCCGGGCTCAGTGGGGAGGTTGTGCGAGGAAAGCGTGGTGTGGGGCGGGTGAGGGAACGATGTGAAGGTGTCCCTACGCCCTCACCGAGGATCACCAAAGGGGAAAAAAAAAAAAGAAGGGGGGCCCCAGAGCAAAGAAAAAGAAAAGAAACACGGTCGCGCAATGCAGAAGTGCGAGCAAGGGTGGGTGGTGTAAATCCATTACAAAATATTAAAGAGGAACACACCCCAGGCCCCGGCGGACGGGAAGCGCACACCACAAAAGACCACAACACAAAAGCCCGGGACTGGGGGACGAACAGCACCGAATTCCTGGCCGGCACGGCCCACACGCGCACCGACAAACACATCCCAAATCGCTCCAACCGAACTGAGGAACATGGGGGAAATTAGCATGGGTCGAAACCAAAGAGGATGACAATGACCTGCTCTCTATCTCTGTCTCTCTGTGTGTGTGTGTGCGTGTCTCTCTCTCACTCTGTCTCTTCCTCTAATCCATCTCCCACGTTCGTTTGTGCCGGAGTGTTGTATGCGTGCCCTTCTATATTCATCTCAATATTTTTATAATGGATTTGTACACCGCCACCCATCCTCCTTCCCCTTTTGCTCGCGCTTGCCCCTTGCGAAGGCCGAGGCCCGAGCACAAGTGTGTGCCCGTTGTACGTGAGTGAGAGAGTAGGCACACTAGCAACCGGCCCCCCCCCCCCTTTATTTCTTTTTCTTTTTTTTTTCTGGGTTAGCTTCTGTTTCCCCTCTGTGCCTCTCTCTCGCTCCCACTCTTACCCCATGGCACACCCCGCCCGCGATATAAATGAGGGCTTCGGGTATCCAATATTGATCATTATTATATTGATTTATATTGGCTGGAGCCCCCTTTCCCGGATGGGGCCCCTTCGGTCCCCCGCAGGCTCGCTGCCTGCCGCTGCTGCACACACACACACACACACACACAGAGAGCCACAGAGCCACAGCAATCTGTCCGCCCCAGGGGTGGGGGGGAAGGGACGAGGAGGTTGGG